>WUAM01000071.1:24158094-24178313 GCA_024336885.1 Actenoides hombroni
GCTGTTCTAGTTTCCTTTTCTAATCGCTGAGTCTCTCTCCCTTATTCCCTTTCTCTTCCCCTTTGGGGAGGGAGGGGAGTTAACAGAGAGCGTCTGTTATAGGTCTGAGGGGCTGCCCTGACCCTAAACCCTGACATTGCCCAAGTCTTCTTATGAAGACAGTTGACCACTAGTGAAAAAAGAAATCCCTGGAAACAGGAGCAGCCAGTCTCAGTGCCACCAGTGCTCACTTAACAGCCAGTTAACAAGTCAGGAAAAGCTAAAATTAATTCAACTCAATATATTAGCTAGTGATATTTTGCTTTTAAGCTTTTTAACTTTTACTTCTTTTTTAACCTCATTAAAGCTCACCCTTCTGGAGAGCAGTGACACAGTCCAACTGGGTTCACATCTTTTACAAAACAGCACTATCCAGGCCCCTCTAAACTAATTTAACTCTCTCTACACCAAAAGCAACTAAAACCCCACGCCATCAAACTCGTACCGCCCTTTCCCTGCCTTGCAGGGTTTCTGTAAGGTAAGAACATGGGTCGTTTTGCTCCGATGTGGAACAAACCAACCAACCAAACGCTGAGCACCATGTCCATGGGAAAGCTGTGCGGGTGGTGACAGCTCCAGCAGTTCTGCTGTTTGCTCGAATACTGGTCTACTTAGCAATCCAGTGGGTAGTGACTGTTTGAAGACCTAAGTGGTCTTAGCCTGGAGGAGAAAGTGGGGCTGGAAGCTGAGTCAGCATGAAAGGGAGCTCGAACTGTTGCTCCCAGTGTCGAGAGCACCAGCCTTCTCAACCACCACCCCTTTCTGCGGCAGGGAAAAGGCAGAGCCCTACCAGGGAATTCGGGGGACCAAACCACCTCAGCACAGCTGGGTTTTGCTCAGCTCGGCTGTTCCCACCTCTCCCTGCACAGCTTTGAGGGCTCAAGGTGCAGCCCAAGGAGGTGCTTGTGCAACACCCAGTGCCCTTGGGCAGTGACGCAGCCCACGCTGCTCTGGCTGCTTATCGCTGCTCTCCCCTCGCCCCATCCAGCAGCCACCACTCCCTCAGACTCACCAGAGCACCCTCAAAATAATCACACCAGCTTAACGACGATAAACACGCCAACTTCTCCAGCCTGGCTTGTTTTTGACAGAACCAAGACCTTGGATCTTAAACCTGAACCAAAACAACAGATGCTGAATTTGCCCACAATTTGCTTTTCTAAAGCCTCAACCCCTACATTAAATCTTACAGTGTAACTAATGCACGTATAGCCCAAATACCTCTGTTTTAAGAGGAACAGGCTGTCCAGAATTCATGGCAAACGCCTTTTCTGACAGAGCAGCAACAACACCTCTGCTCTCCAGGAGAAGCCCTAAGAAGGCCCAGCACAGGAACACATTTACAGCCACCCAGTAACAGCCCATTTCACCTGCCTGCTCCTGTGAGCAGACACCCAGCCGGGGAACACAACCAACCACCACCGTCTCTTGGTGCCCACAGCAAGACTGCAATGACAGAGCACCCGCATTAGCCCATCAGAGCACTGGCTACCCAGATGCTCTCTCAAAGGCTGGGGATGAAAGGGCAGAGCCAGCTTCTCGCGGACTCACCAACCCACCCCCTGCAGAGACTTGAGGATTTTATATTAAAATAAGGGAAACAGTGAGGGAGCAGAAAAGGGAAAAGAGAAGACAGGCTGTATGTCATGGTTCAAGTGGGGATGGATGAAGCCCAGGCTCTGAGTACTATGCAATAATGAATCTCTGAAGGAGTTTGGATGTTCATTGTCTCCAAGTTATTACTAATATAAAAAGCAACACAAAATTGTACAGTTTTGACTGGCTCTACTTGCCCTTTCTTTGCTGAAGGAGCAGCAAGGTGGTGTTCCCAAAGGCTCCTCCTCTGGGGTGAAGTGGGCAAGTTTCAGGAGGCGGAGAGCATCTTCCAGACCGTTTGATCGTTACTGGTCAGTGGAGTGCTCCGAGCTGCCACTCGAGTGAGCTGTGCCCAGCAAACATTCCTGTACAAATTTAGTTCTGTTGTTTCTGCTGGTTATGGCAGAGAGCTGCTGCTGCTGGCATTAGTAACAGCTGCCTAATTGTGCTCATCTACCCAAAGGCACTAACCTCGAGTGACCCGGGCCAAGGAGGAGCGATAATTAACCTCCCTTGTTCCTTCAAACCTTGGCTTTGGTGCTGAACCCCAAATGCTTCCAGCACATCTACTGAAGCTCTCCTGCATCTTATCACAAAGATGGAACGGCTGCACACAACACTCGTTTGCCATGGCTCGTGCTTCAAAAGCAGCAATGAAAAGGTACAGCAATATGTAGGACTCTTTTTTTTTTTTTTTCCCCCTGAAGCCATCCCACCTTGTTTTTTGAGCTATATCCTGTCCAGACACAACATGCTCCTCGGCAGCCTAAAAACACACTGTCGCCATCTGCCTGCCCCTGAGGAGGGCTGCAGGGCACACCAAAGCACGAGAGACCAAACGCAGGCAACGCAGGGCTCGGTCTCAGGGAAATAAGGAAGAAGCAGGGGAAAAATCTGCAAGTCTGGGACAGAAGGCATGCAGAGCAAGGGGGCTCGCCCCAGATTAACTGCAGGGTCCAGCAAAGAAGCACGGCGCTGGGGTCACAGCACCAGTGCCATCTCCAATGACCCCTACTTACTGCTTAGGCCACACCACGGGAAGACAGGGAATATGTAAGGGAACATAAGCGACTGAAGTAATTGCGAAACAGTAAGATTTCACAAATAAAACAGTCAGCATTTATTGTTGTATTACAAAACACTTTGTATTTTGGCAATATTTTACAGTTTATCCTTTTCCTTCTCAGGGCCTGTTGAAAAGGTTGAATGAGGGGGGAAGAAAAGAGGAAAATGTTGAAACCAAGATTAAATTTCAATGTCTTGCTTAAAAAAAAAAATCCTCCCAAACCACCCCAGTCCCTCCCACCAAAATAAAAATCTAGTTTCACTCAATTCCACTATCCAAAGAGGCCATGGGTGAAGCGGCAGGCAAAACTCTGGCAATTTCACTATCAAATGCATCAAGAAGACAAACAAAACATTCACAGTGGTCTTCAGTACGGTCTGTTCCGTTGGTCATTTCTGAAATCGTTTCTGAAAGGGAAATAAAACGTTATGAGGAATCTCTTCAGCAAGTAACAAACAGTCCCTGCAGTCGACCATCCCCCACACTGTGTGCGCACAGACACCACTCTACCAACTCCTCAGCCAGGCCAGGGCAAAGCCAGTACTCACCTCCCTCCCATTTTACCACCATAGCCACCTCCCCGGTCACCGCCTCGGCCACCACGCCCTCGGTAGCCTCTTTCTCCTCCATAGCCACCTCTGCCACGAAAATCTGGGGGAAAATGCAAACCACATCAGCCAGGGTTTTCGAAAAGCTGCAAATGTCAGAAACACTTCTTTCTAACAGTTCAGAAGGGACACTTGTTTTCACACACCTCCTGATGGTCGTGAGTCTTCTGGTCTGGGCTCACCACACTGGTTGCAGGAATTCCTGCGAGCGAAGTTCATATTACCACAGGCCCTAGAAAAGACAAGGACCCCCCAGACTGAGCCGCTAAGAAACTCAGAGAGCATACCTGAACCACCACTGCCCAATTAAAATGACACTTACGGGTTAGGACAAACCCAATCACCATTTTTGGGTTCCCCACTTCTACCCTGGAAGCCCCCACCTCTTCCATATCCACCTCGCGAACCTGTAGACAAAATTATAATCACAATGAAGGAGGGGAAGTGTCTGTGACCTACGACATCAGAAACATTCATGAAGGACTGCCACTGCCTGCAGAGCCCAAGTGACAAACAAACTTCTCAGGTGGAAGAAAAAGTGTTTCATGCAAATATATCCCTCCTTGGAAGTCTCTGAAGCTACACTAGGAACTCTGAAAGCAGCAGGGAGTGACAGTGACAAACAATGGTACCGCTGCAGAGTTTAGCACTGACTAGCTGATCTACTGCTAGCTATGAGAGCCACCAGGCTTGGGCAAGTGGCAACAAGAGTTCCAGCCACTACCGAATCTCAACAGCATCCCATGTCCCAAACTTCCTGTATCTGCCCAGCCAAAACCCTCATGGTCATACGGACAGATTCAGAACCTAGGCAGATGGGAAGAGTAAGCAGCAAGGAGAGCACATGGTGGCCAGAAGAGTAATTGCTCCACCACATGGTTTTTTTATAAATTCTTTTTCAGCAGTAAAAGGAAACTTAATCTGTTGGAATTGCCAATGGGTAACTAGAAACCCACAAGGTGAAATAATAAACTTTCATGAAGATTTAACAGTATATAATATCAATCACTTATAGCCAGACTTAGTCACAGAGCAAGAATGTAACAGAAAAGGAACCTCTCTCTGGATTAACACCAGGATAGACCTGACACAGGCACAGGGGCAACACAGTTCCTGCTTTCTGCATTGAAAATATAAAGAACTTTTATACCAACTGAAGTTTTTGAAGAATCATATTTTATCAGTGTACAAAACTGCCTGATTTAAGAACTACAATTTCTTGAGAACCACTTGCATGCTTCCTGTAAAATGGTAATTAATGTCCAGCGACTACTGAAAAAAAAAGTACCATGCAGAGAATCAGGGAGATGAACATCTACTTAATTAAAGGCATCAGACATCCAACTGCTGCTCTAACTCAGTAACAGTTGAACAATTTACCCTGTTTAATACTATCTGGAAACACCAGGAGTATCTCCAGGCTTTGCTGTAAGCAGCAAAGGCTCTCTGGGAACTCACACCTAGCGTGTGGAACCTGCACAGCCTCAACATCACTGTTACAGGGGCTCTTTAACAGCGCTGCCCAGACGCCATCTGGAGACTGTCCAGTTGGAAAGGAAAGCAGAAACACTGTGCAAACCAGATTACAGACTTCAGTTTACTTAACTTGGTTCAATCCCTATTACTCCCTTTCAGGGCAGAATCCCAAAGGCCCCTATACTTTGATAAATCACTGCTTCAGAGTCAGCTTCTCTTTTATAAGCCAATAGTAGTTAAGAAACATCTAACTCTGCAAAACCAAGGATCCCACAGATTTTAGTCCCACCTCGACGTCCGCCACCTCCACCTCCTCTCATGAATTCAGGCCTTCTAGTTGCAAAAGAAACTTTGATAACATTGCCATTGAATTCTTTTCCTGTGGGAAGACAGAAAGTGAGAAAGATCAACACAGTTCCAAACACCACAGCAGCGAGTTCAGAAGTGCAAAGCAATTTGCACACACAGGCTGAATACAAAGCTCGTAAGACACAGGGAGGCTGCAGGAGATGATCTATTTTTGAAAGCACTGGTCCAAATGCCAGCTGGCAAACACCGAGGCACTTGCCAGGTTCTCCACAAAGCCACAGACATCTCTCTTAGTTTAAATGAGATCTCCAAGTTGCAATTTAACTAGACACATAAGAACGTTTAAAAGATTTCTGGCCGTGTCCATGGACAAGTAGTTCAGGTGTTTAAACTCTGTATTTCCCCCAAGTCAGGCGAGGTGGCTTTTGTACAATTCAGCAGTCGGCACAAAGACAAAACACTCCTGAAGTAACTGAAACACGTGAGCTTTTTCAATACAAACTCTCAGCTCTTCATAGATAAAGATTTACCACAGAACAAAGAGGACTGCACCTGTGCCTCATGTCCTATTTGCTTTACCCTTCTAAAGAAAAGGGTACAGCATTTTATTAGCAAAATATACACCATCAAATAGCACGCTGTGCCAGATCGTTTGCATGCTATCATTTCACCCCAGATCCAGAGTATGTACTTTTGTTTCTACCCAATATTATTAAAACTCACGAGGTCACGAGAGCAGGCACTTCCCCTCCTCCTTCCAAATTTACTACTACGAAAAAGCATCGCTGCACTTCCTGCATCAAGTCTGAACAGTTTTGTATCAACACATTTCTGGGATCTGCTCTCTTCCTCCACTGAACCATAATTTAAACCCACCTTGTTCTCCACTGAGTAGATACAAAGCACTTGGCACAAGACTGCCACAGCCACTGCCCAACTCCAGAAATGCCACCACAACACGAGCAGCTTCACAGCACCACTGCAGGAAACCCCTCCAGCTGCTAACTCAGGTTACAGCTCTACGGGGCTGAACAGGTTACACTCTCCCCAGTGACAGGAACACCCTCTCTCATACCTGGTGCACGGATGACTGAGGTACAGCAGCAAACCCAAACAGTTACATTACACATTTTTGTTCTTAATCACTAGCTGCTGTTCCACCAAATGAGAGAGAAAGCCCGGACACACAAAATACCGTGAAATAGAAGTCTCTGCTAAAAAAAAACCCAAACAACAAAACCAAAACCCAAACAAAATGCAGCATGGCTTTATTGATTTGCTTTTTCTACTGCTTGTTACAGCAATGACCAAAAGAAGAGGTATTTTCACCCACCGTCAAACCAGTCAATTGCTGCTTTAGCAGAAGGAGGGTCATCAAAAGACACCGTTGCTTCTCCCTTGGGTTTGCCAGTGTCCTTATCTGTATAAAGATTTATCATGGGTTTGCCAGTCTTTTTGTTGGTCTGAAAAGAAAGGTTGTACAGTTGGCATAGGAGAAATACTGGGAAAGCTGGTTCAGAACATAAACAGCGACAGCTAAGTATCATGAGAAAGAAGATTCTCTTGGTGCTAGCATGCAGAAAAAGATGCTTTTGACTGAGGGATGCGGACCGGCTGTTCTCCATGAAGTAATGATGGACCTAGTTTTAACAAAGAGATGAGGTCTAGTCCGAGAAGCCCTAATTCAGAATTGCAGAAACAGAAGAAACAGCCACAGAACACAAAACATGAAGTATGTGGGTGGTACAACGGCCAGCGTCAGTGTTAAGGGGTAAGAAGTCTAAAGAGGAGATACAAAGCAATGTATATGTCACTAGAAAAAAAAGCTGCTAGTGTTGCCAGCTTACAAATGAGCTGTCATCTGGGAACCAAGATAAAAATACTATCTACAGCTGCTGGGGAGCCAGAGCAAGCATCTGCCTTGAATGATACCAGCACAGTTCCAACACACCGGCTCCACAAATTCTCTTCCTACCAAAGATGTATTATTCCACGTACCTTTATAATACCAATTTGTTTGAAGTAGTCTGCCACTTGATCTGTTGAAACATCCTCTCCAAGTCCTTGCACGAAAATAGTGTTGTTGTCAGAGTTGTCAGACTCTGAATCTAGGAAAAAACGAGCTACATTAACCGCGTGTGTTTGTGGTAGCAACAGAAGCAACGCTTTAAGCTCAGGTCTGTGCTGCCCAGTAACAAACCCTCACATCCCAAAGACGCCTTGCGTGAAGAAAGGCTGCAGAGAGCATAATGCTGAAGGTAACACCATCAACACGCGTGGCACGCGCAGCACCTCCAGATGCTGCAGCAGCTCCGGGACCGGACACAGTCACCAGCCGGCCAGCTCGCTGCCAGCTCACTGCCCCACGCTGCCAGCTCTCTGCCAGCTCTCTGCCCCACGCTGCCAGCTCTCTGCCAGCTCACTGCCCCACGCTGCCAGCTCGCTGCCAGCTCTCTGCCCCACGCTGCCAGCTCGCTGCCCGCTCGCTGCCCATGCCCGTCCAAGCGCTGGACGTTTGAAATGGCACGAGTTCAGCAGAAGTGCTACGGCAGTGGGAGCAACTGTTAGGCTCAGGCAGATTCAAGGTTCAGCAAATTCTTACTTGCCGTATGAAAAGACGTCCAAAATTCACACACACTTTAATAAAACGGATTTCTTTCAAGGAGGACAAGCTTTAGCTACATTTCTCTCGAGCCATGGGAACTGCAGTCACATCCATCTTCCTAGACATACATTGTAAAAGCAATGACCTAAGAGCTACAATCCACTCCCACCCACTGCTTGTTTTCTTACCAGCATCTGATCTCGGTCCATAATCCCTTTGACCTATGGAATGGGGTTTTTACAAAAAAAAAGAAAAAAAAAGAAAAAGAAAAAAAAGAAAAAAAGAAAAAAAAAGAAAAAGAAAAAAAAGAGACTATTTTTAGTAAAACATTTTCACGTGACTTTTTTTAGACAAGAAAATATTTAAAGTATGCATGTAAGGCATCTTAAGATCTAAAACATTAACCAGAGATTTAGAGAATATTTAGATTAAAACGTTCAACAGAAGGTGTCTGTAGGACGTTAACATGTTCTTTAACGTGCAGCATGGGGCAGGTGCCACACTGATGCTATGCTGGTGTTAGCTTGCAAATGCTGGTTGTCAGATCAAGCAGTTTACCACTTTTTTTTTTTTTTTTTTTTTTAAAACACCTCTAGTACCTTTCTAAGAAGCATTTGTAGCAAAACAATTTACAAAAAGAAAAGAAATAAAAAATTCCGGTGAACGTCACTGTCTCCACAAATTCTTTCATGCAATTTGACAAAGTAGGAATCCAGTTTACTGTAAAAGTTGGGCTATTAAAACTCATGAACACACCAGCCTCACCAAAACGCTACAATGCTTCTACTAGATAGCAACAAGATATTGGTGGCTTTTAGATTTATAAAGAATTTCCACTGAAACATTTTTGGATACTCGGCACTTACCACCGTAATTTTTGAAGCCACCACGGTCACCACCACTGCAGAGGAAAAATTGAAGAAATGATTTCTTCCTTAAGTCTCTACGAGCTGAGCCCAAGGCTCAATCTACAGTTAACTGATCACAAGTTGAGAGTTACTGTCTGGCAGCTAAAGCACCATCTCTACGTTCTCACTACTCATTCATGTTCAGGGATTAATTACATGAAAGTGAATAACCTCCAGGGTCCTGCACTGGAGAGGAGGAGCCCTAAGGAGGGTCTTAAACTAACCCCCACACACGTTGTTGTTTCAATACTTTCTCCCATCCCACAAAGCCAAAATGACTGCTATTAAAACCTGGGGTTTAAAACAGAAACATTAATTTCATGAAGGTTAATGGGCTTTAATTGTAGATGTAATTGCTACTTTGGAATAATTGGTACTTCGGTACTATCCTAGAAGTAAGAAGAGCTAGTTAATGAACTTCCATTGATATGCATTTATCTATCTGGGACAAATGAGCAGCAGCAGCCATTCTCTGAGGAAGGGTCTGTGGGGACCTACTGTCCTGTGAGCACTTGGCATTACAGAGAAGGTGTGTGTATGTGAGCTTCAAAAGCAGAGGCGTGGAGTTTTATTTCATTCATTCTGAAACCTGTGGCACAAAATGTAGACCAAGTTAAGAAATTACACACATCAATTTTCAAAGGGTAGAAGGGGGTTTTCAACAGGATGTTATGCCTCCAATTACGTGCATGAAAATAAACCCTCACTCTTTTCAGGGTAAATGTTTGCAGTAGTAGGATTTTCCACAACAACATCAAGTGCATCCGTGTTACGAACATCGTCAACATTCCAAACCTTCAGGAAAAATACAACTCTTAGAAAGTCAGCAACCAAGTGTCAGAAAGGCTGTCTCACACTGCCCCGTCCAGCTCCCTGCCTGTGACACAGCTGCCACCTGGGAAGGGGGCAGGGTCACCTCCCCCTGCAGCTCCACGCTCCAGAGCTGAGGCACAGGCAGGGCGAGGCCGAACCCTGCTGCCGAGGGCCGGCTCTGGCTCTGGAGCTGCTGCACCAGCACGAGCAGCCTCTCTGCCAACGTTCTTTACGGCTAGAAGCCACCGCGGGCTTTGATTCAATCTATCTGCCAACACCTCAGAGCCCAGATGTGGGACATGGAATTGGGGAGCAACTTCTTTGGCACTCTGTATACCCCTTTTCTGTTACAGCAAATGCCAAGTCACGGGTGGCAGGTACTGCTTCCTTATCACTGACGAGAGAGAATCTGCCCAGAGCGAGGGAGAAAAAAAGAAATAAGGTTTCAACAGATAATATCAAAACTGGATTGAGAAACATTCTTTGAAGGGTGACGGACACTCTGTGACATTACATATAAGGAGCATTAGATGTTTGTCACAACAGGCTAGCACTTTTACTGGTACCCTTCTTAAAATTCATTTTTGCTGCAGATTTTCAATTGCTTCTCCACAGAAAAAAATAAATCTGAATGCTAAATTGCAGTGTCATTTACTTTTCATTCTGCTTATTAAAGAAGGAAAATGAATGGATTTTACATGAACATCAGAGGTGGTCTTTACTCAAGGCTGGCTATTTTTTTGAGGACTGACAATAAGAACACAATGGTGATCATAAAATTTACTATATATATATCTTTCTGCCACCTCCCATTCACTTCAGCTACCAAAAAACCCCTTCATTATCACAACAATTTTCAGTACAATGCCTGCTCTTCTGGGATTTTAACAGACAAACAGGAGTGAATACATCAACCATGGAAACGTTATCAAAGTTTTCCAACCCTAGAATATGGTCCCAGTTCATGAGGACACCACCACCCTGAATGTGTTTTCTGATTTGAAAGCACAACAACAGCAGAGACATAAATCAGAAAAACCCAACAATCTAAAAACATAAAGAAAGCAATTTTATGATTAACACAGCCAGGATTTTACAGGAAGTGAAAATTTTGCTAAGATGCTGGGGCAAAAATGTGTGAATCCTAATTCTGAGAAGCGCCAGAGTGCGATACGCGAAATACAAAGGAAGTCACAATCAAATGCCCAAATGCTAACTCTGTGATACAGTAACTCTGCTCCCTGCACTGACAAGTTACAGCCATAATTTTTAATTAGTTTTTCAATTAATGTCTGTAGAACTACATTTTTGCCCAAGTATGCTTCAGCATGTTATCTTCTGCTCGGTCTCCCAGGACCAACCCACCGAGAACAGGCACCAGTTCAGCGACAGACACCTCTGAGGACAGGTTAATGCTTTCCTCCATTTTTAAGTCCCGTTTCCTATGTGATTTATGATGCTGCAGTGTGCTACCTTCCTGAGATTGCTGGGCAAAGCTGCCCGAGATGAGACCTCCAGGAGGCATGTGGATATGCTGCAGCAAGTTTAGGCAAGCACAGAAGCTGGCTGCAAGCTGCTGATGCCACAGTCCCAGATTTACCCAAAACTGGAGTCTCAGTCTCAGCCACTGAATTTGCTCCCACACTATTGTGGGACGTGGGGAAAACAACAGGCAGTGTCACAGTCTAGGGCTTTACCAGCTCTGCACAGAGACCAGAGAGATGGGTGACCAGGAGGAGTCTGGGGTGATGTCAGCACCACGAACAGGTAGCTAAGATTCAGCAATGCCACCAACGTAGGTAATAGAACAAGAGACTGAACTGCAAGCTGCCGGGGTGTGCACGTGGCACCATCCACAGTGACAAAAACAGCTACGAAAGGAACGTCATCAGATGTTCTCTTCTCCTGTACTCATCTATTTCAGCATCAGCTACTTGAGTGTAAATGGAGTTCATCTCAATGGTGCCTGCTTGAGCTGGGAATAACTCTGTATGTCACAGGCAGTTACATGGAGAGCTGAACAGTACAGATACAAGAAGTATACTTAAAATACCCCAATCAGCTACTGGAAGAGGTAGCACTAAGAATTCAGGAACCAAACTTCAGCCGCCAACGTGCACTGACATCTCGCCAGGCATGTGGGAGTTACACGTAAGAATTTATTTTTATGAACAAGAACAGAATGCTTAGTGCACCAATAAAGTCACTGGCAGATGGCTTTTTTTTTTGCTGCCTGTATTTATTGCCTCTGTTCATGTTTTTCCAACGTCTATATAAGGCTAAGCTCAACTATATATATTACAAATCAAAATACGAATTCTGAACATAAACCAAACCATTTGCAGTAAGTTGTAGTTTCTTTCTATCACAATAAGCTAATTCCTGCTTGTAACAGCTCATATAGCAAGCAGCTGCATAGGCAACTTTTGCTCACAGTACAGCAACATCAAGTCTGCACAAGAGGAAACCAACCAACCAAATCTATGCTGAGCAAAGTTGGGATTTCTGTGACAAATCCTAACGCAATGGTAACTCCTTTTCTAAACTGCACCTGGGGAGTTCCACCAACACGAACTGCTTGAGCAGATCCAAGGCAAAGCTACTCCCACTTATCCAGGGCAGTGTCACAGGTATGGCTATTGGCTGCCTGAACTGCTTTCCCAGTAGGAAAGAAAACAAACCTGCTTTGCATCACCACTGTTTTTCCCGCTTATGTGCTTAACCAAAACAATTTGGTCCCACAACCACAATGCTGATTCCTTACCTTTAGGATGAGACTCTAACAGAAAGGTGACTTACTCTACAAGGAAACAATTCTCAAGACCCGGTGTACCTGCTTTCTAACCAAAAGAGCTCAAAGATGAGGCTTTTCTATTATGGGTTTTTAAAAAACAAACAAACAAAGAAAATATTTTGCTTCTTAGCCAAAATACAAATTAGTAAGATCATCAGTTTTTCAAGATTCAAAATGAAAGGGTGGAAAAATTCTACTAAAATCCCAAAAGATGTAATTCAAGACCGTTAAAAACCAATAAATCTGAAGAACAGCTTTGAAACCTGAAGTTAGTGAGATTAAAAAGGAACAACTGATGCATAAGAAAAGGACTGTTCTCTATCATAATAAGATCATCTAGGAAATCTGAACAGTAATTTCTCAAAAGATATTTTATTCTCAGTGCTGCATGACTTTGCAGAGGCACGGAAGAGCAATGAGTGCTGAAAGCATTTATTGTAGTACATATTCAGGTCCTCTGAGTTTTCAGAGTAATGATTCCTACCTTAACACTACCAACTGTGTTCTGAAGGACTTTCTATAAAGATTATTCAAAGAAATTAAAGCTCTCAAAATTTAAAAGTGCTAATTTGGTTTTGCCCCAAGTATTCCAGAATAATTTTTTGCACTTGCAGACTGCTCTGAGACATCCACACAGGTTAAGTTTACAGGCCAATGCCACTCACAAGAACCTTGCAGGAGAGCTGATGTTGCAGCCAAAGTCCCTGCAGCACAAGTACAGGACAGCAGCAAGTCAGAGATGATGCTGGCAGGAGCTTGCACTGATGGGGAGCTACAGCTGTGAGAACACTGGGAACTGGGCAATGCATTTACTGATCAACAACAAGCTGCAGCAAGTTCTCCCTCCATTTAAATGCCAGTCGAGACAAAAGTTTCATTACCAGGTAACACAGAAGAGATTCATTCACTATGGTCTCGAGTTAGCTACTAATGTTGTCTGTAATGTCCAGGAACAATTTTGTGTGTGTGTGTTGACTGAACTCATCTACAGTTTATTTTCTAACAACCATAAAAGTCAAAGGCTACGTTATTACAGCAGCCATCTGTATAGACAAGGGGTTTAGACAACTTCCTGATGGCTATGGAATTCCAACAATTTAACATTAAGCATTAAAATGTGATCAAAGTAAAAAACTGAAAATGGTAACTAGTTACTGGAGGTAAGACTTGACATTCCTACACAAGCTGATCCCAGAGAAAAAACAAAGCAAAGCGAACTAAACTGAAAACCCCACAGACAGAAAACCAACAAACTACCCTGAAACCCCATATTTTCACAGGACTAAACATGATTTCTTACCTTATTAGAAGTCATTTTCCCCTTGATTATATAGCTTTGTTATTTAATTCAACCTTTTACACCTTTCTAGTAAGTATGACTGGTAAAATGTATGTCAGAGAGAGACTACTCCATTGTAACCATGAAGAAAGGCTCACTGAACGTGTATGACACTAATTTCAGGCAAATTCCACTGCAAACAGCATTAAGGACTGCATCCCTTCACAGGGGCAGACAGACTTCCTGATAAACACCTTCCCACTTCACTGTATTTTCCCCCACTTCTCCGTTCACCTCCACTCTGCCTTCTCTTGGCTTTCAAGTCCACTGAAGTATTATTATCTACAGGGATGTGTGAGCAAAAGGTTTCCTGCCTTTTGGAAAAATATGGGAAGAGGCTTTATTTTCACAGACATTCATTTCTCTTTCTTGATCTTGCAAAGACAGGAGTTTGTTTCAAAGGGATAATATCTACCAAAAGTATGGGTTTTGAAGCTCACATTGATTCCTCTTACTGGAAAGGGCTCAGCTAGAAATAACTTTTAAAAAACCAAACCAAACAAACTTTATCATAGGAATATGGAAAACCTTCATTTACATGGAAAAGTTAATTAAAAAAAGAAGTTCGGTTTTAACTGGAAATGAACTTAGAAACTACTTTGCTAGTGAAGTTTATACAATATAAACCCCCCCCAAAAACTGTAACATAAAATCGCTATTAATACACTTTTGTACTTGTGCTATCACATCTAATTAGGAGAGGTAGGGCCCACCTACATCACCAGAACAGAAAGCCATGAAGTACGACCTGGGACCCCATTAGGAGCAGGCAAATTTTAAATAAGGTTTAAAAATACATACTTTTAGAAGTCACCAAGTCTTGACACACTGTTGGATTATTTTATTTAAATTAGATCAGTTCAAACAAACAGCACTGTGTAATTAGAGGGCTTCATCTGGAGTTTGAGAACAGTGCAGTCTGTTGAAGGGTAAGTGGTGCTGACAAGCAACACTTCTGAGCTCACTGGAAGCTTCAAGGTTCTTACTTTGCACCAGTGAGCACTCTACACCCCCAACCATTGCACAGAGGAACATAAAGGGAAGCCAACTGTGACAGTTTATTAAGAAATAATAATGTCATAATTCAACAGGATTTAAAGCAAAGGTCCAAATCTCTCAGACCTATGCATGAAATCATCCACATTTCCTTGTCAGTGAAAACAAATTTTTACAGGGTTTAGACATTTTATTTCAAGGGATGGCCTTGGGTAGCTTTTGTATTGCAACTCATGTAAATAAAATGCATCTACCTGTCCTAACGATCAAACGCTCAGTCCCAATCTATCTGAACCTAAAAGCTTTTCCCAGGCAAAATGCCTTTCTCTACAGTTCAGAAAGGGTTCATTTTAGAAAGCTTCCATTTTTGGAAATCTAAATCTGAACCACCCTAGGAACAGACATACAGTTAAAAAAGTAAATAAATAAATTAGAAACAGCTAAATAATAAGAGTAATGAGCTGCAGGCACTGGAATGAGATCACTTACCTATATCCAGACATATGACCTCTTCCATCCATGTCATATCCCCCTCTACCTCCTCCCTGTGACCCGCCATATCCTCTATTATCTTCTCCATACCTACTCTTTTCACGACGATCATCTGGAAGAATGAGTAAAACAAACCAAAACAGGAGTAAAACAAACCAAAACAGGAGTAAAACAAACCAAAACAGGAGTAAACTGCAGTACAAACCGCAGTGCAGTGACAATTCCCACCCTCCCTCTCCCACCCCCCCCCCCACTCAAGTCTGTCATTTAACTCTGGAAAGCAGCAACCCCTGAATCCCTCACGTTATCTACACCGCAAAGTAACAGAGTAAAGTCTGCCTTTTGTTCCAGTTACATCCCTTGGCTTCCAGGGCCACAAGGGATCTCAGCACACCAACACTCTGTACTTCAATTGCCCTCCATTTTCCAAATATTAAGCACATATTGCCTAAAATACACTTTTCATTCTGCTTCCCGTAGCCTTCCGAGTTTACAGAAGACAGAACTGAAGACAGCACAAGGATAAGAAGTGTGGGTTGTGTCACTCGCATGAAGTTACCAAAAAAAAAGGGGGTTGATCTTGAACTTCTCATTTCCTTCTATCTCAAAATTCACGTACACAGCATAAAGCTGGAATGTGAGGTGCAGAAGCTGCTGGTGACCGATCCAGACACGGCACCCTCGTGCAGGAAGAAAACTGAGAGCAGCTTCAAAGAAAATGACATCTGAAACTTGCAGAACAGGGACCCTGCAAAGCTGCCTCCAACAATGCAAGTGCAATGGGTTTGGGGCCCCAACAGTTCTTCAGCTCTGCATAATGCTTTGGAAGTCTTAACCAATAAAACATTCTTCAAGAATATCACCACGGAACAAGAGCTTTAACTACGCATCACACCGCTGCCTGTGGAAGGAAATCCAACTATTTCACAGGGCTGCTGCTCCATTTTATTAGCCAATATTGAATTCAACCTGTGAATTTTACCTTGGCTGTTGTGGCTATAGCTTCCCTTCTGAGACTGGTAGGACTGCTGAGAATGGCCATATGAGCTTTGGTGCTGGTTATAGCCTGACTTTTGGTCATAAGAGCTCTGGTGGCCATAGCCCGACTGCTGGTCATATGAGCCCTGGTGGCCATAGCCCGACTGCTGGTCATATGAGCTTGACTGCTGGTCATAAGAGTCTTGGTTTTGTCCATAGCTTGACTGCTGGTCATAAGAGCTCTGGTGCTGACCATAGTTTGACTTTTGTTCATAAGAGCCTCTTCCACTTAAAATAAACAGAATTTTTATTAATAGCTAAAGGTTCACAGAATAGAGAGCAAAGTAATGGCTGAAAATTCACGACATTGCTAACATTTCCTAGGCACAGTTACCTCCCAGTCATTACTGGCACAGAGATATGGAAATACTCAATGTTTCAGCTCTGTGAGGATGTATCTGATTTCCAATAAAAAGCAAGGCAGAGCTCACTATGTTCCCACTGCTTTCGAGACATGCTCAGCTCCCCCTGTAAATGTGACTTCAGAGAACCCTTCCCTTTACACATCCCAGTGCCCCACTTGCTTTCTGCCCTCTCCCCAGGAGTCTGACAGTGTCTGATGTGTAGCCCGTGACCTGCAAAACCCCAAACCCTTCTCTACAGACCACAGGGAAGACACTCACTGCTCAGGGTGTGTTGTGCAGCTGATACTGGCTGCCTACGAAAACCAACCAACAAAAATCCCCAAATTTTGCTCCAACTGAATTGTAACCTGTCTTCTTCTGGGCATTCTACTATTTGGCCAAGACCTTTTCTAACTCCTGTGATGTTCTCTGACATACTTGCAGTTCTTCTCACTCTAGTGCCATCTACTGATACTATCCCACCAACTTCCATCAGCACCACTGACCAGTATCTCGTTGTGGCTACTCCAACTCAATGTGGCTCTGCGTTCTGAGAGGGAGCTGTAACTCTTCTCTGACTAATAATGACTTTAGAGCAACCACAAGGAAATCTCACACTGTAATTCCCTAGGCTACTTTAGCCTCCAAGGTAGAAGCAAAAGTATTTTGAAAATCTAGATATGAGAATAGTTCCAGCTGGGTTACCCCTTCATAGCAACACATTATAGTTTCATGAGAAAAAAAATTGCATCCAGGAAACACTGGCTGCTACTCATACCTTTGTTCCCCTCTTGTGTACACAGTCACAGACTAACTGTACTAGTTTTTTCAGTAATTTGATTTAATCACTCACCTCTGCCACCCTTTCTTTTCTTCCTCCTCCCTGCTTCCACCCTGCTTCAAAAGATGAGGCACTACACTTTGGCAATTTTACTTGCTAGCCAAAATGGCTCAGGAAGAAAACAAACAAAATAAAATCTAAGAGCCTACAGAAAGTTTCCACCAGCTTTTCAAAGCACTCCAAGTCCATTGGGTCCAACCAACCTCAAAATATCCCACCTGCCTAAATACTGTCTCATCTGCTCCCTCCCAGTTCCAGCCTAGATCTTGGCTTTACCACGACTCATCTCAGTGGCAAGGTGTTTGCAAAGATTTTTATTAATATCTTCACTTCAAAAACGCAGCTCCACTTCAGCCTCTGCACCAGCATCAAAGGAAGCATCCTTGAGAGCATCCACTATTTGCTGGTTTTCCTTCCCTCCCTTAGGATGTGAGAGCTACAAATTTGTGGCCACCCTCTTCACAGTTGCTCATTTCATTTCTCAGTTTCTCATTATTTGTCACAACCATACATTGAAAAGTTTCCCTCCGATGTCTTTTTTTTTCCATTTTCTTTATCAAAACCAACTTGTTGCAGCACCTGCCCTCTACTGCGGTTTTTCCCACTGGATATGTAGAGCTAAACACTAGATTATTGCCCAGCCCTGTGCCTTTGTGCAGCTCTAATAAAGGCTCAGAAAACAGAGCAAAGCAGAACTGAACCGTGTGCCTGCCCTCGTTCGGGGTGCGAAAAGGACACTCGGCGTGACAGCACCTACTGCTGACAGATTAAGACCTTCCTGGTTTATACGACTATGGTTTGGAATAATAACGACAAGCCCAGAAACCAAGTGCAGGTTTGTTAAGTCCAGATTGTTTTATCTGCTTGCAAAAAAATAAATAAAATATTTGGACCTTGGACACAAGAATGAGGCTCAGTACAGGAGAATGTCGTTTACAGCAGTCACATGATCCTCAATAAAGATCTAGCAGTAACCTTGGGATGGATGCACAGAGCTTGTAAATGAGATAACCAAGGTATTCTAGTGCCAAGTGGCTTTGTAAGTCGTTATGGGAAGCTGGGTTCTGTTTTCCAACATGCTTTCACAGTTCTCCCAGTCCTCCCCAGAGCGATTCGGGTACACCACCACTGAACAAACAACACCCATTTGCAGTAGTGTACTGAATCAGAGTGCACTATGCACGTGCATAGTGAAGTCATTGATGAGGATATAAAAATGTGATGTTTTGAAAATCCTTCCGAGTTGGAAAAAGGTATTTCTTAAATGACACTTCTGAATCCATTCCTTCTCTTTCACCCAGAAAAGGCAGTCTGAGTTAGAAATCTGCAAATCTAATATAAAACAACTAAGAATTTCCTTGCTAACAGCTTCTTTGAAGTTAATGAAAGAGCACTGTAAACTGATACAGAACAACAGTAACTGGAGAAGTACTCGACACATCTTTTTCCTAAACAAAATGCTCTCTACCCAGTCCATTCTCCACTGTAGTGACTATCCAAAGACTTTCTAAAGTCCATCTCCCTGTACAGCTTAACTTCAAACCAACTGCCTCCATCCTTCTTATATAAAGAAATATTCTTCCCCTACCTCCTGCTCTTTCAGGCATTAAAATGTCTTAAGAATGTGGATTTTCAGATGTGTGTCCTTTTTTTTTTTAACAGTGATAGCAGGAAATGTGTTACAGCTCTAGTTAAGAATGCACAACTACTGGGCAGTACTTTAAATAGATACTCTTGATCTTGGCTTCCTTACCCTCTAGACGAGCCTTTCTGCTGGCCCTGGCTGCCATAAGACTGCTGGTTGTACGAGCTCTGATTCTGATTTTCATAACTGGAGTCATCATCGTATCCCTGGGAATCTTGTCCATAACCTGGAAATTGAGGAAGAAAATGTTTAGTAAATATTCACCTTTTAATTACTGCCAATGAATGTAACGAGCTAGCCAAACCTGATTGATTTTGTCCATAGTTCCCATGATAGCTTCCATAGTTCTGTCCGTAAGAGGAATTGTCTCCACTCTGCCCATAACCAGAATATCCCTGGAATTTCAAGAATGTCATCAAATCAGTGTCACTTCCACTTGTTTTCCTTTGCCAGACACAACTGCAAACATCAAGCACAGCTGAGAATGAACTTCTGCCTGGGGCAGATATGGTGACCCAGGAACAATTGCTTTGACTCAAGGATTTTTGTTTTTACACCTGCTTTGAAAGACACAAGGGTTTTTTTCAGCTTACCTGTGCTTGTCCATAATTTTGACTGCTCTGACTGCCATAGGACGAATAGCTGCAAGAGAAAAATGCATTTACTAAATGCTTACAGGGCCCCCCACATGGGTTGGAAAGTAAAGGTATTTTTCATGTTATTTTAATTTTCCTTTCATTCCAAAATAGGTGTTCAATCTGAGTACTGCCCTTGTAGGTATATCAGAACCACACCAATAAGCTAATGGTTACAGCTGACTGTCAGAAGAGCTCATTTTGATTTCTGCACTGTTTCAAGTGGAGATTTAAAGTACCTGAAAGCTGGGCTTACTGTAATGTGACAGATTCTTCAGAACCACAGAGAACGTTACCGCGTGAAACCAAGACCTTTTTTTCAGTATATCCTTACAAAGACCATTTTAAGCAATCACTGCCAATTTGGTGTTGGTTGGACTGATATCATCATCATCAAAAAACACACTGGCTTTAAGTTATACTTACTCATTATTCTGCCACTTTAAGACCTGCTGAACTGACAGAAGAACCATGTGCTGCCACTCCTATCACACTCCGATACAAAGCCAAACTCAGGCAGTGCTCTATCCCCAGAGCCTCATGACTTTCATTAGCACAGGCAGCATTAGTCATGATTTTCATACTTCCAGAAAACCACTGTTGTTTCCCTGATTACGATCCCCACCGCCGCCAAACCAGCATGAACACACAGAGGAACCGCACGGAAGGGCGCAT
>WUAM01000071.1:24238826-24255097 GCA_024336885.1 Actenoides hombroni
GACATCTCTAAAGACCTGTGAGTGGCTTGCACCTTACCTGCAGTAGAAGACAACCAGCATCCTAGTGCTGGTAGGCTCCTGGGAGAGAGCTGCTGCAGCAGGCAGCACATGGCACCAACTGCAGTACTGCCAGTTAGTTTGGGAATGAATAATTAACCCCCAGCAAACTGATTTGGGAGGTGTTACTATGCTGGCAACCTCTGACTGACAGGTATGCAGAGGTCAGAGTGAGCTTTGCCTGTGAGGTCTTCTCAAGCTGGGTTGGCACAGCAGAGGAGACATTTATTATTCTTTCCACAGCCCTAGCAAAGCAGTTTTTATCAGGAAAGGATGTGTCTCTCTGCACTTTGACACTAGTCTGACAAAGTGAAAGACCATCATGTTTTTGCACAATCTCAGCTAGTTCAGGCCAGTAAGCAGCTGATCCTGAATCCAGCAGGATCGATGGAGTTCTCATTAGTCTGCTCACTGACCAGGTAGACAGCTGCAGAATGGCCATGGAAAGTGTGATTCATTGCCTGGAACAGGAACGGGGGGGCTCAGGCTTGAGTCTGATCCCCACTTCCCTGTCAGGATTCTGTTTAACATGGCCCATGTGCTACTAGAGGGAAGAGGAGCAAATCCCCGTGCAGTCGGCAGGGGCTGTCATTGTACAGGGCAGTGTGCTCACCCCAGCAGCCAGGGCAGCCAGGTCAGAGGCTGCTAGGCAGAGTAACTCCAACTGAACTCCAGACGAGCACTTGCTGAATCTGGAGGCTGAAAATGATGCATGTGTGGGTTTGCAAGAAATAACACATTGTTTTCTGCATCTCTTGTTTTCAGCCCGTACTATTCCCCAGTCCAGGCTGGCAGGCACCAGACTTTTGTTTCATTGACTTTTCTTTTTAGTCTTGCTTCAGTATTTCTTTAGAAGACTCAGATACTGCATATAGTATTTTCAGTTTTCCAGCTGAACGAAGGAAAAGTCAAGGACTTCTTGTAGAGACAGTGAGAAGCACGGTTTCTTCCACCTAATAAAGAATCAGAATCACTTACTAAATGCTGGAATCTATAAGCTACTTCAACACATGCAACTCTGGAAGGAAGAGAAGAGTGAAAGAAATGAATAGCACTGAATGGCAAAGAATCTCACGTGCTCTGCAAGAGAATCCCTTTTGCTCTCTGGAGCTTGGCCTGTGCTCCCTTCAGGGCACAGTCAGAAACCTTGAACAGAACACTGCTAAAAGCCACTGACCCTGCTACAGACAGGGCTGGTTTAGCAGCTGTGCTGAGAGCCCGGGCTGGCAGGGCACATTCCAGGCAGAGACAGTGAGGACTTCAGAGGCGCAGACTCCAGGTCCAGTGCTCCTGACCTGATCTGCTTTAGGTTGCACCCCAGCCACTGTGTTCAGGATCTGTTGTGCTGGGGGTCCTTCCAACTCTCGTTGATGAACGTGAAGCCAAACTGGTGTCCAAAGGATACAGCAATGAGTCTGCCAGCACCCAGCTGGGTCAGGGACTCAGCTGTAGAGGAGGTAGGGCTAGGCAGGGGTAGTGACTGCTCAAGGATAACGTCCTTTGAGATAGCAAATGTACAAAGGGGTAAAGGAAAGCAGGCTCCTAGCAATAGGAGTGAGTGGGGGGTATCTCTGAAGGAGGTTCAGTCAGAAAGGGATTTGGACAACTGAACCCCACTAGGAATGAATCTGATTTAAAAATCCCTCTTCAAAAATGCTTTAAAATCAATGAGGCAGCAATAGAAATCCTGCAGCTGACTCGCTGCTTTGTGCTGTAGTGCCAAGGCGTTTCTTACCTCTGCAGCGTATGACCTAAAATCAGATTTATTTTCTTGTGAAATCATAACCATTTTTAGACAACACTGCTACTCCCTTCTGTCTGCACAAAGCATGTCTTCTCTTGCTGGGGTTTCTTCTGCCAATCCTTAATAATCAGAAAGTCTGTATGATCTTAATTTTTTTCTCTTCCATGAAGTTAATAAACTTTGAATAATAATTTGGAAACTGGAACTTTGAAAGGCATTCTTTACTGAAATGGATCGAGTTTTCTGCTTGTTCAGGAATATATTTAGCATACTTAAAACTCCAGAGGAATTTGCTGAAATAATTTTTATGTCAGGAGAGCAAACCCCACAGCTCCATAGAGCTGCACTGTTGTGTTCATACGATAGCAGGGTCACCCCACCACACCCAACACTGTAAAGCCACAGCTTCCTCCACTGCCAGTCTGTGCTAACTGACCTTGACTTTCTCTCACAAAGGGGACTGCCCACGTGACAGACAGCACTGAGCATGTGTGTTCAAACTAAGATGCACTGAAGTCTCCCTTTCTGGACATTTCAAGATCAGTGCACATCTCAGGTGTGATGGCTTGAAGCTAACTGTAGGCTGGCACCGAAAGGGACACCTCACTGCAGGCCTCGTCTGCCTGGGCCTGCCACCATATGTTGGCATTAACATGGGGAACCAGATCAGGGAGCTGATCCATCTGAAAACTAACTCAGCAAAAGAAAAGTCCTCATAGTATCTGGCCTAATTATCCAAATTCTAAATTGAATCATTTTCTAGCAGTTGCTGTTCAGTAGAGAACCACTAACCTAGTGGGTGACAGAACAACTTTCTGTGTCCTTGGGCAGTTGTTTGCCTTTGCTCTTTTTCTGTATACCTTGCAGATTTAGATTACAAGCTGCTCAGTCTCCCCGTGGGTTTGCACAGTGTGGTGTTAGTGGGCAGGTGTAAATATATGGCAAACCAGATGCAATTAGGATGACTCAAAATAATCACAGCATCATGAGCATCAGCACAGAATGGTAGGGGTTGGAAGGGACCTCCAAAGATCGAGTCCAACCCCCCTGTCAGAGCAGGACAGAACTAGAGCAGATCACTCAGCAATGCATCCAGATGCATCTTGAAAGTCTCCAGAGAAGGAGACTCCACAACCTCCCTGGGGAGTCTGTTCAGTGCTCTGGAACCCTTACAGTAAAGAAGTTCTTCCTCACGTTGAGGTGGAACTTCCTGTGCTTGAGCTTGAATCCATTGCCCCTTATCCTATCACAGGGCACAAGTGCAAAGAGGTTGTCCTGCCTTCTTGACACCCAGCCCTTAGGTATTTATAGACGTCAATTAAATCCCCTCTCAGGCTTCTCTCCAGACCAAACAGGCCCAGGGCTCTCAGCCTTTCCTCGTAAGGTGGGTGTTCCAGCTCCTTCATCATCCTCGTAGCCTCTGTTGGGCTCTTTCTAGATCTCTGTCCCTCTTGAACTGCGGAGCCCAGAATTGAACACAACACTCCAGCTGTGGTCTCACCAGTGCAGAGTAGAGGGGGAGGAGACCCTCCCTTGACCTGCTGGCCACACTCTTCTTTATGCCCCCCAGGAGACCATTGGCCTTCCTGGCCACAGGGGCCCATTGTTGTGCCTTTTTTTAATCTCAATATTAGCTGATGGAATATCTCACAAAATCTCACCCTGACACTAACGGGTTTGTGTTTGGAGTCTCCTACAAAAAGAAGGGATTCACAGTTGAGGTCCCGGTTCCGCAGTTCCCCCCAGGGGAACATTGCAGGGCAGGTTAAAACCGACAGGCCTGGCTGGGCTCTGACGCTGCAGCAAAGCCTGAGCACACGTCACCATGGGTGGGTGCTGTGCCACCACTGGGACTGAGAGAGATGAAGCCCAGGGATTTCTGAAACTCTTACAGCGGGCAGAAAAGGTCAGATAGATAAGGTGAGTTAACAGAGAGAGAAAGGGCTTTGAACACAGCTCTGGTTCCACGCCCCACGATAGGTTCAAGCATATACGTTAACGTTGTGCATGCTTACATACGAGAAACATTGAAGAGAAATTATTCAGTGGTTGGTATTTCATAGAAGGATAAGGACTTAAAACTTTTTTCCTCCGCTCCTTTCAGCTATACCAGTAGAAACTGCCAAACAAAATGCAAACGTTGCTTTGGTTCTGACTTCGTGTGGAGGCCACATCGGTTTTCTGGAAGGAATCTGGCCGAGGAAGTGCACTTACATGGACAGAGTCTTCAAGCAGTTTGTGCAAGCTGTCTTTGAGCACGGAAATAAAATCTTCAGCATGTAGCTTTGGACCACTAGTATAGCACAGTGGCACGTTCTGACAAGGGCAGTTCAGCTTAATGCACAGATTTTAACTCCTGTAAGCCAGCAAATGGATAAAGTCCATTACTACATGCAAAAATATTTTTTGCCTAAGATTTTGTAGCAAGAAACTAAATATTATGTTGTCACTTTTGTATTTATTTTTAATATGCCTTACTAAGAATGACCTTAAACGAAACAGCGTTCTGCGTACGTCAAACCGCGCTTAACCAAAACCATGGAGTAAATAGATCAAAATTCCTCAGAAATTTAATTTAAACCGGTACATATTCAGGAGACTTAATTTAGATGGCTTCTCATACTGGAATGGCAACACTCAAAATAGCATATATTATTCTGTCACACATAATAAGTACAAGTTGGGCCCTTCCTTAGGGCACTGATGGTGAAAATCTTCAAACAGGAAAAGCAAAGCAGGAGGAAACTCAAAGAAGCACTGGGTCTTCAAATAACTCAAAATTGCAGCGTGTTTTTCCACGGCATTAGACCGATACCTGCTTTTGTTGTTCTACCCTGAGAGTATTCAGATTTAGGGCTACTTCTTGGTTTTTAAACTAGGACAATGCCATACTTGTCTTACATGATTAGTTTTTGAACAGCTCATTTATAGTGTTTACATATAACCAAAAGATTCCTTTAAAACACTACTGTGATAATTTCTGTCATTAAAAGACATCTTGCATTTCAAGGTACGTTCATGTAAAGCTGGGTGTTGTCCTATATGTAATAACATACTTCACAGAGCCAGTAACCTCGATGATGCTATCTGCTGTGCTTATCTTACCCTGCAAGAACATTTCAGTTTTAAGGAATAAACATTAGAACATTAGGAAATTACGATATAATCTGCTTTAAATTAAAAAAAAAAACCCAAACGGAGCTGAACCATTTGTCTCTGCTGTTGTTTCAAATAATTTCTACAGTGAATGTAACCAAGTGTTTAAAGAAAGCTGGAGATGGGGTGGGGGCCAGAGCCCATCTCCCTGCTGCATGTGATCGTTTGCCAGCACTTGGGCAGCAGGTTGGGAAATCACTGAAGCCTTTGCAAAGTGGTTTCTGCCCTAAGGGCTTGGGAGTTTGTGAGGCTGAGGCATGGCTGTCCTCAGCTCTGAAACCAAGGCAGAGCCAAGGCAGACCTTAGAGGAGCAAGGGCAGTTGGACACAATGTATTTTGAAATGGTTAGGAAGCCCTGATTTAGGACAGATTAAAATGAAAACAAGGTTTCTAAGCAGATTCTGTGGAGCACCCACCTCGTGCTGATCACCTCTTTAGGCCCAGCCACTCAAGATAAGTCAGTACAGATCCCTTTGCATTTTTAGTTTTTAATCTATTGAGCAGGGTCAGTAGGAGAAGAAAAATGTGGATAAAAAAGCAAGTCAGGTCTTTTGCCTTAAGCAGCACATGAAGAGTCCTCTTGCGAGGCACATGTTTCCTAGTAACAGCAAAGCAAGAACAAAAATACTTTTTGTCTTTAGAAGAAGAAATTGGGCCATGCTATAGGACAGCCAGTCTTGGAAGGTTAAATTAAAAAATTAGAAAGCGCTTTTGAGTTTTGACTTCTCAGCCCAGCACTAGCCCTTGCCCAAATAACAAAGCCTAACTTATTTTTTCTTTAATAAGGAAACTGAGAAAAGCGACTTGTAAAAGCAAGAAGAAACCTTGTGGACGTTACTGCAATACATGTGTCAGTGTATCAGGAGGGTGCCTTATTTATTCTTCCAGTCATTTCCAGTTCATATGTTCGTACAGAACCAATGAGCAATAATCAGTGTATCGAGTATTGTATTTGTAAAACCCTTTGGGTTCAGGACTGTTCAAAACTCAGCATCAAGTATTAATGCAAATATAACCACTGACATCAAAAGCACACCTTACTGTGTCAATAAAAGTCACCTGGTTAATGGCAGAACTGCTGTCCCTGTGCACTGTCTCATTTCGGTCCCATCCCACCCCTGTGTCCCCACCAGACACGGCTCTGCACACCTCCATCTAGCAAATGTCTAAAGTGGGGTATCTTTCCCCAAATGTACAGTGTGTTTCCTTACACCCTGCATGGAAAACAGAACCACAGAATCGGAAACACTGTGGTTGGAAGAATCCTTTAAGATCATCCAGTCCAACTGTGCCCCCAGCACTGCCAGGGCACCACCGAACCCTGTCCCTCAGCACCACAGCTCCACGGCTTGGAAACCCCTCCAGGGATCACGGGGACTCCAGCCCTGCCCTGGGCAGCCTGGCACAGCCCTGGACAACCCTCAAGGGGAAGAAATTGTTCCTCAGCTTCAACCTAAACCACCTCTGGTGCAACTTGAGGTTGGTTCCTCTTGCCCTGACGCTTTTTCCTTGGGAGACCATCCCCATCTGACTCCAGCCTCCTGTCAGGAGAGCCAGAAGACATCCCATGAGCCTCCCCTGAACAACCCCAGCTGCTCACCAGGCCTGTGCTCAAAACCTGTCCCCAGCTCTGTTGCCCTTCCCTGGACATGCTCCAGCACCAAAATGTCTGAACAGTGATCCTGCTGCGAGGGCTGGAGGATGGAGGGGAGGGGGAGAGACCTGCCAGTGCTGCAGGCCCCATGGACACCCCCCTTGTCCTGATGGAGCTGACCCTCCAAAGAGAGCCCTGAGGAGAGCAGAGCAGAGCACAGGGCTCGGCCCCCCCGTGCCACATGTCCCGCAGCACCCCATGGTCTCACTGCCTCCCCCTCTCCTCAGCCAGCAGCCGCTGCCCCGTGCCTGCCCCAGCACAGAGGGCATGGACAGCCCAGGAGTGTTTTCGGTAATGTTTTATTTTGTGACACCAATGTGAGGGATTCACAGTGTGGCAAGAGAGAGGACAGGTCTGAGTTTAGGTGCCACGTCACAGGATCGACACTGCAAAGTCACCAGCCATGCTGAGAGCTTCGGTTGGTTCGGTTGATTATCAGAAGGTGGCAGGTGGGACATGTGGTCTCGTTCGACAATCCAGCCAGCAGGGCTGCGAGCGGCCGCGGCCAGATCTGGGGGGTGCTGAGAAGCACATGCAGAGTGGTGGAACAGCTGAAATGGGGACATTCTGTCATCACCTCTCTGGGCTGGAAGTGGGCACAGCCAAACTCTAATCATCCCATGCTGTGGATCAATGAACCTTTTCAGAGATAACCCTGATGACTTCCCCATCGCTGGGGTAAGGGGCATGTCTGATAACAAAAGAGATGAGCAGTGAGTAGGGGGCCATGACCTTCCCCAAACTGCCACCTTCTGCAGCACAGGTGAGGTCCCCTAATGGCTCCAAAACTTGACCCAAAATAATACGGAGCTATAGATTAAAGCATTTCCATTATGTTAAGGTATTTTCTTCACAGAGAGTTGGTGGTATGGACAGGGAGGTGCCTTCCCCTGCTGGGCGTTCTCTTTGCTACCTCTCAGTAATTTGGTTCGGAGATGTCTGTGATCATGGTCCGGTAGATTCGGGTCTCCCAGTCTGAGAGCTGTTTCACAAAACCCCGGTGAGGTCTCATGTTCATTTTGCATTTCAGAACGTAGTCCCAGGCACTCTGTGAACAGAAGGAAAGCAAAGCACTGTTAGGAATCTGAACTGAAAGGGAATTTCAGGTACGTACATGAAGCATGTGGACACCACTGCTTTGCATTTGCTCCCTGTGCGGGACAGCAAGAACAAAGACAACGCTTTGTCTACCAAAGTAGGGACAGACTGGGTCCAGATGTGAACTTCAGACAAGCCTGTCACCTTCGTACTTGCCCCTCTGAATACGAGGACAGCTCAGGATGCTTTCACTGCCTGGCAGGTACCTTCTGTTATTTTACACCGATGCAGCAGCGCAGTCCTGGGTTTTTTCCCCTAAAATGCTGTTTCTTCCGTGGACAGTCAGCAAAGCTGTGACGTCCCAGCTATTCACAGGCAAGCAACAAAGGTTATCGTGTTTCTGGATTGGCGTGACCTGTTGTGGCAGAGCAGCTAGGAAGCTCGTTATCCCACTGCATTAATTACGGCCACCTTAATTATTTTGTAAGTCCTGAGTAATCAGCTGGGGCCTCTGCTACACACAGGGCAGACCCACCAGCATCGCTTTGCTTTACTCCAGCTGCATCCTTGGGTTTCCCAGTAGCGCTCATCTGCCTGCTTCTAAAATGGTCTGCCCACCACACTCAGGGGATTGCCCAAGTGTAATGGGACCAAAGGTTAGAAGATAGTGCTCCATTGGTTTGTTTTTCTAATCTCAGCAGTTCTGCAGCTCCGAGGCTGATGTTCCAATGTTTGCCCCTCTGGGCCGTGGTGTGGATGTCTCTAGTCCCCCCGAACTCAACCGATCTACTCACATACCGATTCCTACTAGAGTAAGGGGCTGCACATCCCAGATCTGCCTTTCTTTTGCAATATCCGCATCTCTGGAAGCTATCAAAGATCTTTGCCTAGACTGGCTGAAGGATCCCATGGGGATCTGTTGTGCTGCTTTCGTCCGCAAGAAACAGACTTGTCTGCCAGGCTAATCCCCCCGGACAGGGCCGCTTTGCCCAGCCAGCAGTGGGCAAGCACTGCCCGGGCGAGCCGCGGCACGCCGCTGCCCTACCAACCTTCCCTTCTTTTTCTTGGCACTTAGTAAAATGCTGAGGCCAACCTGTCGATACCAACCGAGAGAACTGGCGAGGAGCAGCCTTTGGCTTTTGCAGCGTGCAAGGGAACGGTTACGAGCGTGCCGGAGCGATCGCAGCCGGCGTGAGAGGCAGAGGTGAAGCAGTGTCTGCAGCCCCGTCGGCAGCCTCGGCCAGAAACCACCCGTTGGCACACGGCACTGGGAAGAGATTTCCTCTGCTCTTGCAAATGTTTGCACAGAATCAATTCAGTGATTAGATACAGACCCAGCTTCGGTGAAGATCGATCAATCCTTTCAAGCTCCCGAAGGAGGAAGCCCTTCCCAAAGAAGGACAAGGTTTTTAAGGAGACATCTTTCAGCTCCCATGGGAACAGGCGTGCTCTGTGCCAAGCGGGGGTGCTGACGGCAGCACAGTGCCCGTGCAAAGGGGAAAGGGCCTGGCACCTGCAGAGAGGCTGTCGGGCGCTTGCACAGCCAGGTCATTCTCAGACGTCATTTGTTATTTTTCTTACAAGAGCTATGGAACAGCATGTACTGGCCATCTAACCCGTCCTTCCCTCCTGGGCTAGTATTAGCCCATCCCAGATTTCTCTACAGCAGTATCTGTGGGAGGGGATTGCTTCCGGAGAAATAACATAGAGTTTTGGAAGAAGTCAGTGCTGCTGCTGGAGTCAGTGGTAAATCAGAGCCCTGCAAGCACTGGGTTCTGCATTTCCCTGTAACCCCACGACATTACAAGATGGGATTAACTCCCATATCTTCCAGATACTCTCTTTCTCAGATCCAGGAGAGCAGAAATACAAAGTTCTATAACCACAGCTTTGTTTTTATAGCCCCGTAGTTAAGTAAGGAAATGCAAGAACACCAGGGGTGTCAGGGTGAGGGCTCACAGATCCCAGATCACACCTACACCACCTCCTTAACAGGAGAAAGAAGATGCAATCCCATGTAATATCATCTGTTACGTTATCAGGTGGATAGTCTGCATGAAAGCCCAGATAATATCTTTCTCATTATTGTAGTAATGAGGCTTCAGAAACAGAACTGAGCTGCAGCCCCAACCAGTGTCTGTGGAAACGTGACAGCGAGGTACCTTCAGGGAGAACTGGCAGGAATGTATAAGGTAGGCCATGGTTACTGTGCTGCTCCGGCTTATCCCCAAGCTGGAGAACACCAGCACCGCTCCACGATCCAGCTGAGCATCTGAGTGGAGAAATGCCAATCACAAATTAGTGATCTAGGAAATCAAAGTGCCAATTGTCCAGTCAGCTCTAGCTCGTGGCAGCTGACAGACCAGCAGCCGGAGCGACAGGAGCCCTCTGGAACCCTGACAGCAGCAGACGGGCACTGCCAGCTCCCGTCCCTGGAAGCATTTGCCTTTCTTGAAAATCCATTGAGTTAAAATGTGGCTTTGAACACCAGAACCAAACAACAATGACCAGTCAATGCTTCGGTACTGAGCAGTGTCACCGTTACATCAGATAACTGAAGAAAAGTGGTCTGCCGTGACCAACCCCCTGCATCACATCGCCCACTCAAACTCTTCCCAGCAAGGTTTAAAGGTATTGACATTTCTGGTGAACGAAGCCTAACTGTTCTCCACTCTCAGCTCACAAACTGGAGAGGACTTAGTTCAAAACCCTGACCCTTCCATGGGATCACCAGCAGGAAGCGTGTACACGCCAGCAAGGGTGCTGGGTTTGTGATGGTTTTGTGATGGATGCTTCACAGTGAAAATTGCTCAGATCAGCAAACTCATTTTTCTACAAAAGCCAAGCCCAAGGGTGCTGTCAGTCTCTCCCAACCACGTGAACTCTGCCACCTGCAACAAGGTTCCCTATTTTATTAATAACCTTTTGAATTCTTTCCCTCCCTCTCCAGAGCAGACAGCATGACATATTTTTACAGTATCAACAACTGAACTCTAGGATTCATGGGGCAAAGTCTCTTCTTTTACTGTTGTCAAGAGGTTGTGGGGTTTCTTTTTGGATTTGATTTTTTTTTTCAAGAGCTAAACCAGCATTTTCTAACTTCTTTCTATGACAAGATACTAGTTCTGTTCTAAGACCTGAGTAGAAATGGCCTCACTCCAACATACACATGGCATTGGGACATCCACGCTCCTAGAATCATAGAACCATCAAGGTTGGAAAAGACCTTCAAGATCATCGAGTCCAACCATTAACCCCACTCTGCATGTCCACTGCTAAACCATGTCCCTAAGCACAACCTCTGTGTGACTTTTACACACTGCCAGGGATGGTGATTCCACCACTTCCCAGGGCAGCCTGTTCCAATGCCTGACAACCCTTTTGGTGAAAAAATTCTTCCTAATGTCCAGCCTGATTCCTCTCAGAGTATGTGGAGAGCCTCAGTCCAGGGCTCACCCCCACCCATAACTGCTCCAGTTTATGTAATCTACTCTAGACTGTGAAGTAAACAGTTTGACTACCAAGTAAACAGTGTAAGCTTCCACAAGAGCCACAGCTAATAAACTCTTGCAGAGTCTGTTTTGCAGACTTCCACAAATGAAAGAAACAAACTTTCTTCTGAAAGTTCTGCCTCCAAATGAGAGGCAAGTTAAGTGGATTTTGGTATTTGGGTTCCCGTGCATGCAAAACATGCAGTTCAGCTCAGGACTACAAAACTATATCCTCAAATATTGTTTCCATGTTTCTTTGTCTGTGTCCAGTTGTCATTTTTTCTATTGTGCTTGGATCACAAGGTCTGTGGGGATGGGGTGGCCTTTTGTTTCTGGGTCTGTACTGCACTCAGCAGGGCCGTGGTCTGTGGTGGGTGTTATTTCCTAAGATGATGACATGGTTGGGCACCATCACAGGAGGGAGCTGCTGGAGCTGTGTCTGCTGTGCTGCTGCAGGCAGGCAGCTGGAGAGGATGTTTTTTTCTTGCCTTCTCTGATGTAATCAGCTGAAGGCAAGTTTATGCCATCCAACCTTAAATTGTTCCTAGGCCCTGTGGTGGGTCTGCAAATCACAAAGATGAGCAGCATCCTGTGGTAAGTTCTCCAATGTGTGCCACGGTCTTGTTCACACAAAGCTCTGGTGCAGATGGGGGTGGTAAGAGTCAAAGGGTTGCATTTAAGAACAAAGGAATAGGAGGGAATCCTATGAAGCCCTGGTGTAGACCCTGCAGCAAAGCCCTTTCAGATGGGGTGGAAAGCTCACTGCTATCAGAGAGAGGTATTCTCAGAGTAGGAACTCACATCAGAGAGTGAAGTGGAGTTGGGCATCCTGTCAAATCTCCTCTCTGTCCATCAGGCTGGTTAGTGAGGCACTCGGGTACCTACCAGGGTGTGGGCTTGCTTGGGAGTGTCCCGATCTCAGAGATTACCACCCTCCTCTGAGGGAATTGCTGTCACTCCCATCTCTATCCTAGAGTGAGCAAGGCCTCAGGAATTCCAGATCAGGAACAACTCACCTATGAAATGACAAATGGTGGAAAAGGAAGAAAAAAGATCTGCTTCGAGTGAATCTGGAACAGGTATATGGAGGTATTTGCCTTCTTCTGCAAACCTGGGAAAAGAGCACACAGTGTGACACGGACTGGAGAAGGAGCTTTTGGAAAATGTGTTTGTTGGAGGCAGGCTGGTAATTTTGTTTGCTGTTTCACATGTGAGTTTTTCATCTTCGTCATCATTAACATTATGATAAGGGGATTGCTGTGGCAAGACATCGAGATGCTTGTCACACGGAACCAGTTTAATTACCGAGTTTCCATCCCACATGATACCAGCACTGATGTCTTAACCTCCAGCTTCCTTTATCTGAGAGCTAAACCAAGGCAGACGAAGCGAAAGCAGGAGTGCCTCCACCGCGTGCAGGTTGGCGGTTTTGTGGACACAGCCTCCCAGTTCACTTCCCGTGGTTTTCCATAACAGCACCCTCCTCCTTCCACAAGCTCAGAGAACTCAACTCGCAGAACTAATGTAGCAAAATGTTGGTGAGGAATTGCTGGAATGAGAAAGCATGCCATGCAGAGGGCACGGGGAAATTACCCACGGCACAGAGACCTTTGATGTCTTCCTCTGGAGACAAAGGTATGAGAACTGTCTGCTGGTAGACATGCCCTGGGGTAGGTAATTGGCTTTGTTACACTGTGCTGGTCACCACCTTGAGAAATGCCACTGGATTTTTCCCTGTGTGAAATGGCATTTCCAGCATGGCCTACAGGCTGAGCTGAATGGTCATGGGCAGATGTAGGTAAGGAAGGAAGACCAACAATGTGAAACATTGGTGATTTAGCTTTGAGACTGAATGTGTTTGCAGGATTTTGCTCTGAAAGCTATTCAGAGGTGTAGGTTCTTCCCAAAGGATGGTGGTATGGGATAGACTCCAGTGCCAAGGGCCTGCCAGTCATCCTCTCACCCAGTCACGGTCAAGGGCTGCAGGACTGTATTGCTGCTCTGCTAACTCTGGAGTAGAGACTGGGAAAATGAGCATGAAATAGTGCTGGGATCTGCACTGAACCACCGAGCTTTCCTTGGAAGTCCCCAGGCACTGACTGCGCTGCGAGTGAGCTCTGCTGCGGTGTCACCTCCCCACTGAGGGCACCTTGAACTGTTGAACTTACGGTGTTGCAGGCTGTTCAGAGATGTTGACTAGTGCTTTGATCTTCAGATCCTTCTGAACTTGTTGGTCGCAGGCCTGCTTGAAATTACCCATATATAACTTTGCAGGCAGTATTTCTACAGGGTACGGCTGGAAGTTGTCTAGTTCCTGCCAGAGAGAAACCAGGGGCTCAGCTTAGGGAGTGTATTTGCTCCTGTTAGCTCGGTAAGTTCTTAAACAAAAGTCACGTGGAGAATTGAACACACACTTAGTCAGCAGCCCATGACACATCCTGGTCTGGTGATTCATTCGATCACCTGGACTTTCTGTGTATCGAAGCCTCTGCAAGGTTTGCTGAGAATAATTAACAGCGTTGCTGTCATTGTGGCATTACTTGAAACAAATCCCAACTAAACAGGAGGTGACAAATATTCTTTACGCTGTCGGGAGAGGCTGCAGCAGAACAGATTCATCTGGTGTTCTCCTCGGTTGCTGTCGGCAAGGCTTAAATGAAATCATCCGCCAACTGCAGAGCTGCAGGTGCTCCGAAGTCCGCAGCTGCTTCCGATGGCTGCAGCACGAAGGCTGACAACAAAACCACACAAATAGCCTCTGCTCCCTCCCCGATGCTTGCCTCATGCTGCAGCAGAACAAAAGCAGCAGCCTAACCATTTAAAGCAACAGAGAACAACAGCTTGAACCGGGAGGCCAGGAGGTGCTCTGTGTCCAGCTGAGCCCCATGGAGAAGCTCAGCAGGTTGCTGCCCTTCACAAAGAAGCACGGAGTGAATTGATTTTCTCTCCTGCACTGTAGCATCCCATGGGTTAGCACCGTGTCATGGGCTGTTTGACGGGGACAAGAAGCAAATGGGAGCAATGGAAACAGAAGACATGTTGCAATGAGATGGTCTCTGCTGTCCAGTGCCCTCTAAATTGGCCCTGCCTCAGGTCATAGAATGGTTTGGGCTGGAAGGGACATCTAAAAGTCATCCAGTCCAACCACCCTACAGTGACCAGGCACACCCTCAACTAGAGCAGGTTACTCAGAGCCTCCTTGAGCCTCACCTGGAATATCTCCAGGGATGGGGCCTCAGCTACCTCCCTGGGCAACCTGTTCCAGTGTTCCACCACCCTCATGGTGAAGAACTTGTCTCTAACATCCAATCTAAATCTACTCTTCTCTACTTTAAACCACTGCCCCTCATCCTGTCCCTACAGGCCTTTGTAAACAGGCCCTTTCCCACCTTCCTGTAGCCCCCCTTCAGGTACTGGAAGGTGGCCATTGGGTCTCCCCAGAGCCTTCTCTTCTCCAGGCTGAACACCCCCAGCTCCCTCAGCCCATCCTCACAGCAGAGGGGTTCCAGCCCTCGGAGCAGCTTCCTGGCCCTCCACTGTCCCTGCTCCATCAGGTCTGTGTCCCTCCTGCACTGCGGGCTCCAGAGCTGGAGGCAGCACTCCAGGTGAGGCCTCACCAGAGCAGAGCAAAGGGGCAGGATCCCCTCTCTCCATCCGCTGCTCACGCTGCTTGGGACGCAGCCCAGGATGCGATCGGCCGTCTGGGCTGCAAGCGTGCACGGGCTGCTCATGGCCAGCTTCTCCCTCACCAGCACCCCCAAGTCCTTTCCTGCAGGGCTGCTCTCTATCCCCTCATCCCCCAGCCCGGATTGATAGTGAGGGTTGTTCTGGCCCAGGTGTAGGACCCTGAGCCGGATCTTGGTGAACCTCCTGAGGTTCACCTGGGCCCACCACTCCAGCTTGTCCCGGTCCCTCTGGATGACATCCCCTCCCTCTGGCACATGGACAGCACCACTCAGCTTGGGATCATCTGCAAACTGGCTGCTGGTGCCCTCGATCCCGCTGTCCATGGCACTGATCAAAATATTCCACAGTCCAGGTCCCGGTACGGACCCCTGCGGGACACCACTTGTCACTGCTCTCTATCTGGACTTTGAGCCATTGACCAGCGCCCTCTGGATGTGACCATCCAGCCAATTCCTTATCCACTGAACAGTCCACCCATCAACTCTGTATCTCTCCACCTTGGCAAGTAGGATGCTGTGTGGGAGCGTGTCAAAGGCCTTGCAGAAGACCAGAATGATCACACCCATAGGTTGTCCCTTGTCCACCGACGTAGTCACTTTATCATAGAAAGCCACTATGCTGGTCAGGCAGGACCTGCCCCTAGGAAAGCCATTGCTGGCTGTCTTTGATCACCTCCCTGTCCTCCAGGGGCCTTAGCAAACCTTCTAGGACAATTTGCTCCATGATCTTCCCAGGCTCAGAGGTGAGGCTGACAGGTCTGAGTTCCCAGTGTCCTCCTTTTGACCCTTTTTAAACCGGGCGTAACGTGTCCCTTCTTCCAGTCCCCAGGGACTGCCCCTGACTGCCAGAACTTGTCAAATATCATGGAGTGGCTTGGTGACTACATCAGCCAGTTCTCTCAGGACTCTGGGATGCATCTCATCAGGTCCCATAGACCCATCAGGTTCCTCAGGTGGTCACAAACCTGATTTTCACCTACAGTGGGAGGGACTTTGCTGCCCTGGTCCTCACCTTGTGATTTTTTAACTTGGGAGGTGTTGGGAGAGAGGTTGCCAGTGAAGACTGAGGGGAAAAAAAGCAGTTGAGAACCTCAGCCCTCTCCTCATCTGTTGTTCCTAGTTCATCATTCTTGCTCTTCAGGAGGGGTATGTTTCTTTAACCTTCCTTTTTTTCACCGATGTACCTTTGGAATCCTTTCTTATTATTCTTAGCATCCCTTGCTAAGTTCAGCTCTAACTGTGCTCTGGCCTTCCTGACCTCATCCCTACACCATCGGGCAGCACCCCTGAACTCTTCCTGTCCCTGCTTCCACTGCCTGTGCAGCTCTTTCTTGCCTCTTAGTTTGACCAGCAGGCCATGGCTCAGCCACGCTGGTCCCTCCCTCCCTTGCTAGATTTCTCACCCCCGGGATGGACATCTCTTGCATTCTATGCAAAGTGTCCTT
>WUAM01000071.1:24260494-24276425 GCA_024336885.1 Actenoides hombroni
GGGGCTTCCACCACCTCTCTGGGCAACCTGTGCCAGTGTCTCACCACCCTCATGGGCAAGAAATTCTTCCTAATGTCCAACTTGAATCGACCCATCTCTAGTTTTAATCCATTCCCTCTGGTCCTGTCACTGCCCAACAGTCTAAAAAGCTGGGACCATCAAGCACTGCAATTCACACGCTGAAGAGCCTGTAAGATAAACACTCCTCCTGCTGTCACCTACACTGGTGACACCTACACTCCTACACTGTCACCTACCATAAAGATTACTGCTTGTTATCTGACTGCAAATAACCAGAATGCACAGGACTTAAACCCTGTGGAGTGATTTATTTACATGTCATTATGGAGGATGACAAGCAGTAGCTTTTTTCTGACACTCCAGTTTTCCTGAAGGTTGGAACGTTCATTCTCGTTTATAATAAATTAAGCAGCTCACGGACATTGGAACACACTTTTTTTTTGGATCATGCCAGATCCAAATGCAAAAATGGGACGTTATGGGTCAGAACGTGACTCACAAACCTTCCACACGAGAAGGAGCAGGAGACAGCAGCTCGAGGCCTCGGCAAAGAGCTATTCCCACAGCAAACCCAAAGCCAGCCCGGCCCCGTGGGCTCCCTTTCCACTCACACAGCACTGAGCACATTACTGCTCGCTGCAGATGGTCTGTGGGTGAGAAACAGCAGCACAAGAGCATCCACCAACCTAGCAGGCCCCAAAACAGCAGCACAACAGACGTGCCTGCCCCGATCACGGCGACAGAAGAGCTCAGATAACGACCACCCAACCCCCCAGAGCCATCATCTCCACCCTGGGGAGAACCAGCCAGCAGAGCTGAGCCAGTAAAGGCTCCCAGTAGGGTGAAGTGCTGCTGGCAAGCCCAGGGATGGAGCTCTTGCTGCAAAGAGCAGGACAGGAGCAGATCAGGGTGGGAACAGACCCCTCAGGGTGACACGGGACAAAAAAGCCATGTCCACACCAGCACCCTTCCCTTATGCTTCCCTTGTTTAGATTAGATGCAAGGGAGAAGTTCTGCACTCCGAGGGTGGTGAGACACTGGCACAGGCTGCCCAAAGTGGGTGCAGATGCCCCGTCCCTGGTAGTGTCCAAGGCCAGTTTGGATGGGGCTTCAAGCAACCTGGGAGGTTGGAACTAAGTGACCTTTAAGGTCCCTTTCAACCCCAATCATTCTATGGTTCTATGATCATCCATCTCCACACAAAGCTTTCACGTTGTCACAAGCAGTCGCGGGGGTGGCAGCAGGACAGCCACGTCTGCCAGCAGGACCCAGCCACAGGGCACTGCTGCACCACATCACTGGGACCCTGAGGGTGCCAGGGGGGTGCCAGTGCCAGTACCCTGCAGGGATGTCCTCCCAAGCCTCCCATCACCCCAGTGTCCAGCCCCGAAGCAGAGCCAGCCTCTCTCCATGGGCAGCCACCCTTGCAGAGGGAAAATGCCTCATTCTGCACAGTCGGGAGGAGACCAAGCCTTGCACCAGGGCAAAAGGAGGTCACACAGCCAGGAGTGTGGCACTCAGTGCACACCAAGTCCACCAGGCAACAGGGAGAGCCATGCTGGGCTGCTCCAGAGACCCCCCCCACAGCCCCACATGCCACTACAGCCCCAGAGTCCCACTTCACTGGGCCCAAATCCCAGCCTTCCCCAGACAGGAGGCCACGGCTGACTCCAGCCCATCACAAAAACAACCTTAACACCACAACCCGGTGCTCCCATCAGCCCAGTGAGGCACCCAAGCCCCCCACAATGCTTCTGCATGCAGCCAGCCTGCAGGAATGCCTTTGACAGGGACCACCCCCTCCTCCCATGGGCTGCCAAGACTTAAAACCTCCCGGTGACATCCCCACAGCCCTGTAACTAAAGCTTTGCTCCTGAAAAATGAACGCAAAGACAAAAAGACAGATGACCTGAAGGTGACTTCTTAGCGTCCTCGCAGGAAGAAGAGGCTCAGGTACTCCCAGGCTGGCTCCCAGGACAGCATCCAACCCTTCAAGAAGAGCTTGTCTCTGTTTGCCTGGGGTCCACCTCCACTGAGGATAGCTCACTGAGACACAAAACCTCCACAGAGCAAAAATGAGAAGTGTCTGCTCTCATGCTTTAACCCCCAGCCTGTGCTCCCGCAGCCTGGTCACCCGCTCCGTTGGCTCTGGGGGTGGTGACCTGCAGGTCACTGTTTCCCAGAAGAGCAGCCAGAGGGAAGTCTGGAGGTCACCGTCCTGCCCTGACTCACGGGCACATTCCCCTCTCTGTGCCTCAGCTTCCCCTCCTGAGCCAAGATGCCTGTTGCTGGACAGTCTGATGAGACTCCCGGCTGGAAGCGAACGGTCCCCTTGGCCCCGACGCCGGCTGTTCCTACCTGAGAGACATTCTCACAGCGCACACAAAAAAGCCACCTTCTCCCTCCTGCCCCGGCCAACCCTCCCCTCCCCCAGGCGCGGGCAGGGGCTCACATCAGCCTCAGCTCAGGAGCCCACACTGGCCTTGCTGGCCTCCCCAGCTCGGTGCAGCCTCAGAGGAACACCCTGAGATCTGAGGAGGCAAGGGGTGGAGGCACCCATGGGGTCTGGGATGGCACAGGGAGGGGGATGTCCTGCTTGGCAGGGTGCCAACTTGCAGCCAGGGGCTGCCCCAGTGTCACCCGAAAGCCGTGGGCTGGCACAGCACGGGGTGTGAGCAGCCACTCCTGGGGCACGTGGCAGGTCTGCCGGTCGCCGTGGGTTGGGAAGCTCCCCCTCCACTTGCGACCTGCTCTGAAATACCCCAGGCAGGCAGGAGGAATAAGAGGGGTTTGCAGAATCCCATAAGCGTGGCCAGCTCAGACCTACTGTGCTGTGAGGGACCAGCACAGAGGAAAGCCAATGTCTCACACGTCTACACAAGCACCACACGCCAACTGCAATGGATGCTGGGGATCACCATCACCAGGGCTGCTAGAGCCACTGAAGCCCCTCAGAAGAAAGCCAAGCACTTTATTACCTCTTGACAAAGATGAGTCTTCACCTCTCAAGATCTCCTGAAACGCAGCCAGCTCTTTTTCAATCACCTCTACTTAGGGCCCCAAGGTTCTAAATTAAACATCAGTCTCTGAATGCAATTTCCCCCAAGGATAAGAAAATGCCAGAGAGCCTCGTCCCGCTGACGGGATCTCGCTGACAAACACCCAGAGCAGCCTTTCTGAGTCAGGGCACGAGCTTAGCTGGGTGGGGAGACCACACACAAGACTGACGTTACAGAATCACAGAATGGTGGGGATTGGAAGGGACCTCGAGTCCAACCCCCCTGCCAGAGCAGGGTCACCCAGGGCAGCCCACACAGGAACAGATCCAGGCAGGTTTTAAATGTCTCCAGAGAAGGAGACTCCACAACCCCTCTGGGCAGCCTGGGCCAGGCTCTGTGACCCTCACAGTGAAAAAGTTTTTCCTTATGTTTCTGTGGAACCTCTTATGCTCCAGCTCACACCTATTGCCCCTTGTCCTGTCATTGGCCATAACAGAGGAGAACCTGGCTCCAGCCTCCTGACACTCGCCCTTTATGTATTTATAAACACTAATGAGGTGCCCCTCAGTCTCCTCTTCTCCAGGCTAAAGAGCTCCAGCTCCTCAGCCTTTCCTCAGCAGGGAGATGCTCCACTCCCTTCATCATCTCTGTGGCTCTGTGCTGGACTCTTTCAAGCAGTTCCCTGTCCTTCTTGAACAGAGAGGCCCAGAACTGGACACAGTATTACAGATGAGGTCTCACCAGGGCAGAGTAGAGGGGCAGGAGAATTTCCCTCGACCTACTGACCACACCTCTTCCAATACACCCCAGGATGCCATTGGCCTTCTTGGCCACGAGGGCACATTGCTGGCTCGTGGCCATCCTGCTGGCCACCAGGACCCCATGTCCTTTTCTCCCATGCTGCTCTCTAACGAGTCAATCCCCAACCTAGATGATCCTTTTGGTTACTTTGCCTGGTCGTGCTTTGCTTTTGAGCTTTGCATCACAAAAGGACATTTTCTCTTAACCTGCCCTACCAGTGAACCTCGAGGATCTCTGGGAGGCCGTTGTGGCGATCACTCTCTGGGCTTAGGCAATCAAGTTTGCATAGTGCTCGATAAAAAAAAAAATAGAGAAATAGAACTAAAAATAAAGAAAGGGTGGTGAAATCCCCGAGGTCAGTGCTGCAGTCACCACCAGAGCATCTCTTCAGCGTTGCCTTTTTGGGTTTTTTTCCCCTTTCAGAACAATGCCAAGGTAGCGGTGCTGGGGGCCTCGGGAGGCATTGGCCAGCCGCTCTCCCTGCTCCTGAAGAACAGCCCCCTGGTGAGCAAGCTCAGCCTGTACGACATCGCTCACACCCCCGGCGTCGCTGCTGACCTCAGCCACATCGAGACCAGGGCCAGCGTCAAAGGTACCGCACCCGCCTTCGCGAGGGGCCTCGGCTGGCCCTGCTGCTTGGAGATCTTCCTTGGGAAGGGGAATCTCCCCCTGATCCTGAAGCCTAGTCCTGGTTTAAACAGCTTTTTCTCAAGCAGTATGTGATTAATAAAGGCTCGGGTGATTGGACTGATGTGAAGGGCGATGAAAATGGGCAGGTGTATGGCGATGAAAACCGTCTGTGGTCGCACCGTGGAGGGGGAATTCACAGTAACAGGCAGGAAACAGTCAGTAAAATTGTCCTGGAAAAAAGCTTGAGCATTGAATTGCAAAGTCTGACTACAAAAAGATGCTCTCTGGGTGCCTGCATGAACTCTGCCTGCTGCTTTTCTGGATGAAATCAAACTTAATCTGCTGGTCTTCATTTCGTTTGGAGGTCACCCAGAGGTTCCACTTCACTTGCACGTGCCTGTCTGCAGTTCTCTGGGGGCACGGGCCGGGGTTTGGGGACAGTAAATACACCTGCTGGGAAAAATGAGGGGAGAGGGGAGTGTCAAACCAGATGAACGTGACGTTCCTGCCACTTTCACTCTGCAAGTTTTGAAACAAGGATAAAACATCAATTAGGATCCACCCATAATTGTATTACTTTGCTTCTTAGTGTAAGTCTGAGTCGAAGGCTAAATTATAAAAGGAATTAGGTGCCTCTGGGTGTAATTTTGTACTTAAAATGTTAGATATTCAATAACTGGAAAAAACCTAATGCCTGAAACTTCCATTACAGGCTTCCTGGGACCTGAGCAGTTGCCAGAGTGTCTGAAGGGCTGTGATGTTGTAGTTATTCCTGCTGGAGTCCCTAGAAAACCAGGTAGGTTCTCTCTGTTACAAAGCCCCAGGGCTTCATTCAGGTCTGTCTCTGCAGTGCTCTTACTTGAGCAGAGCTGTGCCTGGCGCTTTAAGTGATGCGGGGTGGAAATAGTCTGTTAATGACACTGACTTAGAACTTGTTATAGTTCCAGGCACCTCATTTATCTTCTCTCTTAGATTGTCCCTCATAAAATGGGCAGAATTGGTTTCTGGAGTTCCTGTGTGAGGTGCAAAGACTTTTTGTGCAAGTGATTCTGAATCTTCCTTAGTGTTTCTTGCCCAGAGCAATGCTCTAGTAAAAACAATTGGATCTTTGGTTCATTTCTTATCAGAGTAGGAATAATCCATTTGGTTTGCATTAACTGTCCGATAACTTCTCAGGGCATTTCTGAGTGAATTCTGTTAAGCCTTCCTAGAATGTCTCCTCTGACCTGCTCCATTTCTACTCCATTTTTTCAGTATCTTCTTAGAAATGTAACAAAATTGTAGACTTCCATGCCTAGCTTTTCCTGATTCTTCATTATTCATGGTTAAAGTGGTTGCTGCAGCAGAAGTGAGACGTGGCACTTACACAACCAGCAGTATTTTGCAGTGCTGGAGGTGGCTTCAGAAGGGGAGAATTCATCTTGGAACAGTTCCACTGGCACACTGGTGAGGGTCAGCGTGGTCACACCGTACCACAGGCTGCCTTGGTGAAACACCTTCTGACACCTGCCAGCTGGGCTGCCTGCTTCTGAAAAGGACTGATGTGTCTGGAAGGGCTGTAATCTGCTCTTGGCAAGAAAGGTTCTTTTGGAGCCAGTTCATTGCTGCAGCTGGAGAGTTTTCTCTTGATACACAAAACCAGAAGCTGAGGTATCTCTGTCCCAAGGAGAATGTTGGTTTGTGATTGAGTTGCTTGCCCATTAAGGAGCAGCCTAAACTCTTGTGCTGGATGTGTTTTAGGGATGACCCGCGATGACCTGTTCAACACCAACGCTAGCATCGTTGCTACCCTGACATCTGCCTGTGCAAAGCACTGCCCAGAAGCCATGATCTGCATTATTTCCAACCCGGTAAGCATTTTCTGGAGACCTTGAACATCTAGAGGAAAAAAAGAAATCAGGCTGAGAATACAGCCTGTTTGTTTTGACCAGTGTCTTTAAGGGTGTTTGCAGAGCAGAACTAAAAGCCTGGTGCTACTAACCCATTTTTCTCGGGCTATATTTAGGTCAGAGGAAACTTAGATCTAAAAGTGCTTAATATCTCAACATCTGTGTGGTTGTGGTCACAATACCTGCTGGTGTGTTAGCTGGGAGAGAAGCCTCAGCTCCTGAAGAGAGGGGCCTTTGTAATGTGAATGGACAAATTTGTTGTCTTAATGGTTATTTACAGTGGGAGTTTTATCCCAGCCTGACTGTAAATTTCTCTTCAGTTTAGGAATTAAATTAATTGCCTGCCATTGGCCTCAGGTTGGAAGTACACTTCAGTTTTTTCACTGGCCTGTTTGGTTTGTGCACTGGTGTCATTATCATACTGGTTTTAATGAATGTTTGCCTGTTCGTGCTTATAGGTAAATTCAACCATCCCAATAACTTCAGAAGTCTTCAAGAAGCACGGTGTGTATAACCCCAAGAGAATCTTCGGTGTTACAACGCTGGACATTGTCAGAGCGAACACTTTTGTGGCTGAGCTAAAGGTAGATGATAGTAGCAGATGCTGGGGGAGGGATATGGTGTGATTTGGCTGTGAGAGCTCTCAAAAACACTTCTAAAATCACTGCACCGAGCCAAAAGAGCTCAGATTTCTGTGGAGCTGGAGGTGAAGGAGTGATTCCCTGTTTTCATTCTCTAGAAGAGCCTGGGGATAGGGTTTCTTGCAAAATGTGGTTCGAGAGACTTTGACCTTTCCTCTTCATGCCCTCCCCCGTGAGTCAGCCTTAATTCTGTTGGCATTTTCAACCCTCTGGTGCAGCTGGAGGACAGGGTTGAATTGTGTCTCTACAAGTCAAACTGTCTGTGCCGCCTGTTACAGGATATTCTGCAAAGCACCAGGTAGTGTAACAGGGTTACTGCTCTTAGTAGCCCTGGTGGGCTTTGCACTTCTCTGGACTTGCATTAATAATATCCTATAACTAAAGTTACCAGAGTAACCTGTAGATCTGGCTTTGTCCCTGGAGTGTAGCTGCCTCTCAAACTCCTGCCCTGGGTTATAGATTTTTTTACCCAGGGCAAAAAATGAAGCATGGTTGTTTTTAAATGTTTTTCTTGTCCAGTGCTTCAGAAGGTTGAAAGTTTCATGTTTCCCCTAGGGCTTAGATCCAGCTCGAGTAAGCGTTCCAGTTATTGGTGGCCATGCTGGGAAGACCATCATCCCTCTGATCTCCCAGGTAAGTCACGGTTACTGCCGTGTGTGGCATCACAAGCAGCAGCACATCAGAGCTGATGTACAGTGGTGCCTTTGCGATGGCACGTAACGTGCTAAGGTGCAGCAGAGACAGTCTCCTCTGCTCCTGTGTTTAATTCTGGGGTGAGGTACAGGGTAGTGGGAGGCATGGGCTAAATCCTACCTCCTCGGGGTGGTATAAATAGCTCCAGCCTTTCTCTAAAGGAGTTTGGGCTGAGAACTGAGGTGTAGGGTGGGTTTTGAGATGTCTTGGCACTGTTTGTCTCGGGGTTTACTTTTTGTGACGGGTATTTCATGGTATGAATACCTTGCTTCAGCAGGAAAATGAAACTGCTTTTGCCATGGTGGACTAGAAACACCACTGCAACGTGCAGCACTGAGCTTCAGCTGTGCCCCCACATTTGTGTGGGGAGGCCTGACTGGTAGGGTGGGAGAGGCTCCCTTTGTGCATCTAAGCCAGGACGAGATGAAGTCCGAAAACAGGCTGGAGCTTCCTGAGGAGCAGTGGCCAAGGAGCAATCTGTGAGAAAGGGGAGAAAGCTCTGCTCTGGGGGGGGAATAGAGTACCCTTCACAGAAGGATGTTCTTGGGGAGTAAGATCAAAGGCTTTGGAGCAGCTGAGTGCCAAGAGGGTACTTTGGTTCCACAGTCAGTCGGGACAGAGGCAGCTGTGCATGACATCCCTGCAGAGCTGTCTGTAAAGGTTCAGTGACTCCCACACGCTGCTGGCAGGCTGGGTCCTCTCTTAGGTGCTTGACTTCCATAATGCCACAGTGACCCAAGTATTTACAGGGTGGCTTTTTGAAATTCTGAAGGCTTGTTACATGCTTGGAGGGCATCTGTCTAGTGCAGAGGGCTGCAGAGTAGTAACTGTGGCAAACCCAGGGTTGCTGTTGAGCTGTGGTTTGCCCTTGAGCAAACTGGGCATGGCTGAGTTCCTGTTCCAGTCCAGGTGATAACCAGCAGCCTTGGTGAGCGCTTGCATCTGGTCAGTTTGTTACACAGTCTGTGAGCTGGGGTAACTTCTTCCCTGTTGGGAACTGTTAAACCCACTCTATTAGTACAAAAAGCATCATCTGGGTGGCCTTGTACTTAATCTGAAGGGGTCCTGGTATTTGCTAGTAACTTTTTTTTTTCCCCCCAATGTAGTGCACACCAAAAGTGGACTTTCCTCAGGATCAGCTGCAAAAGCTTACAGGGAGAATTCAAGAAGCTGGCACTGAAGTTGTCCAAGCTAAAGCAGGAGCAGGTTGGTTCTTGACTACAGCTTTCAAGTAATTCTTGCTGGGCAGCTGAATGGATGCAGTCCTCTTCCGTTTGCTCTTACGACTGCCGTGCACAATTATCAACTGCTGACTACAAGTCTGGCAGCTCTGTCATGTCAGCAACTGCCTGAGCTGTGGTGCTAGAAGCAGCTCAGTTTGTAGGTAAGGCTAAACGTTAACTGATCCCACACCGTGTGTGGCTTGAAAAGTAATCTCTGACAAATGAGGCTGTTTCTTCCTACACATCTGGTCAGCTAGCCTGTAGCTGGCCCAAGGCTGCTGCTTTATCCGGCTGCCTCTGACTTTGAAGTCGGTGACGCTGCAGCTCTGTAAACATAGCACTGTTTCCCCACTGCCTTTGGTGCTAAAGAATCAAACTTCAGTGTGATCTGTTCTGAAAGTGGTTTCACTTTTACAGGATCTGCCACCCTGTCTATGGCCTACGCGGGTGCTCGCTTTGTCTTCTCCCTGGTGGATGCGATGAACGGCAAGGAAGGGGTGGTCGAGTGTGCCTTTGTTCACTCACAGGAGACAGAGAGCCCCTACTTCTCTACACCTCTGCTCTTGGGAGTACGTACTTCAAGTGGTGGGGTTTAGCGACATGTGGCTTGTACTCGGTGATTTCAGCTCAGTCTGATGCTCGGTATCACTGAAGGGGACTGGATCAAGCCTAACTTGGAGAGTTCTGGAGTCTTTGGGTGCTGTATGTAGGCATAGAGCTCATGCTTGACAAGGATGCTGCTGCTTTTATCCGCTCTTAGACCGTAGGTTGCTGAGCCTGAGAGATTCAGACTTGGTTGAAGAGGTCATGCTGGCCTCGAGTCAGCGCCTGTTTACAAAGGGCTTTCATGTGATTAACCCGGAGTCAGCAACCCCACCTCCTCAGTTTGATCTGCTGTGAGCAAATCCCTCAGAAATTGAGGCACATGGACAACTGCAGCACAGATTAGGATTAACAGATTGCTTTCGGGACCTCTGCTGAACTCTGGAAGAAGCGTTCCTTTTATCACCCTGCCCCTGAGGGCAGAGTGGAAAACAAGGCAGCTGCTGGGATGCAGAGGATGGTGTCTGCTGTCTTGGGTGCTGGCTGGTGAGGGAATGGAAGTAGAGTGGATGTTGATGGGGAGGGGTTTGGATGTAGGCATGAGGTCTTGTAAACTTAGGGGTGCAGCTCTGAAGCAGTTTCAGACTGCGAGCCAGTGGCAAGCGAAGGGCATACACTGGAGGGGAGAGATTCTCTTGCCAAATGGTGGGTTTGAAGATAGGAAGAGTCATTGGTATCAGTCTCCTCTTGAAGGAGCTGCTGGGCTGGCTTCGAGTTTCATACTTGGGAACAGTGAAGAGAAGTCTGTGAAAGCTGCAGAAGTTGTTAGAGATAAGAAGCTTCCGAGCCTTGCCAGGGAGCACAAGGTTGGCAGCCTGGAGATGACAGACGTCCCAGACTGGGTCTCCATCTCGGCTGGATAATACTTATCAGAGCTGTTCTAGGTCGTTCGATGAATGGTTAATCCTTAAATCCTCTTTCCCTCAGAAAAATGGAATTGAGAAGAACCTGGGCATTGGCAAGATCACCCCCTTTGAAGAGAAGATGGTTGCTGAGGCCATGTCTGAGCTGAAGGCTTCTATTAAGAAAGGAGAGGAGTTTGCAAAGAACTTCAAGTGAAGAGTTGATGGTGGAGAGGAATTAACAACTTCCTTAATTTATTAAGGCATCATGTCACTTTATGACTTCGGATTCAAAGCTCATGCTTTGGTTGAAGTCTGTCTGTATCAGCTTAATGATTGTTGCCAGTGCAGAGCCTAATCGTCAATAAACGGCCTCATTTTTTCAGTGTACCATCTGGAGTTGGCCTGATCTGCTTGTCTTTTGGAGGTAGAAGCTGTAGGTCTCCGAAAGGTTATTGGTTTCAGCAGGGATGAAGCAGCCTCAGAGCAGCTGAGCTGATTGCTCTTGGCTCTGCCGCTGCCCGGGTTTGGCTTGGGCTGCTTGTTTGGCACAGGGGCAGGGAAACCAGGCGTGGGGTGAAGAAGGTGGGGAGAAGAGGCTTGAGGGAGAGGTAGCTGAGTGAAGTGATCCAAGAAGGCTTTTTTCAGGAGCTGGCATTACCTCCTACCCTGTGTTGCCTTCATGTCTTACGTAATTTGATTTTAAAGGAGTTAGTAAAAGGGCACAGTGGTGGAGACGTCAGTCCTGCTTGAAGGAAATCATTAAAATGCGGAGAGTGACTTATTTCTAGTTAGGAACAAAAGTCTTGGGTTAGCATCTACATAAATTTCTTTTACATTCATCCTCTTGTGAATATAAAAATAAATGTCTGCAAGGAAACGGTGCTGACGAGCTCCACTGCTGACTTTTGAAGGTAAGCTTGAATGAAGGAAGCAATTAATTCGCTCTTCGTGCTCTGGGGGCTGCTTACCCCATTGCTTTGAATTGCTCTAATCCATGTAGGTTGAGTTCTGAGTGGATCAGACTTTATTTTGATTAGATGGAGGAAACACCAAAGCCCAGCACCTCTGGAGGAACTGAGGCGAGTGTTGGTCTGAGCGAGAGAAGCTGGTATAGAGCTGCTCGTAAGGAAGGTGCCTAAAGGCGGTAGATGCTCTTTGGTCACTGCCTTTCTTCTGCCTCCCACTTTTGTTCTGGCTCTTCTGAGTGATCTGAGCTGGGTCTTTTATTTGAATTAGTTCATAATGGAATTAATTCATCATCAGGATCTAGAGAACAAGTCTTACAGGGGGCAGCTGAGGGACCTGGGCTTGTTCAGCCTGGAGAAAAGGAGGCTCAGGGGAGACCTCCTTGGTCTTGACAACTCCCTGACAGGAGGTTGGAGCCAGGTGGGGTTGGGCTCTGCTCCCAAGGAACAAGCAACAGGACAAGAGGAACCGGCCTGAAGTTGTCCCAGGGGAGGTTTAGGTTGGAGCTGAGGAACAATTTCTTCCCCTTGAGGGTTGTCCAGGGCTGTCCCAGGCTGCCCAGGGCAGGGGTGGAGTCCCTGTGATCCCTGGAGGGATTTCCAAGCTGTGGAGCTGTGGTGCTGAGGGCCATGGGTCAGTGGTGCCCTGGCAGTGCTGGGTTAATGGATGGACTCAATGACCTTAAAGGTCTCTCCCTACCAGAATGACTTGATGATTCTATATTGGGAATTTTCCTGAAGTTGCACCACCAAAAGATCAAGCCATGAACTGAAGCAACAACAGACACTGTTCACGCAGATGACCAGCACAGGAACAGCTCGAGGCAGCAGCAGGATGGGGCAGAGGGGAAGCATTTGTATTTTAAGTGATCTGTCAAATTTTTTTCCCCCTCCAGAAATGCAGAACATAAGGAAGTTTCTAAATCTGCTTTCTCATTTCATGAACTTACCCTTGCAGAGGTCCCACTGCTGAACCAATTGCTGGAAAGTCGTCTTGGCTTAAAGCACCGTTCGCAGCTGCTTCTTTTGGAGTATCGACAAAAAGAGCAAAGAAATGTTTTCAGCTCAAATCCATTCATTCCAAAGTGGAAGCCATCAATGAACATGACAGCAGCGTTAACAAGTCCTATTTTCAGCAGCTGATGATGTCAACCGTGACATTCCAAAAGGACACTTTAACTCCATGCATCACTATTCCCCTCAATTAATGCACTCCCCACGATGTCATCGTGTACTGGGTAGCGTACGGGAAATTCATGATGCTCATCCTTAGCAAAACATGAGTTGGTAAGTACTTTGTGAGGGAACACTCCAGAGCCCACGGTACCAACATCCTCAGCCATCTGCTGTGGTCCTATCTGCTGAGAAGAAGCCTGAGCTGCCCAGAAATTAGCTCCTGGGTGGACATTTTACACCAGAAAATAACTCATTCTCAATTTAGATTTGCCTTTGAATACAAATTGTGTGCTGCAGCAGTGCAGGGACAGACTGACAGCAGCAGCCAAAGCTGAGCAGGCAGCTGGGGAGGGAACCTTGCCTGCCATCCCCAACTGGGCCGTACCCATTAACCAAAGGGGGCTCTTGGCAGCTCTCAGTTCATCACGAGCACGTATAATCCTGTTGTAGGAGCAAGAAAACAGCGGAAAACCCATCTGGAGCAACACTAATATCAAAACACCGCTGCCTTCTGGGTATTTGCCCCAAACTGGACCTGGGGTCACAACACTTAAAAGGTTTGCTTTCACCAGTTATAAGCTTTTACTGGGAAGAACTTGTTCTCAGAAAAAGGGGGAACCGAGCTGAAGCATCATAATCAATCAGCTCCTGCACGCTCGAGTAGGAAACAGCACGTTCCCAGGCCCTGTTGATGCGGATGGAGCGCGGCACGCGCCGTCCTCGGGTATTTCCAGCCAGCTCCGCTTCCAGCACGACCCGCCGCAGGAATCCCAGCCCACGCGGACACGTTTCCACAGCCCAGCTCTCTCCACGCCTACCAGCTCTTCCCAGGCTGGTCTCCAGACCCCACCACACCTCCCCGCAGCTGCACCGCGTGCCCAGCGCTCACCAGCAGCATCGCTTGAAGACTTCGGCATGCGCTTGGAGCCGAGCGCTTCCGAATCCCTCAAGTCCTCCTTCTTCCCCCTGCTGCTGCTGTCCTCTTTGTCTTCCACCCGTTTTTTCTCCTCTTGCCGTTTAGCTGCCACAGACGCCCTGACGGCCGCTGCCACATCTCGGTCTTCCTCCTCCCTGCAGGACAGGGCAGATTTTCTCGGTCAAACAGCCAGGATTAGGGAGCGGCTTTGTCTCCCTCCAGCTCTCACCTCTCCGAGGCCAGCTCCAATGACCGTGTCCCTGATCCTGCGCTGCCACCTGCTGAGAAGGCTGCACCAACCCCACCCCTCCGACCCACCCCGGCACCGGCTGGTGAGACAGGCAACATTCAACCCCCTGGATGTGCACGTTCTACTTGTGGTAGTAACAATCCAGGCCAGAAGAAACTGGAGTGAACTGGGAGAGACAGTACCGAGGATGCATGGGGACACCTGTCTCTCCCGTTCCTTTTCCAACGTATGGAAACCTACTCGTAGGCCACAGGAATTCTTTGAAACATGGTTTGTCATGAACTCTCAACACATGCACGATCCACATGCGACACCGACATATAAAGTGTTCCAAGATGGACTTTTTCCCCCCCAGTGAAATCACCAGTAATGGACCAGCTGACCGTCCGGCGAGAAAAAGAAGAACAATGTGCAGTATGTATAAAGCACTCGGGGGCCTTGTGGAGATGAAGAGACATAGAAATGCAAGATTTTGATTCAATACTTAACCCTCTTCTCTTTCCAAAGCACTCAGTCTGGCCACACAGAGATCTGTTAGAACAGGAACTTCGTGACTACCCAGACCAAAAAGTCCGTGACACCTGCAAACACTCGTCACTCACTTCAGAAAATCCTATCTAGAAAAGGTTGCATAGAAACAGTTGCTGAAATTCATTTAGGATTCCGAGTTTATTGAACCCACAAGTTGAAGATTACATCGTTTGCTTCCTGGGTCAACTCCAGAGAGCTGAAACCACACCAAACAAGTTCACTTGGTCAGCACACGGGCCTGGACTGAAAGCTAGTCAAGGATTCGCTGCGGAGGCTTCCAAATTTGGTACCCACTTCCTTCCTCCTGGTCCACCAAAATGTGGTTCATCGGTAAGCGAGAGACACCACGAAGAGGGAATAAAAACCCCCACAAAATGTTGAGCTACTCACCTCTTGTATCTCCAGCTGCCTCTTCGGTTCTGCTGGCTCCCTCGGCCGCCCAGTCTGCCCGACCTCCCCTGCCTGTTGTACCTGTCCACCTCTTCATAGTCCTCTCCACCTATAACACCTGAACAAGCAGGGATGGGTCATCACTCTCAAAAATTATTTCTCTAATCTGAAAAAAGTGAAAACAGAGCAGTACAAACACACCCACAGGGCTTTCTTCCCGCTGATCAACCAGGCTACGCAACCTCCGGGTTAAACGACGTTTCACCGCGCACGGATTCCCCGCCTCGTAACCCGGGATGGGAGGTGTCAGCAGTTTGGGGTTCATGCAGAGCTATCGCCAAGGGGTTCCACACGCCCGAGAAGAGTTCACATGTATGTCATCTCTGCGCTCTCAAGGGGACGTGCTACTCTGGTCTCATGCTCCATGGGCAGCACTGCTTTGTATTAACTGTAGTAAGTCATTTGCCTAATTACAAACTGGAGCAGAAATTCAGTAATTTGCCTAAATTAGTGCGTTATCATTAAATCCACGCACGGAGGGGGACACGCCAAACAAGAACCTGTAAAGCAATTCAGGTGGGAAGAGACCTCTGGACATCACCTTCTCCATCCTTCACTCAAGCAAGACCAACACTGAAACTGCCTGAGGTTGCCCAGGGCCCTGTCCAGTGAAGTTCTGGTGATCTTCAGGGACAAGCTCTACAGCTTCTCAGCGTCCTGCTCCAGGGCTCGCCCACCCTCCTTGTACCCAATTTCCTCCCGACTTCAGCAAGGTTCTCCAGCCGTTGTCGAAAACCCCTCGAAGGACCAGGATTCTGCCCAGCTCCCCCCTCGCTCACCCTCGTTCCTCCGCTGGTGCCTGGGAGCGTAGCTGAACTGGAGGTCGATCTGGCGGTTCTGCCGGGCCTCGGCCCGGCTCTTGCTGTGGCAGGCGGTTTTGTGGGCTTTGTAATCGATCTCGGTGCGGAAGGCGTGGGTGAAGCGCTCCGTGCTGCACCGGCCCTCCTCGCAGAGGAAGTGCTTCTCGCGGAAGTGCTCTCGCAGGTACTCGTAGTCGCTGCGGGGGGAGAATGGCCGAGGTGGACCTTCCTTCCCCACGCGTCGCGCCGGCAGCGCACGGCTGCTTTTGTAACAGGAGGTGAAGCCAGGCCCAGGGGGTTTGTCCTTTCTTTATCCCCGGGCAAGTGTTCCAGCTGAGTATGGTCAGACAATCACAGAACCACCTACTGGCTTGGGTTGAAAAGGACCTTTCAAGCTCATCTGGTCCAACCCCCCTGCAGGGAGCAGGGACATGTGCAACTAGAGCAGGGTGCTCAGAGCCCCGGCCAACCTCCCCTGCAATGGTGCCAGGGATGGGG
>WUAM01000071.1:24285986-24298632 GCA_024336885.1 Actenoides hombroni
GGGGAGGGGGGGGGTGGGGGGGGGGGTCCCGGCTGTCATTTGGACGTGTCTTGCTTTTATTTGCCTCATCCCTGGCTCAGGAATGGGATCGCTGAGGGGGTCCCGGGGTCCCCTGGGGCTGGTCTCCATCGTGGAGTGGCCCCCTTCCCCTCTGCTCTCCTCCATCCGGAGCTGGGAATGGGGCTTGCTCAGCTTCCCCCAGCAACCCAAGGGGTTCAGGCTGGGGGAGCTTCAGCTGTGGCGTTTTGGGGACAGGAGCAAAGACCCGCTCCTCACCCTCCATCAGACCCCTCTCAGGAGTGCTGGTGGATCTCCACTGCCCACACCCCTGTGCGGGGACCGGCTGGTGGCGGGGACTGGTCCCCATGCCTGGCTCCCCCATCCCTGCATCCCCAAGCTGGGAAGGAGCCCAGTTGCTTAGCAACTGTTTAGCTTCTCGACCAGCCTCCTCATCTATTTAAAAAATATATATATGTGTGCTCAGCCGTAGGTATGCACAAGTGGCCGTGGGCCCTCGCCCAACTCGTGACCCCCCCATATATAGCCGTATATTCTTTATTAATTGCTTTAAAGTCAGGTTTTGGTTGGGCAGCTGGAGGAAGGGATGCTCCAGGCTTGGGGAAATTGGGGTGGAGGGGCTGGGATGGGGGTTACCAGCCCCTTCCTGCTGCCCCTTCCCATGGGCGGGATCCCCTCTGGCTCGGTGCTGGGAGGCTGCACTGACGAGCCCCACACCAGCTATACTTTTAAAGCCAATTTTGCCTTTTTTTTTTGGTCTCCTTGGAGCTCTGACTCATGGTTTTTGGCACTCAGGGGCTGGTGGAAGGCAGCTCCAGAGAAGGTCGGTCCAATTAACGGCAGCAACCCTGGACTTTTCCTTCTTGTAATTCTGGCCGGGTGTTCAGAGGAGGCCGCTGCCTCACCACGACGTTCTGGAGTGTCTTGTGTCATGAAAAAAAGCCCTTCTCCCAGCCATCCCCATGGCCCGGGCAGGGAGCAGCCTGGGATGGGGCTGTAAATGCTTCAGGGGCAGGGATACGGCTTCGGGAGGTGGTAGCACACCTTGATGAGACCCCGGCAGGCAGGGGAACCCTCTTCGGTGGCGTTGGAGGGTCTTCACCCTGTCTCCGCTCGTTGGGACTGAGCTCGGGCACGCTCGGTCCACGAGCGGTCCAGGGAGCCACCGACCCGGGCTGGCCGCCCGCATCCCGCCCCTGCATCCTCGGCACGCGGGCTCTCGCCGTCACCCTGCCTGGTGCAGCTGGATGTGGTGAGAATTAATCGAGCAGCGGCCGGAGGCGGCTTTAATTAGCACCGAGGCGGTGGGGGGGGAGGATGCCCAGACACCGCTGTGGCCTTTCCCCACCAAGGGGGAGATGCAGGGAGAGCATCCGGGCACCGGCAGCCCCCTTGGCTGTCCCCGCTCTGCCGGGGGAGCGGCTTCCCTGGCACGGCCGGGCCCCGCGGGCAGGGTGATGGGCAGCTGCCTCCAGCACTGCCCCCTGCCCGGGGTGCCCTGCCCGGGGTGACCTGCCCGGGGTGCTGCGGGCAGGGCCGAGGAGCTGAACGGTGCCCGCGGGGGATTTGGACAGAGCCAGCCGGGAAGGGGCTCGTTTCTGTACTGGGAAAGAAAAGGGCAAAAGCAGTTTGGTGAAACAACACATTTTTTTTCCTCATTTTCCTTGTTTTCTTCTTTCCCCTCGGGCTGGAGCTCCTGAACCCCTGAGCTTCCCTTCGAAGCCCAGGCTGGACAACCCTGGGGCTGGGACATGGGGACAGCTGTGTCCCAGGGCCACCCCACTGGGCACCCAAGGGTCCCATCCTGCAGGGAGGGAGCTTGGTTCAAAGCTTGGCTGGAAACCAGCAACCTCACAGCCCAGCAGGATGGTGGGGCTGGTCCTTGCACCCCAAGCTGGTGGGACCTGTTGTGGCTGAGTGTCAGGGGCACAGCGTGGTGTGTCTGTCCTTCTGTCTTGGCTTCTACTGGTCCTGTGCATCTTGGGTGTGATTCAGCTTGGGTGGGAAGGAAGGGAGAGACCCAGTGTGCCAGCCTGGTCCTGGGCTTGGGGTGAGCTATGGGGTGGGGATAGGGGATGGGGATGGAGGAAGAGGAGGAGGATGGAGAATAGGGATGAGAATGGAGGATGGAGATGGAGGATGGGCATGAGGGTAGAGGTTGGAGGTGGAAGATGGAGATACGTGTGAAGGATAGGTATAGAGGATGAGGATGATGATGGGGATGGAGGATGAGGATGGAGGATGGGGCAACTCTGATCATTTCCAAAAGCTCTAATCCAGGCAGCAGAAAGTGCCTGCGAGCTGAAAAGCTGTTTTGACCCCCCTGCAGTGGCACGTGGAGAGCCAGCAGGGAGGGTTGGGATCCCAGAACACGTGAGGGAATTGTTTGGCCAAATGGGAAAAGAGGGATTTGCTCGGGAGTTTTCCCAGCAGCTCCAGCCCATAGTGCTAGGGGGGTTTGAACCCTCCTGGGTGGCACTGAGAGGATTTGAGTGGTGGGGACAGATGCCAGCGGCCGTCCCTGGCCACATCCCGCAGCCTTCAGGAGTCCGTGGGGACACGGTGCAGTGCCCGCCCCTAGACACCTCCTCTCCCCCTTGGCGAGGCCACCGGGCAGTGGGCTGCCACTGCTTGATGATTTGTGGGTAATTGCTGCAGATAATGAAATATTTAACCATTGCCTTTATTAGCGGGGGTAGTGCTGAGCCAGGCAGGAAGCCGCTGCTGTGCGGGCAGGGCCGTGCTGCCTTCGCTGACGGGTTGGGTGTCAGGTTTGTTGCTGGGGCGAGCTGGCAGAGCTGGGAGGACCCTGCGTGGTCGCTGATGGATGGAGGTTGTGGTGGTGATGGCCACCCCATGTCCCAGGCCTTCACCGGGGGTCTCCTTTGGGGACAGGAAGGGCACAGACCCAGCCTGGGGGACACGGACTCCTTCTGCCCCAGCACGTTGTCCCCATTGTCCCCAGAGATGTAGGACTGTCTGTTTCCCACCCAGGGCTTTGGCTGTCGATAACCAGAGGGGGGTTGCAGGGCGGTGGTTCTCTTCCTTTGTTTTCCTGCCCGCGCGTGGCCGAGGCAGGGGGGCTGCTGTCAGCTCGCTCCGTGGGTATTGCTCACAGCTGAGGGGACACCGGGACACAGGTTCCATCCCTGGGGCCACCCCACCTGCCTGGTCCCCGGTGCAAGGGGGATATCTCCAACCACATCCTTCTTACAGGGATGGGAAGCGTTTCCTGGTGGGTTTTTCCTGCCTCCCACACCCGCAGGTACCCACCCAGCTGCTGGTTTCTCTGCCATGCCCCTGCAGCTGCCCCCTGGCTGTGGATCCCACACGGTCTCCAGGTTTCACGGCAGTGAATTTACCCGCTGCTGGGCTCAGGATAAAATTAATTCCCACTGGGGAAACGCCAGCAGACGCTGCTGTGGAAAACATCCTTTCCTTCCCCCTCTCCCTCCCTGAGCCCCTCAGTGGGTGAAGATTTCCCAGGGGGGAGCTTCCCCCAGTCCCAAATTTCCTTCCTGTTTTTTGCCTTCATGATCTGATGGGGGGAAGAGGAAGAGGAGCCCCCAAGCCAGGTTCTTCTACAGCATCTCTGCCATCTTTGTCCCGCCCTGGGCCACGGAGAGGGCTGAGCTCAGTGGTCCCCCCCGGGCAGGGAGGGCTGAGCAGGGCAGCCTCTTGTCATGGGATGCAAAATGTGGGTGCTGCTCTGCCTGCTGCAGGCAAGGGGGGGACTGAGGGACCCTCAGGTTGCTCTAACAGGGGGTGCAGAGCCCCGGCCAGCTTCTGCTCCAGCGGCAGCACCTCCTGTGCCTCTGCAGAAATAAAGGCTGCTGGCACTTCCCTGCAGGGTAATAATGGGGAAAAAAAAGGGAGGAAAAAAAAAAAAAGCCTTGTAATTAAGCAGTCAGCTGCTGTCCTCCCCGGGCAGGCTCGTCAGGAGATAAATGAGCGCGTAGGGCAGGCAGTGGCAGCAGGAAAGCCGGGGATGTCCCCTGGGGATGCCGCGAGGTGGGAGATGCCTTCCTGCTGGACCAGGACCCCCACCAGCCTGGGCAGGGCTCTGAGGCTTCTCAAACAGAGGAGCCACATCCTCGAAGCCCGTCGCAGGCGATCTGCATCCTGCCCCAGCTCTGTCCCGCCTGGCACAGTCACGGAGAGCGCTGACCTGTCTGGTGTGTCCCCCCGAGTGGCACAGCAGGGCAGTGAGGCCTCCCTGGGCTCGGAACAGAGTCAGACCGTGGTCTGTCTGTCCTGCCTTCACACCCACACTTGGCTGAGGGATCCATCCTGCCCTGGGCGAGTGTTCAGCCCCATCTTCCTTGGGCAGTGTGTCAGACACCCACGGGCGAGGGTTGGCTGCTTCCCACGTAGGAGACAACGTGCAGGCAACACCCATCCTTGGAAAGCCTCTCTGGCAGGGATGGGAACACCCCAGGGAAGCGTCTGCGAGCAAAAGCCATGTCTTGGAGCCCTAAGGCAGCTTGCAGAACCAAGGAGGGTGCTCTGCCTCCGCCCCTGATCCTTTCTCTTTGTGTGGGACTTTGCAGGAGAAGCATTTGTGGAGCTCCCGGTGAAGCCCAGGTGGTGCCTCTGCATCTTGGCTGCTGCTGGGAGCTCAGGCAGCGGAGCTCCAGTGAGAGCATCCTGTGCTGGGGATGGTGCCGGTGCTTTGGCCAGGGGAGCTGGGGCATCACAGGAGGGGAAGACGGGGGAATGGGTGCGCTGATGGCCCGAGGTCCCTGGGCCAGGGTCTGTCTGGTTTATCCAGGAGATCTGGGAGCATCTCCTCCCCCAGGCTCAGGGGGTGTCAGCGTGGCGGTGCCGCTCGGGAACGGCTGTCCTCTTCCAGGGGGTTATTTTTGGAGCCAAGTGAGGACACATTGAATGTGGTGGTGGAAGAAGGAAGTGGAGACACATGAAGGTGAAAGAGCAGGGAGAAGGCAGGTGGGCAGCAGCTGCTGGAGAGCCTCACCTCCGCTTGCAGCCAGCACTGGGCATTGACAGTGGGTGCCAGGCCACTGCCAGAGGGTGCCAGGCCACTGCCAAAGGGCATCGGCGGGCATTTGCTGGCTGGGCCAGACATCAGGATGTCCCATGGCTGTGTTCCCACTGTCCAGTGCAGCTGGGAGGTCTGAGGTCTTTGGGTCCACCCCTTTGCTGGATGGGGACTGTATCTGAGGGTGTCCCCAGAGGGCTGTGAGGATGGATGTCATTCCCTGCTCCAAACTCTCATCAGCTGACAGTGAGGCCTGCCTGGGGGACCTCTGCCAGCCTGTCCTGCTGCTACCATACAGCTCTGGGAGCTGCAGACCCACACTCTGCCAGGCTTTCCCTGGTACAAGGCTGGTGCAGAAGATCCTCCTCTCTTCCCCATGAGCCAGCTCTCATGCCTCGGTGATGGGAATCGCTCCAGCCTTGCTTTGCAGGTGGCAAGGGGCAGGAGGCAAGGGGCAGGAAGGGTCCTGGCAGAAAACCCAGGTCTCTCAGCCACCATCCCCACCCACCTGCTGTGCCCACACCTCTTCAGACACAGATTTTGCCTTTGGGCCCTGGCAGGGTCCCCTCACTGCTGTAGTGCGAGAGGGAAACCGGGGCAGAGCCTGACCCCTGACTCTTTCTCTCCCTCCCAGACGCTGCTGGTGGTGAGGCCGCCCGCGCCAGTATGGCTCTCTACAACAACGGGGCCGACGTGCCTTCGCCCCAGGAAGCCTCCAACGGCTTCTCGCAGCCCGGCGCCTCGGGCACATGGCACAAGGGCGAGGAAGAGGTGCGTCTGGTGGAGCCCAGCCTGGTGAAGAAGGCTCACCGGGAAATCCTGGACCATGAGCGCAAGCGGCGGGTGGAGCTGAAGTGCATGGAGCTGCAGGAGATGATGGAGGAGCAGGGGTGAGTGGCAGGCGATTGGGGCTGGGCTGGACATAAGCCCCTTAGCTTGGGATCCTTTTGACCTGCTTGCACCTTGTCCTCTCCCTTTTTCCCCTCTTAAAAAATACCTTGGTGTGGCAGATGTCCCCAGCTGGAAGTGAATCCGCTCCTGGGTGAACCAGACAGCTCTGGGGCGCACTGGTGGGTTGGTTTGTGAAGGTAAATGCCTCCAAGAAATGCAGACCTAGGAGACCTGCATCCACACGTGCTCGAGCCTCATGCTGGGCCCTCCACTTGGAAATCTGGGCTCCCGGTTTGCTGTGCCAGGAAGACTGAGGCAGGGAGGAGGAGCAAGTTGTTTGTGGTCACTCAAGACATCGGTGCCACCCAGCCCATGCCCTGCATGCCTGGGCTGGCTGATGGTCTATTTCTCATGCTGGGGAGATGAAGGAGAGCTGGGGGTCAGTCCCAAGCGAGGCTGTTTAGGGGCTCCAGTTTGTCCTGCCTCCCCTCTCTCCTCCCAGTTTTGGGGTGAGAGGATCCCCCCATCGTGCCCTGCCCCTGTCTGGGCACCGCAAGCTGCTCCCCAACCTTGTCTCTCCCGTCGGAAAGCAAAGGGCTGAGGGGAAACCTGAGGGGCTGGAGAACATCCCTGCCTGGGTGAGCAGGAGGGGCTGGGGGCCCAGCGAGGAGACCCCCATCCTCGCCAGACCCACGGCTGTGCTGCTGGCTGCCCCATAGCTCCGGCACCAGCCGCATCCCCTGACGGCTCCTAAAGCCTGATGGATGGAGCGAATTCTTCGGCGCACCCGGGTAGCTGGGAACTGGTATCAGCTGGGGAGACGGGAAATGGATTGAGGGAAGGCTTCGCCAAGGCTTTCATTAAGAGCGCAAGCGTGACCTAGAATTAAATTGTCTCACACAGACTGGAATAATGATTGTGCCTAATTTGTCATTATGGAAATAAATAAGGCTGACCTGGTGCCTTGGGGAGCCCAGAGCCTCCTGTCAGGTTCCCGTGCCCTACTCGTGCTCTTACTACTGGTAGTATCATTACCCCGATGGGTAATAGCAGTATTGCAACCGGCATTGTTGTTATTGCGATAATTGCCTTCGCTGTTATTGAGGCTATTAATAACGATGATGAAATGATAATATAATGACAGTAATAATCTTGGTCAACCTGGTTAATCCTCCGCCTGCTCCTCCCCTCCACGCAGGGGATCTCCCCGGTGGGGGGTTACACGGGAAGCGCTTTGCACCCCTGAGGTTTCTACCAGGGTCAGGGGCCGCATCCTGTCCGTGGTCTCGGGGGAGCCCTTGGCCAGGGCAGGGTCCCCAGGGTGCACGACAGTGACCGCCGAGGGACTTCTGCAGGGCCTGAAGCTCTTCCCTGGATTCCTACCAGGCGGGTGGCTCCTCCTGCCCTCGCTGCGTCGCTCGCTCCGGGCTGTCCGTGCCGCACTCCCCTACCCACAGGCCGCATTTCTTCTCCGGAATAGAAGCGTCAGCAACTTTTGTTGCTTTCCCAAGCCCATTCTGTGTGTTCAGTGCAAAACCAAAGACCCTTCAAGGGGGTTTTAAGCAGCACTGGGAGATGCAGGAGGGAAGGGGCTGGCAGGGTGCTCCTGCCTCCATCACAGAGGGGCTGGGTGCAGGGGGTTCCTCTCCTTGGCCTTGGCCCCCATGGATTTTCTAACGGCCCAGTCGCAGTGGCCCATCTGTCACCTCCTGTTTGGCCTCACGTCACCTCTCTGGGAGCATCGGTCGCGCTCGTGATCCGCTGCAGCAAATGTTCATCTTCTCGGGCAGACATCTTCCTGCTGCTGCTGGCTGGCTGATGGCCACGGGATCGCCGGGGCCGGTGGCTCCGTCCTCACAGGGTGACCAGGTTCTGCCCGGCTGGGCTCAATGCCATCGAGGGTCCGGTGCGCAGCAGCATCTCGGGGTGCTACCCTGGTGCAAGGCCAGGGGAAGCAGCTGGGCTGCCTGGGTGCCTGGGCAGCAGCCCTCCTCCCGCCCCGGCCCTGGCCGGCAGGGAATTAATGAGAGCCTTTCAGTGCAAATGAGCTCATTAATATTAATTCCTCTGTCCTCGTTGTGCCCTTTCAGGGCACCGCAGGGATCTGGGTGCTGCCACATGCTTCTCTGTACCGAAGGCACCCAGGGGCAACCACAGCGATGTGAGAGGCATCACCATCCCCAGCACGGGCTCGGCGAGGTGTCAGAGCTCAGCCAGGCTGTGACACCCCGTTTTCTGGGCTCGTTAGTGGTGATGCTGATGGGGCACAAGGTTGGGCCAGGAGCAGTCCCTGTAGATGGTGTGGGTGAGGACAGGGACACACATAGAGCCCAACCCCTTCCCTCTCCCTTTGCCCTGTCCCCAGGGATGATGCTGAGAGCACCGTGGGTCCCTCTGCCGTATCCCTCTGGATGTTTCAGGGGAATGCTCAGGTGCCATCGGGCTGCTGTGGGATGCAGCGCGAGGCTGCCTGCCCAGGGCTGTCACCCGTCCCTCCTCAGGGACACCTCGGGGCTGGCTGGAGTGCCATGGTTTGCTGCGGCGGTTCTCAGATGCCAGGGACAAAGTGATTAGCGTCTCTCGTTAATAACCCTGCAGTGGCCTGAGTCAGCGCTCCGCAGTAGCGCAGAGCTGGCTCGGCTGCCGGGCCCTGGCGCAGCCCGGGGACAAGCGAGGGAGGCTCGCGATGGGACGGAGGCACCAGGCGCAAACCCTGGCACGGGGCGGGTTCGGCAAGAACGTGCCCCAAAGCCCATGGCAGTGGGAGGGAATGGCAACCTCATGGTCATCCTCTTCTGGATGTCCCTTCCTCTTCCAAGTGCTGCTTGGAGGAGCAGGCAGGAGAGAGGAGGGCGTGGAGGGTGGGGACAGGGGACCAAGCAGAGGGACCTGCTCTCCTTCAGGTCCTGATGACTGTCACCATGCCACCTCTCCTTCTGACCAGCCCCTTGGGCCACATGTCACTCCTAAAGATATGGAGGTGCTCAGCAGGCCCCTGGGGAGCCCTCGCTCCGGCCATGGCAGCCCTGACTGCATCTTTACCCATCCAGATACTCCGAAGAGGAGATCCGGCAGAAAGTGGGGACCTTTCGGCAGATGCTGATGGAGAAGGAAGGTGTGCTCACCAGGGAGGACCAGCATGGGCGCCAAATGTAAGTGAGGCAGCTCTGGGTTCACCTGTCTGTGTGTCCTGCCTGACTCTCAGCCCAGAGAGGCACAGCCCACATTGCTTCTGAGTGGGCGGCTGGATGGATTGATATGAAGAGGGTATGCATGGGGGGGGTGGTAGATGGGTGGATACTGAGAGGGTATAGAGGGAGGGAGGTGTCAGTCAGTTGGATGAATGATTGGATGTTTGGTTGATTTGATGGTTGGTTGGTCGATTTGATGGTTGGTTGGTTGGTTGGTTGGTTGGTTGATTGGACGAATGGTTGGGTGTTTGGTTGATTCGATGGTTGTTTGGTTGATTTGATGGTTGGTTGGTTGATTGGACGAATGGTTGGATATTTGGTTGATTTGATGGGTGGTTGGTTGATTTGAGGGTTGGTTGGTTGGTCAGTTGGTCAGTTGGAGGCAGGGTTTGCCTCTCTGAAGACATATCCTACCACTGGAGAGGTTAGAGGTTATCCTGCACTCGGCGTGCTCTAGAGAGGCCAGCAGTGCAATGCCTGTTTCACAGATGATGAAATCGGGTTCAGAAGGCCTCAGTGCTTGGCTCACCCCACCAGGCAGTGGCAGGGACCATGCTGCAGGTTTGCTGTGCCTCACCACTGCCTGCCCCTGCCTTTTTGGGTCAACTGCTGCTCTCCCCGGGGCTGATATTGCAGCTTCTGCCTCCAGCCAGGCGAGGGCACTGGTCTCCAGTCCTTGCTCTTAACTCCGTAATGCAGAGTTGTCCTGTCTGCGGGTGTGGAGCTGGGGTAACAGCTCTGCTGGCGATGGGTCAGCGGGTTGACTGCCGTTCTGTAACCCTAGAAATATCAGTGTTAGCAATAATAACCATTAATAGTAGTAATAATAATTTCTATTGCAAGGGGTCCAGGCTGGATCGATGGCTTGAGCCTCTTCTCACCTGGGTAGACCCAGAGCCTGGGTTGCCATCAGGCTGGTGTGACCCCAAGGAGGCCCATGGAAGAAGCTTCTCCAAGGAGCTCCTGCTCTGTGCCTATTCCTCCTAATTGCTCCTCATGCTGCCTGGTCCCTGGGGACTGCTTCTGCCCCAGGGGTGCTTGGGGCTCAGGTTAGGTGCCCAAAGCCACCCAGCTCCTGCTGGGGATGTGGCACTCCCTCCTTCTGCCCTGCATAGGACTGTCCCCAGCCCCAGGAGTGTCCACCCTGGCTCGATGATGGTGATTTATCTGTGCAGTGCTTAATGGCCCCGGCAGCGTGGCTGGCTCGGCACACACCATCCATCAGCCTGGAAACCAGGTCACTTGGGACAGGAATAGATGCTGCAGGTTCACTGAATATTAATGCTTCATTAGGGTCAGGAAATCGGAGTGAGGTGGAGGCAGAGGCAGGGAAGCCGTGGTGAGGGGAGAGCCTTCCTCCCACCACTCCACCAGGCAGGGAAGGACACCAGGCAGGCTGTTCCCAGCCCGGGATGGGGCACGTGGCCCTGGGGCAGCACAAAACATTCAGAGTCCTCCTCCAGGCTGGGGAAACCACGGCATGGGAAAAACCAACTTGCCCAGGTCACCATGGAGCATCGAGCCCAAGGTGTTAACAAGTGGCCTTTTCCCCTCGGGGCACAAGTCATCTCAAGGGCATCTTCCCAAGCAGGCTTATTAGGGCCGGTGCTGTAACGAGCACATGGAGCACGTCGGGAAGCCAAAGGTGTGTTAAGGTTACCCAGGCAGCCCAAGCTGTCACCTTTGCGGGCTTGCTTTTGCCAAATGAAGGGTAGTCATTAAAGATTAGCCCAGGGGCTATAAATAATAGTGCTGAGCTGGAAGGAACAGCTCCCTGCGAGCAAGGGATTGCTTGGAGGAGAGCAAAGCTGGAGGCTCTGGGAGGAGGCCGGCAGGAGTCCAGAGGAGGTGGCTTTTCAAGCAGTGAGGACCTGAGCTGCTGATGTCCCTCCTAAAGGGTGTCCTGGGTGCAAAAGGTCTGCGCTGATTGAAAAGGATGAACAAGGGAGTTAAATAAACTTTAAATAAAGATCCCCAGGCCTGGTAGTGGCTGGGAGAGTACTCAGCAAAACAGCTCATGAGCCGGCCCTGCTCTAGCACCTCTCTGGACTTTTACAGCTCGGTTGTTGGCTGCTGGGACTGAGTCTGAACCAGCTGGTCTCGTCTCAAAGCAGATGCGACAGCTCAGCATCATCTGCAGCACTCCCCAGGGGAAACCGAGGCAGCGAGCAGAGCCGTGACCAGCTGAGCCCCTGCCTTGCTCTCGGCTCTCCTCCAGCTCCCGCGTCTGTGCGCGCTCAGCCCGGTGATACAGCCCGGTCCCCGAGGAGTAGCTGCTCGATGGATAGGCTGGTGGGATTGGAAACAAACGTGAGCGCGTGCTGGGCGGGGAGGAATAATTGGGGCAGCACAAGTCTGTCTTGAGCCGCTGAGCACAGCTAATGAGCGAGATGCTGGCAGCAGGCTCTGGCGCGGAGCGCTGCCCGCTCACCGAGCAGAGAGGCCAACAGGGAATTATCCCCGCTCGCCTCTCTCTTTTCCTCTTTTCTCCTTCTTCCCGCGGTTGGGTGGGTGGTTGAAAGGCTGTTCCTGCCCCTGGGGCATGGCCAGAGCAGGAGTCACTTGGAGAGGGCCCAGAAAGCTGTGGCTGTGGGGCAGAAGGGAGCCTGAGGCCTGCTTGAGAGATCGTCTGCGGTCAGGAGCTGGGGGCCTCGCCTGTAGTCTTGCTCCAAACCATTTTTAATTGGGTTAAACAGCCCGGAGGCTGCCTCTGGCCAGGGATGCCAGCACGTGCCGCTGCTGGATCTGCTGCTGGGAGCATCCCTTCTCTCAGCCAGAGGTGCCAGCCGGGCTGCCAAGGGACCAGTGCTGTGGGGGCTGCTCTTCTGCACCAGCAGCAGCAGCCACACGCCTCCCGGGTGGGAAGGGTGCAGGAGCCCACACTGGGTTTCTGAGGGCAAATGTCCCCTGGGAAGCAAGCACCCAGGGTGGTGTGACGCTGGGCACCCTCCAGGCATGTCCCCGACCGTTCAGTTCCCTCCAGAGCACCCAGGTGGCCGTGTCCCTCCCGGGGGGACATGTCCGACACCCCTCGAGGACAGATGAGAGGCTCCCAGTGGGGTTTGATGCTGCTCATGGGGCTGATGGCAGAGCAGGACCAGGGAGGTGGGAGGTGGGAGGTGGCAGGGAGAGGCTGGGCAGGACCTCCTGGGTCCCTCCTGCCTGCCTGGTCCAGCTGCCAGGCCTCTGCCAAGCCCTGCCTGCAGCCCCGGTAGTCAATGGCAACCTCCCGCCAGTTTCCATGGCAGCAGGAAAAATTAATGCTGACGAAGTCACTCAGGAGGAAGAAGAGACCCTGATGGCTCCAGCCCTGGTGTTCCCCCACCCCATCTCACCTGGCCCAGGGCGGGGACGTCACCCACTGCCTGCCTGAAGTTCAGTGCCAGGCTGGTGGCACACTGGGGTCTTGGCCTCAAAACCCAGATCCTCCCAGGCAGCTCCCACCAGTGGGAGAATAATCACCTGAATCCCACGAGCCTCCTGCCAGCTCCTGTCACCCTAATCCAGCTCCAACACCTACCTGAGCTGAGCTGACCCCGGCCCCTCG
>WUAM01000071.1:24372508-24386979 GCA_024336885.1 Actenoides hombroni
CAGCCCCTCAATGTCCTGCTGGGAGTGAGGGGCCCAAACCTGACCCCAGGATTCCAGGGGCAGCCTCCCCAGTGCCCAGTGCAGGGGGATGATCCCTGCCCTGCTCCTGCTGGCCACCCCAGTGCTGACACAAGCCAGGCTGATGGTGGTCTTCTTGGCCACCTTGACACATGTTGCCTCATCTCCAGCCAGCTGTCAACCAACCCCCTCAGGTCCAATGAACAGAACAAGAGGGTGACGCCAACTCCCAGCTCTCAAGGAGAGGAATAAACTGGTCATGCTCTTCTCTCCTAATGAACTACACATAAAAAAAACCCAAAAACATTGCCTGCCCTAGATATAAAAACCCCACTGCCTACAGTGTCCCTAAATAGGAATGAAAGAGCATTTGTAGGACCCCATCAGCAAAGGCAACATGCACAGTCCAGCCTCCAAGTTCTTCTATTGGGTTCCTGCTGAACAGTAAGGAAAACAGTCTTTTGTGTTTGTTCCTCTAATATATTAAGTGAATAAGCTGAAATGGCTCTGGTGACCCCACGAGGCACTGACAGACCTTTGGGGTCTGTTACCAGTTGGCACAGAGGACACACCGCTCCAACCCATGCTGTAAACCCCAGCAGGAAGGTGGTGACCAGTGTCCCCGGGGAAGAGCGGGGCAATATACCCCACAAATTTTCAAGGAGACTGTTCTAATAACAAACATCTCATTTGAATATTAAATTTGAATACTAATTCTGTGGAGAAACACACTTAATCCTAACTCCTCCCGCGTGGAAGCTCAGAGTAAACTCTGAGAGGACACCGTTTTCCAGGCTCATCCATCAGCAGGCAGATGGTGGATCCGCAGATGGATTCTGACAGATCCTGTAAAAATATTGGGGCTGGAAATGAATGTCACCGAGCATTTTGCTAGCGTGAAGTTTATTACGGGCCCTGTAATTTCCTGGCATATTGTATTTTCCTCTGGCTAGAGAAAGTCCTGGTACATGAAACGATTTGTCCCTAGGAGCATTAATTGTTTAACATCAGATTTTAATGAGCTTTCAGCATCAAAAAGAGAGAAATTCTGCCGCTAGCAGAAATAACTTTCTGTTTACAGGAAACACACGCTGCCAGAGGAGAGCTCTGAAGACTGAAATCATATTTCCTTAAGATGGTAATTTCCTGAACTTTCTGAACACAACGCACAACGGGATTTTTGTTGCTGCTTTCTGCTTTGTTCCTGGGGTTGGCCAAAGCAGCGGCACCAACCACCCAAGTGCAGATGCTCTCCGTGCCAAAACGTCAGCCCTTCTCCCGGGATGAGGCACACACTGCCAGGCAGTGACACAGGCTCCAGGGCTCTAATTAGATCACGAGCATTTGGTTGCATGTGCACCAGATTTAATTTCTATTGATTTTTTAATTTATTTTTTTTTTTGGGGGGGGGGAGGTGTAAAGTATTCCAAATGATAGAAACTCTGAACCAATTTCTGTGCTTCCTCAGAAAGTCCTACGTGCAGCTCTGCAGCTCTGTGTGGTCTGCAAGGGCAGATGACACCGACAGCTTTCGGCCAAGTGATAGGTTTGTGAAATCCAGATCTTTGTTACTTCGTGGGAAAACAAACAGTACGGAGCAGCATCTTTTTGACTTGAGATAGCAAGGTATTGAAATATCAGCTTTCCAACTAAAAGCACTGAAAAAAAAAAATAAATCTAAGGTAATGGAGAAAATACCATTGGCCATTAGGGTCTATATCGTGCGTAGGTGTCTCATTAAATAGAAGCACTTTGCAGAGAGAGAAAAACAAGATTTAATCCAAGATTTCAGGAGAAGAGATGAAATAAGGATCCCGGTAACGCACGACAGCGGCTCTCTGTGTTTAAACCTGATGTCCCTATTCCCTATTTTGCTCCTCCCAAATACCTGTGGTGTTTTAGTCACCTCTTGAAAATGAAGGTGAAGGTTTCACTAACTTGAAACCGCATTTTGCCCTCCCACGGTGTGGGTTTTCTACCTCAAAAAGCCCCATCCCACCATTCACAGAGACAGGTTCCCAGCTTACAGCACATCACCCATCAGATGCTTCCACACACAGACCCAGTTCTGCCCCGGAGCTGGGAACAACTTTTCCAGTAAAGATCTTTCGTTTGGCAAAAGTCATTTGGGGCAGGAAAACCTGTTTAAACATTCAAATGAGATTTTCAAATAGTTTTTAGGCCAAAGAATTTGAAAACATTTCCTGAGAGAAATTTTAATGCTTGTTCTCAGAGTGACTGGAAATGAATTCTGGATAAATGTTAAGTGAAGGGGGAAAAAAAACCCCAAACCTTTTAAGAGGAAACATGTTTTGAAAATTACCATTTCAGGGGATGAAACTGTGTTGTATTTAATCTGAAACTAATGAGGTCAGCTCAGTTATTTGGCTGTCCTCCAGGACAAAACCCTACAGCTTCTGGGAATCTTATGAATGCCTATAAATATCTGAGGGGTGGGTGTCAAATGGAAGGAGCCAATCTATTTTCTGTAGTGCCCAGCAATAGGACAAGGAACAACGGGGATAAATTGAGAATAGAAGGTTCCACCTCAACATGAGGAGGAACTTCTTTACTATGAGGGTGACTGAGACTGGAACAGGCTGCCCAGAGAGGTTGTGGAGTCTCCTTCTCTGGAGACTTTCAAAACTCGTCTGGACCTGTTCCTGTGTGGCCTGCCCTGGGTGACCCTACTCTGGCAGGGGGGGGTTGAACTGGATGATCTCCAAAGGTCCCTTCCAACCCTTACCATTCTATGATTCTTCACCAAGCTCTGTCTTTGCACCATCCTCACTGAACAGCTACGCTATGATAGCAAGGCGAGAACACAAGAACAGACGTCTCAGAGTTGGTAGACGCTCGTCATACCAGATATTTACCTTAAGGGCACATCAACCACCTCAAGCCTAAAAGAGATTTGCAAGCCATTCTCTCTTGGAAAGTGAAAGGGACACCTCTGCACACAGTGCTACTACCTTTGAAAAACTCCAAACAACAACAACAAGCTTTCCACGTTCATGCTCCCACCCTCAGGCAGGTAGAGTCCAGCACTGGCACATCACACAACGTTAGGTATTAGCTTGTGATGATTATTGCACCGTTCAAACCCAGGAATATTGCCCAGATGGATCTATACACACTTTATATGACTTCTAGCCACCTTCCACGTGTCACTGCAGCAGGATTGGACTAGATGACCTTGAAAGGTCGCTTCCAACCCAAACCAGTCTGGGATTCTATGACTGATACCTACAAATTTCTCAGTGATGTTTTAGAAGCAGCACCTCACCAGCCCTTCCAAAATGCCGAATTCTCAAAGGCTACCCCAAAACCAGCAATGATGGGGATCTGCATCTCCTCTGCTCATTGGGAGCCTTCCACAGGGCAGAAGAGAGGTATTCAAAAGGATGCCTGGGAGGTATGACCTGTTCATGTGTTCCAAAGGCATTTAATAAAGTCCCTGCCTAGCTAGAGGCTGTAGAGAAAACCCAGTTACCAGCGGGTGAACGATAAAGTCTTGTCATGGATTAAACCAAGTTAAGAGATAGGAAAGAGAATAGAAATAAATGGCCAATTCTCAGCAGGGAGAAAGGTTAATAGTGTAGTGACCTAGGGATCAGTCTTCGGGCTGGTGTTTTTCAATATATTCATTAAGGGCCGACAAGAGGCGGTGAATAGGAAGGCAGGGAGAGCGCCTGGCAAACCTGCTTTAGGTCAGTGGCGAGGAGGGGAGGCTGGGAAGGAGCAACCACCCGTGCACAAATACAGGCTGAGCAGCCCAGGCTCAGTGGTGGGAAATGGCACGGAGACATCCCAGCACCTGGTACCGCCAGGGAGTTGGAAACCCACCAGAAAAATGGCCAACAGCCCTGGAAGAACTCAGCTGCTGGTGTCTCTGATGTAATGCCAGGTATCTGCTAAGGTCCCCCGACACACAGTGTGAGGAAAAAACTTGAGGGATGCAAAAAGCATCACACAAATCATCCCCCCAGCCTATTACCATTATGATTTCTCTAATAAGATGGCAAAATAAAGCTAGAAACAAAGCTACTTGGAAATAAAACAAACTCCTTAGAATAGTCCATCATCCCTTCCACATATCTCTGACCTTTAGGCCTTCTTGGCGTTCTCTGATCTCCACAAGCACGTTATAGCACATCCAAAGGGTGTCCTTAGAAATCACCTACATTTCCAGCATCCCGAGGTCACGGCAGTTTCTCCTTTGCCTGCGTTAGAGGCATCGCTCTGAGGGAATAAAGGCAGAACTTTATTCATAGGTATAGAGAGCACAAGGAACATTTGATGACAAAATACTACAGTTTGATCCAAGATTCCTTGCTACTCACCAAGACTCAGATCAAGTGAAGAAGCCACCTCCCAGGAACAAACTGCAGGAATTAAAAATATCCCAAGAAACCAGTGGGGAATTAGTGCAAAGCCAGGTATTCACCCAGGGAGGTATTTTGCAGCAAGGGTCTCTTAGGAGGCAGAGCAAGTCGGTCAATCCTCAATAAACCTTCATTCTGAGGAAAGAAGCATTGCAAAAAAAGTATGTGTGAGCGTGGCCAGAACGATCAGCTAGGGTTGTAAAAACCCACAGGGTGACAGATCTCTTCATACTTGTGTACTTCAAAGTGTTGTCAGAGTACTCGGAATCATAGAAGGGGTTGGGAATGTTGGGAGGGCTGGAACCCCTCTGCTGGGAGGCCAGGCTGGGAGAGCTGGGGGGGTTCAGCCTGCAGAGGAGAAGGCTCCATGGAGACCTTCTGGGGGCCTTGCAGGACTTCAAGGGGCCTGTCAGAAAGATGGGGAGGGACTCTTGAGCAGGACCTGTTGGAACAGGACAAGGGGGGATGGTTTGAAACTGAAAGAGGGAGATTTAGATGAGAGAGAAGGAAGAAAATCTTTATGCTGAGGGCAGCGAGACCCTGTCCCAGGTTTCCCAGAGAGGTGGTCACTGCCCCATCCCTGGCACCATTGCAGGGGAGGTTGGTCGAGGCTCTGAGCACCCTGCTCTAGTTGCAGATGTCCCTGCTCAGTGCAGGGGGGTTGGACTAGATGGCCTTGAAAGGTGCCTTCCGACCCAAACCAGTCTGTGATTCTCTTTATTTGCTGGAAGCAGCGGACATGAAAATTCATCATATCTCAGTACATAAATGAGATGCTCCATTAACCCATTGTCCTGCCTACGAATGGCCTGGGCCATAACCCAACAGGAAAAGAGGAAAGTGGGCACGTGGCATCACATGATGAAGTATGACAGGTGACAAATGACAAGATGCAGTTAACAAATTCTTAGTAGCCTCAACAAATGCATCTGGAGCTGGTCCCACATGGGTGTTGGTGGGATGGAAATGAACTCTCAAGCTGCTGGCGATGGGCACCAAGACTGTAGGCACCCCTGGCCTACTACATCCAGAGGATTATTTGCTTGGACGTGACGAAGGACACAGGGACCAGGGCTCAGCAGGAGGTGACAAAATTCCCCTCTGGGAATCATAAGTGGAATAGAGATAATAAAGAATCTCTATTTCCCTTCTATAGCAGAAGTTTAGCTTTTTGTTGCTGTTTTTTGTTTCAAACTGATACTTTTCCATCTTGAAATTCTCCAAACCCCATTTTTAACAAAAAACTAAACCAAAACAAAACAAAACCCCGAACATTTTTCAACTACAAAACTTCCTAGAGAAAAGTGACTTTAAGAGAAGACTCTCACCTGGGAACGGCGGCAGCATCGCAGGCTCAGAGGTGGTGTCTGCAAGGGAGAAGAAAAGGGATCAGGTCTCCCCAGCATCCTCAAAGCAGGTGGAGGAGGGACACAGCTTGGAGGATGATGGCAGCAGGGATGCGGGTGGGCATGGCTGGGACCGGTGGGACCCAGCAGCTCCCTGGGACCTCCCCTTTTCTGCAAAGACCTGACACTTGTAGGGGAAAAAGAAACAGCTGAGCTCAGGACATCATTTTATCTGCTTTGCAGGTGGGGAAACTGAGGCAGCAGTGTGTGGTTGAACTGTGGCTCTGGGGTGGGACTGGGCTCTAACCACTGGCTTACGCTGTGTGTCCCTGCCCTAAGGAGGACCCAGTCAGCCTCACCTCCGTCCGTGGCAAGGGGATGGAACAGCTCCTTCTGGAGGTCATCTCTGAGCATGTGGAGAAAAAGAAGGATATCGGGAGTGGTCAGCATGGATTCACATTGAGGCAGTCATGCTTGACCAATCTGATAGACTTCTATGATGGTGTCACTGGCTGGGTAGATGATGGGAGAGCAGGGGATGGTGTTTACCTTCACTTCAGTGAGGCTTTTGACACTGTCCTCCATAACATCCTTGTAGGTAAGACCAAGAGGTGTGGGTTAGAAAAGTGGACAGGGAGGTGGATTGAGAACTGGCTGGAACACAAGGTGGATGTTGGTTTGCTGCTGCCCACCTGATGGTGGGATGTGGGCTTCTCCTGAGCTCAGAGGGTTGTGAACAGCAGCACAGAGTCTCATTGGAGGCCTGTAGCTCATGGTGTTCCCCAGGGGTCAGGACTGGGTCCAGTCTTGTTCAACATACTCATCAATGACATGGATGAAGGGATAGAGGGCCCCCTCGGCCAGTTTCCTGATGATATGAAACTGGGAGCAGTGGCTGATACACCAGCGCTGCGCTGGCATCTGGCGAGATCTGGACAGGGTGGAGAGCTGGGTAGAGGGGAACCTCATGAAGTTCAACAAGGGCAAGTGTCAGGTCCTGCACCTGGGGAGGAATAACCCCCTGTACCAGTACAGTGCAGGGGGGACCTGCTGGGAAGCAGTTCCATGGAGAAGAACCTGGAAGTCCTGGTGGACAAGTTGAACACGAGCCAGCAATGTGCCCTTGTGGCCAGGAAGGGTGCATGAAAAGGAATGTGACCAGCACGTGAAGGAAGATTCTCCTTCCTCTCTACTCTGCCCTGGTGATGCCACATCTGGATTATTGGGTCCAGTTCTGGGCTCCCCAGTTCAAGAGAGGCAAGGAACCACTGGAGAGAGTCCAGTGGAGGCTGGGAAGATGGTGAGGGGCTGCAGCATCTCTGTGCCAGGAAAGGCTGAGAGCCCTGGGGCTGTTCAGCTGGAGAAGAGCAGCCTGAGAGGGGAGCTGAGCAATGCTGAGCAAGAGCTGAAGGGCCCCGGGGAGCAAGAGGATGGGGCCAGACTCTGCTCAGTGGTGCCCAGCCACAGGACAAGGGGCATCAAGGGGCACCAACTGGAACCCAGGAGGTTCCATCTGAAGGAAAAAGTTCTTTGGTGTAAGGGTGTTGTGCCCTGGCCCAGGCTGCCCATAGAGGTTGTGTCTCCTCCCCCCCTCTCCTTCCCTCACCTGGTCTGGACCAGCAGCTCCTCCAGCAGAGCTGGTGGATGGCAGCAGCAGCCCCAGCTGGGTCTTGCCTTGGGCCAGGTCTCAGGGCCCTTTGTGTCTCCCTGGTTCCATCACTGACTGGCTGGGGGCTAGTCCCACATCCTCCTGCCCCATGGCCCATCTCCCCATGCAAAACTCAGGACGTGAGATGGGAATGAGGAAAACCAATCCTGCCTGGCATGGGAAAGCTGCTGGAGATCTCCTGATGGAAGACGCTCACTGGGCACTCCATGTGCATTTTAATTGATTTTATCTGTTTTGTGGGGTTTTTTTTCCCAGCACAGTCTGTTTTTTGCAAGCTCTACATTTATACACAGGTACCAACACACACGCTGGTGGGCTGCAGCCACTTTATGGGATGGAAACAGGCAGCGTTGGAGAACCACAGGCAGCCACTGCTGTGTGCCACCAGGCAGGGTGACACTTCTGGTGTGGGCAGAGCAGGGTCCCTCCTGCTGTAGGGTCCTGGGTCAGCCCTGCTCTGCAGCCCATGCATGGGGCCACGGCCCACAAAACACCAGTGGGGGTGGCTGCACTGGACTGGTATGGGGGGACACGGGGTGGGTGTCACCTGCCACCCCTCACACCTGGCACTGGTGGCACCGTTGACTGCTCAAGGCGAAGAGGTGTGTCAGAAAATGGGAGGGAGCAGAGAGGAGCACAGAGCATGGCCACGGCCACGGCTCCTCCACTGGGAACCCAGCCCTCCCAGGAACCAGAGCCCGGGAGATACTGTCAAGGGCTTAACAAGTGTCTGATGCAGAAACGTCCTCCAACAGTTGGGAAGGAGCTTGGTGGGGCAGAGCAAGCAAGAATTGGGAGAGAAGGGACTCCTGTGGTCTTCCCAGTTAAACAAAACTGCTTTCACGTAGCTGTGGGAGTAAATCCAGGGGAGAGCTGCTGGTCTCCTGCAGCACCAGGGCTGGTGTCATCTGGGGCTGTCAGAAAGTCAGGCCAGGTTGTCTCCATCCCAGCTGGCCCAGGAAGGGCAGCAGCAGGTCTGTGATGTGGAGACCAGCCCCGCAGTGATCTCTGCCTTGGGGCTCAGCTGCCCGGCCACACCAGAGTCCATGCTGACACAGGGCTTTAGTTCCAAGGTAATTCTCATCCCCCTCCAACCCCCGTGAAGAAGCAGCTCTGGAGGGAGCTGGACGCTTGCAGGATGCATCCCCAAAACAGTCAGCTGGCTTTAATAAGGCCTCTGACAGTGCCTGGCCAGCAGCCCCACATCCAGAGGGCGAGGCTCTGCGGGGGAGCCGAGGCAGAGCCAGAGGTCCCCCCAGCAACCCACTTGCTGTGCTGGGTCCCCTCTCCCACAGTCTGGTCTTTATTTGGGCACAAAAACCCTCTTGGCCCCAATTTCAAGTGATGTAGGGTCCCCCTAAGGATGCTGCCAGCACAGGGCACAGGTCTCCAGCTTGTCCAGGGAGTCATGGCAACATGACACCCCAGGGGATTGTGGATGAGGACGGGTGGCTGGACCTCATGGATGTCCCCATGGATGTCCCCATGGGTGCCCCAGGAGTTTGCAAGCCCTTGGCCGGTGCTGGAGGCCAGATCACATCCCGGGCAGATCTCCTCACAGATCTCCTGGGGCACCTGGGGAACCTCAAGCTTGAGACTCTGTCTGCACAGTGACAGTGACACTTCTTTTGGTGACACATCCTGAGCAAACGGAATCCCTCTACGCTAATTACAGCAGCCAAGGGCTGATGAATGCCCGTGGTGGCTCTGTGGTCTCTTTTCCTATGCCTGGCTTGGACCAGCCCTGTCTTGCTTCATGCTCAACCTACAAGCAACGACTCAAAGGTCAATTCCAGCCACTTTGGAGGAGGAAGACACTGTGAGAAGCACCTGACAGTTGGCACCTCCCTTTTGCCTTGCTGGGATGTGGCCTTGGGACACCATTAAGTCAGCTACGAAACAGAGCTGTCAAAGAAAGTCCTAGAAGCCCCAGGAAGAATGAGAGTGAGGCAACTGTCTGGTTGTAACCATGACTTAGCACCTAGGAGCAGGGCCTTGGAGAAAGATGCCACCCATATCTGGGATGAACAGGGGCAGTCAGGGAGCTCCAGCCATGGCCGGGAGCTGCTGCCCTCCCCAGCTGGGGCCAGGCAGGCTGGAACGTGATGCTGATACCAGCAAGAACTGGGAGTTCAACAGGCGGGACCGAGGGAAGAGAGGCTGGCTCACTGGAGGAGAGGACAGGGAAGGACACAGCAGCCCCATGGGCTGGAGAACAGGAGAAGGTAATTCCCCTCATCTCTGCACCAAAACTGTAGAGAAGAGAGGCTTTTTAGGAAGAGTGTTTGATCCTGGTTTGTATTGATTTTTAACACCCAGTCCACGACGGTGCCGAAAAGGCGGTGGATAAAAAGGACATTGTTACATATTCAATATTCATCTCTTTTTAAGTCAAAATCAAAGCTCTGAAATATTCATTTCAGAGCATCCTCCAGCAAAGTCAAGAGAGACCTGAAAAAACCCATGCCTGGTATGTCTACATTAATGAGGAACGAGAGGGAAGCAGTGTTTTTTGAGCAGAGAGAGAACCCTCCATGGTCCTCTGATCAGCTTCACAAAGCCAAAAGAAAAGGGGGAAGTATCTCCAGTAAACACGATCCCTTTGAGGGCTCAGAGCAAAATAAAACCACCAAACAGGAGGACAAATTGCCCTTCATTAGCGACTTAGCTGTGCACATTAATGAGGAGAACCAAGAGAGCCCAGCAGTGCAGGGGACAGCAGCAGAGACACCGGGGTCTTCCTGGGGTCCCCCCAGGGTCTCCACACCCCGACCACGGGCACAAGCACTGCCACCAGCAGCTCAGGGTGGATGGGAAGATCCATCTGAGGGAATGGGAACTGGAAAACCTGATTTAATCCAATTATGGTATCTGACTACACCTTAATTGCTGGCTTTCTGGCAGGCTTTGTCTTGGCAGAGCTTTGTTGAGGCAGGAAGGTGTCACCAGCCTCCTGGATGTAATTACACCGATAAAGTCACACCGAGATAATTACTCTGCCACAGCAGTGCTCCTGCAGACCCTGGATTGAGAGTAGGAATGGCTTTTTCCAGTTTGATTTAAACGTTTGCATACTGGCTAGACAAGGACTCAGGACGAGTGTCCTCGGGGCATGGGTGTTCATCCCACCCATTGCCTCATCTGGACTGGTCCCACAGCTTCCATTCCCTGGCCATCAGCATCATGACAGTGATGCTGGTCTAGGGCTTGGACTGGTGCTGTCCCCATTGAAGGCAGCTGCCTGCCCCAGCCACTGCCTGCCTCAACCACTGCCTGCCCCAGCCACTGCCTGCTCCAGTCACTGCCTGCCCCAGTCACTGCCTGCCCCAGTCACCGCCTGCCCCAGTCACTTTCTCCTCCAGCCACTGCCAGCCCTGACCACTGCACTTGGATCATGTGTGGATGGGATGTGATGGGAGATACGAGCTGAACTTGCTCCCTCCGTCCCTACTCACACTCAGCGCCATTGGAGATGTCATGATATTCCCACTCATGGATCACCATGAAGAGCATCTCCTGCCCATGAATCTGAGGCCAGGAGCAAGATCATGGGTGCCTAAAATTACCCCTTCCCACCGCGTTACGCAGGAGCTCACCAGTGAGGCCGAGGAGGAGAAGGAGCGTGGCTGGCATCAGGGCCAGAGGCAGCACCCCCGTGTCTGGCCTCCCCGTGCCGTGCTGGCTGGCTGGGCAGGGACCAAGTGCCATTGCTGCACCACAGGCCTCCCACAGACGGGTGTCCGGAGGATGTGGCCCCTGAAACATGCGGACAGCAGTGTTAGTGTTGACGGCCAGGAGAGCTTTTGCCCCACCAAGGGCCTTGCAGGACCTGCAAACAAGTCACTTCTCAGCACTTGCTTGGAGCAGTGACCAGGAGGCAGAAGAAAAATCATCTGGTTTGCTTTTAATGAGAACAGGAGATATTTTTTTGAGTGGCAAGATGAAGCTGGAGAGACACATCCCACCTGTGAGACAAGACTGGAAGCAGCAAGAGTCTCAGGGCTGGGCTGCTGTACTGGCAGAAGGATGGGCCTCAGCCCCACAAGCAAACAACCCTTGGATACAAGGCTTTGGAACAGGCTGTACTCCTCATCCCTGGGGGGGTGTCAAAGACATGTAGATGAAGTGCTGAGGGACATGGTTTAGTGGTGGGATTGGCGACGTTGGGTTACTTGTCGGATTCAATGATCTTGAAGGTCTTTTCCAAGTGAAACAATTCTGATTCTATGATTCTATATATCCCATATCACACGTGGGTAAACTGAGTCACACATCAAATCCAGGCAGAATTGGGAAGGAGCTTCCCAGCCACGGAAGCCTGGAAGGCACTTCCTAAACCACAGAGTGGACCGAGTACTTCACCAAGTCATGTCACACAGACCCCTTTGGAAAGGGATGGTGCTTCACTTTGTCCCCAGCCAGGCTGCCTGCCCCATGTACCCCCCTGCAAGGCTGCTCTGGCTTTGCTGGTGACCAACACTCAGCTAAAGCTCAGCCATGGCCCACCCTCTGCCTTGCCTTGGCTCCCCTCCCTCCAGCGCTCTCCTCCCGTGGGCTCCTGGAGACCCGTCCACCTCCTGCTGTGTGAAGAGGGGACCTGCTCCACCGGTGACACAGTATCTCCATTCTGAGGGGCCCTTCCCAGCACCTAGACTGTACTGGAGCCCCCATGGGGTCCCACGACACAGCGCATGGTCATATATGGTACTTGAGCTACCAAAACACCCTGTCCGGTGCCGTGCAGCCATCTTTCTTTGTCACCTCATGATGAATTAATGCACCCAAGAGCTCCCCTGGGCAGGTCTAATCCCTGGCTACCCATGTCCCCCAAGACCTCCACACTAACCACCCAACATGAGACCTCCTCGCCTCGACTGGCACATTCCCCGGGGCTTTACCCAGAGGCCCCCATTGTCTCTAAAACAGGGAAGGCATTTCTGTGAGAAGACAGAAATCTCTGGGGTCTGATGGGACAACCTCATTCACCCTGGGGGATGGAGACACAAACTCCACAGGACAAGAGGAAAGCAAACAGGGAAGAGGTTAAATACCAGAAGATGCCATTTCCCTTTATTTACGGCTCCCTTCAGAAATTTCCTCCAAGGTGGTAGCCTTCTAGCTCTCTCACTCGCACACTGCTGAGAAGTGGGATGATTCTGCTCCCCCTTGCACCTCTGGGAACCCAGGCTCCAATCCCAGCAGCCCCAGCAGCCAGGCAGCCTGCAGCACTGGGCCAGCAGCGTGTGCTGGTGGAGGAGTGCCATCGTGAGGATGCTTCTGCACGCTGGCTCCGCAGCTAAGCCGAGACCTAAAATGAGTCCCACCAGCCTACACGAGGCACAACATCTCCTGAAAGGATGGGTACCAACTGCTGCTGCTTGAGGCATTTACTGATGGTCAGAAAATTGGGAAAGGACCTTGGAATCTGCTGTGTCAGTGACCAAACCCCTCCTCTTGCGGTACCCCCTCATCCAGCCTTTTGCCGCTCCTCGTTTTCTGATGCAGAAATGTGGGGTGGGAAGAGCTGCCAGATGGGACCATGTGCTGGTGCCGTGTCCACCCAGCCAAGGTCCCTCAAGACCATAGGTCAAATGGACTCCCATGCCTCCAGATCAAGCCTTTGACTGTTGCCAGCACCAGCGCGAGGTAGTACAGGTAGCTGCAGTACATGGTGGCACAGAGCTGGACGTGCAGGATGGAGCAGAATGGATGGGAGGATGGTCCCATTACACCTCTCTGCTCTCACCACTCAGCTCTTGCTGAGCAACCCTCGGGAGGAGACCCGCCAGCAGACAGTCAGCTCAGTGATGGGGGATGAAAATCAATCTACTCTCGGAGGTGGTGGTTTTCAATACTCCATTCATCCCTCCTGCAGCACCGAATAATGTCGCCTTTTGTCCCGCTGGCCCTCCCCGCTCTCCGGTGGGGCAGGGCTGACAGACGGCCCCTCTGCCACCATGCCCCGGCCAAATCCCCACATCATGTCCTGCTCTCAGGGACTTTGTCATCGAGGGCCACTTTTGTGCCAGAGACAGCATGTTCCTGCTCCGTGGAAGGGCGGTGGCAGACGTTAACCGCTGCCGTGCTGTGCCACCGCCGACCCCGAGCGGGTAAAACCCGACCCTCCTTCTCTCCCTGTGCTTTTGCAGCTGCCTCTCCATTTTCACCCCAGTGCTTGGGGTTCAGCTGCAAACTGAACCCCCTTCCCTTGCACCCAGAGCTGTTGGGACCCCTTTAAGAATCCCTATAGATTAAAAACTGCTTTTAAGCTGTAACGAGCCACTGCAGCACTGCAGCAAGCACAGCATCGCTTTTAAAGGGTCACTGAAGAGAGGGTTCTGAAAGTGCATTCAAACAAAGGTATTTCCATCTGACTTGTGCAACAAACCCCAGTCGTGCTGCTGATGCAAGAGGCAGCATAGTGAGTATCAGCTCCCAGCACGCCGTGTTGAGCACCGGGTCTGGTGCAAAACTTCCAGGGTAGGAGCAGATCTCTAACAAAAAGTCCTGGCGGTCACCCCCAGTAACACACACCACAGCAAACACATGATGCCCAAACAGCTCTTTGCCTCTGGTGAAACTCCCTCCTCCTGCCTCGCCATGAGACCCCATGGGTCCTTTGACCCACTTTGGTCACCTTTTGGTCCCCTTGGCCTTCTTTGGTCCTCCTTTGGCCCTCCATCGTCTTCTTTGGTCTTCTTTGGTTCCCCTTTGCTTCCCCTTCGGTCCCCCTTAATTCCTCCTTGGTCCTCTTTGGTTCCCGTTCATTCCCTTTTGCTCCCTCTTTGGTCCCCCTTGGTCCCTGTTCGTGTCCCCTGCTCTCTAGCTGTCACTTCAACTTTTCAGCTATTCAAGCTACTTCCTGAGCAATCAGTCTTTCAGCCACCACCGCCCCATCAGAACATTATTTGTAATTAGCATGCTGACCTGAAAAAAAACCCATCGTAAATCCACATACCTGTTTGGTATTTTTCTTTCCAGGCTAAAGATGGGTGTGTTGAATCCCAGAATTAACTATTCTCTTTTGAAGTAAACAGATGGCTAATTAGTTTA
>WUAM01000071.1:24464925-24485275 GCA_024336885.1 Actenoides hombroni
CGGGGATGGAGGCGGCGGGAGGCGGCGTAGGGCCGGGCTGCGGCTGCAAGGGGATCCGCTCCTGCCTGCTCTGCGAGGGGCCCGCGCAGGCCGCTCCGCCCCCGCAGGTACCGGGGAGGGGGCGGCGGGGCGGGGCCGGCGGCGGGGCGGGACCGGCGAGAGGAGGTGGGGGGAAGCGGGGGGGCGCCTGCCATGTTCCCCTTGGGGCGGGCCCGACGAGCGGGGGGCCCCGGCCCAGCGCGGGAGGGGGAGGAGGGACGGCTCGGAGCCCAGGGAGCTGGGGGAGGGGGCTGCGGGTACCCCCCTGTGCCGGGAGAGGGGCCGGCTCCGGCTCCCCAGGGGGCTGCAGGGCCCGCCGAGAGGCTGGGGACAAAGCAGAGCCCCTCGGGGCTGGTCCCGGTGGCCTCCCTGGGGTGTTTGCGGCAAGAACCCGCGTGGCTTGGCCCGAACAGCGCGGGAGATGCGCACGGATGCGAACGGCAGCCCCGGCAGCCTCACGGCTCGGCCCTGAGGTTCCTACACTGAGAAGAGGCACCTTCGATGCACCTTGGCCTTTTGGCCTTGGCGACTTTTAGCAACTTCCCTCATTCAACATTTATTGATATGACAAACCATATCCCTACAGCCGGCCTGAGGAATACCGGCCATTAATCTCCTTATACATTTGGCACTGAGGATCATCCATTCTTCCCTGTCTTTGCAGGATAAAGACATTACTAGGAAAGAAAAGTGGCTTCAAGCAAGCAGCACAGTAAAGAAAGAAAGAAAAAAAAGAACCTGCAGCTGTAAAAAAACCAGGGAAGAGTTGTTCCCCCAAAGCAGCTGTAAAATGTCTCATGTCTACAAGAATCCTGTACAGACAGTTTTCATGCCGCAGCATCAAGGTCGCAGCATTAAATCATGGAAATATCTTACTGTGATGAGTTTCTCCCCCCAGCTTTTTTCTTCCCTGTTGTTATTTTCACAGGGAGAAGATAATTTCACTTACTATCCAGCAACAGGCCTAGCTAAAGGAAATGAGCACTCGGAGTTTGCTGGCTGGGCATTTCCCTTTCCAGGGGTGTTTCTGATGGAGGAGTTCATTAGCGAAGATGAAGAATCTGAGATAGTGGAGCTAATGGATCGAGATGACTGGAAACCATCACAGTCTGGCCGAAAGAAACAGGTTTGACTTTAGATGCACATTAGTTCTACATCCCTCTGGAAAAGGAAAGCTGGTTTCAGTTAAAACAGGGCACGTTTACATGTGTCATTAAATGCCTTCCTTTGGATGCTTTTCCTGAAATCAATTGCAAGAATCACTTGTAATTAAAGTCGAATTCTTGCAAAAATACATGGTAGTCACAACAACTCATACCTGAAGATGCATGTTCAGGCATGAAAGTTTACACGGTCTCCAAGTGAAAGAAATGGGTGTTTTGTTTTTACAGGTGAGAAATCTAATTCCAGAGAGATTATTGCAGCTTCGCTCACTTCTCTTGCAACCTGGTGACCAGGTCACTGGAAGAGATGAGACGAGATCACAAAAGTCTTGACCATGAGCACTGTAGGGGCTCTCCAAAAAGACTTGTCCTAGATTTTTCCTTAACACCACCTTTCCCCCGCTTCTTTTCCAACAGGACTATGGACCCAAAGTGAACTTCAAGAAACAAAGGCTGAAAGCCGGCAGCTTTACTGGCTTGCCAAGTTTTAGTAAAAAGATCGTGGCACAAATGAAGGCCTGCTCCGTACTGGGCGGTTTCTTCCCAGTTGAACAGTGCAATCTGGACTACATGCCAGAAAGAGGTTCTGCCATTGACCCCCATTTTGATGACTGGTGGCTTTGGGGAGAGCGTCTGGTCAGCCTGAACTTGCTCTCGAAAACTGTGTTATCCATGTCTTGTGACTCAGAGGACAGCATCCAATTATTTCCCACTTTCAGTAAAGAAGACGGGGAATTAAGTCCCCCCGGAGCTCTTAGGCAGACGTCAGCGTGCAAAAACTCGGGCGAAGAGGGAATCAACTGCCTTTTATCCCCCAGGCTTGTTCCCAGTAAAGAGGTGACTGTTGCCATTCACTTGCCCCGCAGGTCGCTGGTGGTGCTGTCCGGGGACGCGCGGTACAGGTGGAAACACGCGATTTACCGCAAGCACATAGAGCGCCGCCGGATCTGTGTCACCTTCAGGGAGCTGTCTGCGGAGTTCAGCGCAGGAGGAAGGCAGGAGGAACTGGGTAAAGAACTGCTAGCAATAGCTCTTTCATTTCAAGGCAGACCGGTGTGATCGGCAAGAGGAAGGCGGGGTTGCATTTCGCGGGGAAATGTGAAAAATAAAGTATGGCATTTGTACAAGTGGATTCAGTGCTGCAGCGTGTGTGAGGAACCAGGTGCGCACAGAGATCAGCTCGGTCGAATGGAAGTGGAACAAGCAGGACTAAGGGTGCAAGGACGGGGTGGGCTCTTTGTTTCCTTGAAGTCTGTCCTGGGCCACGGGAGGTTTTAGGCCAGAGTCAGCCATGACCTGTTGCATTCATTGTAACAAAATGCAAAAAGCAAATAGCCAGCATTTAAATACATGAAACCAAGAAAGAAACTGAATCGTTGAAGTAAGCTGAGTATAAAACAGTCCTTGGCACAGGTTCAGCCCGAGCTCTGCCACAGATTTCAACCCTTCCTGGCCTCTACTTGATTCTGTCACCCTGCTTTTAGCTGCACCATAGGGACACAACTATCTTCTCACCCTCTTCGGATCGGCCCTTTAGAGATCAGCTCTCCAGGGGAGGAGGGGAGGCAAGCATCTCTCCACAGATAGTACAACACACCGAGAACTAATTAAAGTCATTATCCTTTGCTGAAGATTCATGCTCTAACAGTGAGGATTAATCATGAATACCACATGTGACCTCTATCTTCTGGGACCAAAGAGCAGTGTTTGCAGAGGGTCGATGCCGACTCTTCCACAGAGACAGCTTGGACAGGGTTCAGAGCAAAGCCTTGCACAGGCTGTGTTATTTTCTGATCATTTGTCATCTCTGAACCCTGCTGTCATGCTCAGTAGCAAGAGTCAGACTCGGGGAATAAGCTGGGCACCAGACTGCAGCACTGGCGGCTATCATTTTTTAACTTGGCACCTCCAGCAGCCAGGTTTGAATCATGCCTTGTACCTAAGCGTCAAGTAGTCATTTGTGGCAGAAGCTGATCTGAGGCCATCTGTCTGCTCTGAAGAAAATTCTGGGCTCATGAAAATGAAGTTGTGCCGTGGCAGAAGTGAGATCCTTTCATAAACACAGATGTGTCAGCAAAATCATTTGCAGCACGGTCACACCGACAGCAGTAAAACAACACTTCAGAGCACTGGCTGTTTTGGCCGGTAAGGAAATGGGGGAACACACTCACCAAGTGGGATCTCGGCCTTCCCAGACAGGTGTATCCCACCCCAGCAGTGCTTCCTTGGCACAACATGCAGGTTTTTCTGTATACACTCATGCCATGGATGCTGCTTTCAGCTTCAGGCACTGCTGGGGAGGGAGCTCTTCACCAAACACAGCAGTTACTGTGAATCAGTTGGGTCAATCGGGATGGTTTTTATCGGTTTAAGCTAACAGCTACAACCACACTCCTTCGTGGTTGCAGTGAACTAGTTCCAGTTTAGTCCAGTATTTAAACAGTTGTAGACATCACCTATGTGCCAATTCCAACGGGGACCCAGGAGCAGGGCTCCCCCAGGCAGTCCTAACCCCCAACCTCCATCCAGACTGGCTGGCGAGTGTCACCCCTGGGCTCTAGCTGTGGTGCCCGGCCCCTGCACACCCTCTCTGCAGACCCCTTGCTGCAAACACAGCATATGCCACAGGCAGGGCTCGCTCACAGCGAGAGTTACCCCAGGAAATTCCTCATAGGCTGACACTGCTCCAGCTTACTCCCAAAAGCAGAGCCTTGCACTCTGCAAAGAGCGGTTCCCACCATTTTCCCAGCAGACTGGTGTGATCTGGGCCATGGGGCTCAGCAGCCACAGAGACTGTGATGTCCCCAGGGCAGCTCCTGGAGCTGCTGTCCAAGTGGGGGACCTTCAGCCAGGCAGGAGGCAGCGGGCAGGCTGCTGGAGCTCAGCATAAAGCCGCACTACGGGAGGAAGCCCAGGGCAGCTTTCGGAGAGAAAGCAAACATTGAGCCCATGCCCCCCATTCCCTTTCAGCCCTGAGCCTCTCCAGTGATCTGCTCTTTGCTCAGCAGACTGCAGCAATTGAGCATTTCCATTAATGTTTGGCCCTTGTTTCCCTTTTAGATTCATCTTGTGCTCTCTTTCTGTGCACGGACCTGCTGTTTCATTCTCTCTGCAGCAAAAGCAGATGATGGCTCCTGATAATTATGAGAGCCACAGTAACAAGATACACAACAGTAGTTCATTTTGTGCTCTGCATTTGTTGAGCTGAATTTTTCTGCCTCGATCAGCCTACATGGGAAAGTGCCATTCCTGTAAGAGAATTCCAGACCTTCCTCGTTGGTATCTTCATTTTGAAAAAAATGCAAATCATTTAATACCAAGCCAACAACTGAAGGCTTTGTCTACATGGTTTTGAAATCCAAAACTCAATCTAGTCACCACTTAGTCATTGCCATGTCTGTCTTTTGACATTTTTCACCCAGTAAACAGCCTCTTGGGCATCATCTTAGATCAAAACGCAATGACACGCCCATCGCTTCCATCTCGCTTCCCAAAAGTTCATGCACAGTCTTTCCTAAAGAGCCAGAACTGCAGTGCTGCAGAATGTTAACAATTGGCTTGGATTGTCAAGTAGCACAGGGACCTGAGCAAAGTATAAAGAGGTTTTATAATCCATCTTAATTAGCTCTTAAAAGTAATTTTGGCCACTGTGCTGGTATTATTAATGTAAAACAAACTTCAATGGTCATCATGTTGTAGGAACTCCTATCACAGCCATTTATCTCTGTAGCTGAGATTAGCACTTGGAAAACACATGCCAAGAACCAGGCCCTCAGTAAAAGGGACCGTATCTAAGAGTTATCTACTTGCATCCTGTCTGAGCATGCCTTTTTTTTTTCTTAAAAAAAAAAAAAAGGCAACCCCCCAGTTAACCCGTAGAGGATGCTGGAGGACTTCAGCTGCCTTTTGGAATAAAAAAAAAAATCAGTCTGAAATCAGCAAGAAGAGTAAAACTTGGCAAGTTTATCTGGTTTCTTGCACACAGCTGGACAATAACTGCGATACATACGTTGTTCTACATTAAATACTGTTCATGCAGAGATAAGACAACAATAGGCAAAGCTAAAATACAGAGAGTTTGGGCTGTTTTCTTTCTTCTAGCACTCCTTATTTTCCCGACCCTGGGGGGAAGGCAGGCTCCCAGTTGCACAGGTTGACAGGAATGCTTTCCAGTGGGTACAGAGGCAACGGCCTGCGAGGAGAATCACACTGACCCACTTGTGCCAAGAGTGGAATTTGAGGTTGGGGCTTCAGAGGGTTATTGAGGAAGCTGACTTAAGTTGATGCAATGAGATTTAGAAGATAACGAAGCTACAGCAGCAGGGAACCTCAAAGGCCTTTTGTTTGGTTGGTTTAAGGCAGGGAAAGAAGAGAAAGGATATTAACAATCTAGCCATGGAAAGGCTAGAGGAGAATGTGAAGTGTGAGTGAGCAGTCTCGCAGCCAGGCAGGCACCCTGCACCTCCACCCCTGAGCCCAGCACGCCCATCCCCACATCCCAGCACCACAGAATCAAAGGATGTGTGCTCTGCAGCTGCACCCACCCCACCAGCTCTCTATAAACACTTCCACATATCTGAGCACTTACCGCAGAGCGCGCTCCACCCCGGGCTCTCGCAAAGTATCGCTTTCGTCTGTCACTGGGCTCAGGCCCAGACGGTCAAATCCAACATCTACAACATCTCCCCAGTCATAAACCCTCCCCAAGAGTCACGTATCCACCAAAACAACGGCGGCAGCAGCGACCAGAGCCAGGCCTGCCCAGAGTGATGTTAAAAATAGGGGGCCCACGGAGGAAGAGCTGCCAGTGAACCACAGCAAAGGGAGAACCTGATACTGCGCCGGCTCCAAAGCTGCCTCCAGATTGTGCTCCTGCCTGGTCTTGGCTCCTGCTAACAAGGGAAGGTAGGAGAGGGGTGGTCCCCTAAACCAAGGCAGGTGCCCAGGAATGATATGAAACAGGGCTGTACCCCTGCCCTTGACAGCTCCTGCCCTGCCTCAGGACAGGTCCCTCCAGTGCTGGAGCCTGCAGAGGCATCTTTCTGCCAGGCAAAATCTGTCAAAAAAAGTCTGAAGGAGGACTCAGGATTCTGGAATGAGATTGTGGCTGTCCCCAGCAGCAAGCCAAGGTGAGTTCTACTTCAGAACCTGGACAAATGGCCCAAACAAGGCAATAACTGGTCCAGAGAGTCACAGCCCAAGGGAGCTGAGAATTAGAGCAACACTCATCCCAAACTACAGCACCCCAGCTCCTGAGGCTGAGACAAAAAGCTAACACAGAGGTCAGGGTTGATCCTGCACCCATATCCCCAGTCTGAGGAGACCCTTGGGAGAAGCATCTCTCTGCATGCACCACAGGAACGGAGCCACACAAGACTCAGGACACCCCAGGTATGACAGAGGTGACACCCCAGGACGGTGGCCAGGAACTGCAGGCAAACCCGGACATGACACAGAATGTGCTGCCAGCCACACTGGGACACCAGTGCCAGTGTGGAAAGGCAGGCATCTCCACGCCTGACTGATGGGAGTCCTGCTGACAGCCCCGGGGACAGCAGCAGAACAAGGAGGATTTTCTGGTGCTGTAGCACAGACACACCCACCTGGACAAGTGCAATGCCCCTACTCCTTTATGGCTGAACTACCGTGGCTGGTACCACAGGCACTCTTTCCACAGCACAGGGCTGGACCCAACGGCAGTGAAAATGTGAACAAATTGGAAGAAGAGACAGAGGAGCAAGAAAAGCAAACGCTGTTGTCAAGAAAGAAGGAGAGGAGTCAGAGAACGAGGGCGATGGGTAACCAAGAGAGATCCCAGCCATCAGTCACAGAGCAAAAATACACCCACAGGGTTCCCCTGGAAGGGAGAACTCGGTGCCCAGAGACACAAGACGCAAAGCTGCAAGCGAAGAAGGGAAAGCACATTATTTCTATGATTATTATTCTGGTTTAACTGCATTCGCCCTTGGGACACCATCTCAAGCTGTACCTCAGACTCCCCGCTGGAGTAAGGCGATCCCACTCCAGTCACAAGATGCGCTGCCTCGAGACTTAATTTCAATCCAATCCCACCAAAGCCTCACCAAGTTGTTCTATAAAATCAAAGCACAGTTTCTGCTCCATTTCTCCATTTGCTGAGGTTTATTTGCAAAGAATCCAACGAACGACTTGGCCGTTTCCAAATGCAGCTGCGTTGCATTCGCAGCTCTGTGTGCACACTGGGAAACTTTTTTAATTGCAAAAACGGCTCAGTACTTTCCCCAACAACCTCCCGAGATCCACAGCACACAGACTCCTACTAGTACTGATGTTAAAGAAGAGTGCAAAGTACAGAAGAGAGATTCATCCTATCTGGTCTGGCCCTACGAGAGAAATGTTGCTGGTAGAAGAGCTTCCATGTGTAATACTTGGCAGAAAAGTCAACTCTGATTGTGTTGTATAAACCTTTAATGTTTATTATGGTAAAAAGAGGAGGGAGAGAGGGCAGACTCCCAGGGAGATCGTATGAATTTCATGACCTCCCGCTTCCTGGGGGACACTCCTTATTTTTTGCATTGTGTGTAAGCACAGGCAGGTCAGGTAGCACACAGAGACTGTTTTCCTCGCTGCACATCAGACAATACTTTACACGCCAACTGCGGCAAGAACAACAGATGAAAGCCACCGCCGCAGTGCTAAGCAACTTGTTCAGCAACGCTCAAACTCGGCTGTAAACAAGAGAGATTAGAGCTGGGTTCCCAAAGCCCTCGCCAGAGAGGGACATAGGGATAGTCTCACCCTGCTGCACTGGGATCTGCCTGTACTCTCCGTTCTGGGAAGCTGACATGTAATACACTGCCATTAGATTTCTCAAATCCCAGCGGAATAAGGGACGGGGATTAAATAGAACATTACAAACATCCTTAATGATTTCACAAACCTATAAGGCCTGGGAGACTCTGAAGCTGCAATGTTTGAGTGCAGAGCAGGAAACCAGCACAGGACCAGGGCCAAGAAAATGTTCTTATGCTTCTTTCAGCCCTGCGTGGCAGAAAGCCTTACTTTCCCTTAAAAAACCCTCTTTTCCCTCCACAAAGTTGCCTATAAAAATGATTTTATGAAGTTTTCACCCCCAAGGATGCTACAGAATTTACAAGCTTCCCTTGCTAAGCAATACAGACGTGCAAGCGACACTTTCTCTGCTGCCGAAGAAAAAGAAGCCAGCTCAAACGAAAGGCAATAGCTCTTTAATGGCACAGCTCTCCCAGTTGGATCCAGCTCCCTCAGACTCACCAGTACAGCTCCAGGTTCCTCCAGAGGAGTTGCCTGCTTTGGTGGAGGGAGAAGGAAGCATTTGATTTTGACAGTCAAATGCTACAGCTGACAAAAAAACCCAACCCAAACAAACAAACAACAAAAACCCAAACTGATGAAATATGCAGCACTGGGGCTTGTTCTCTCCAGCAAACCAGGCAAAAGACATCTCAACAATACAGAAATGCAGACAACCCAGTGGCAGTTTTCTACCATATGCTGCACGCTGTCACTCCTTAGCTCCTTGAAACTTGTTTTTCTAGTCCTTCAAAGTTCTGTCTCATTAAATTCACTGTCTCTGTTCTGTTTTAAGAATGTCCTTGTTAAAACTAAAACACCTGTAAGCCTTCCCTGGGCACTCTTGCCTCTTACTGGGAAAAAACACATGATCTTGGCATTCATTCAACCCACAGTGACAGATGCTGCTGAAGAAAGTATGACAGAACTTCCCAGGCTCCTGCAATTCTAAATTCTACCTCCCGAGCTGCAAAAATATAGTAAGGAATAGCAAGTAAAGAACATAAAAATCTAAGGCCGATTTCTTTCTGGTTATGTATTTATGGAATACTTGCTTTGGAACCAAGGTGATCAACACTCAGAGCTTCTGTTGTGCTTACCTGGGTGTCCTCAAGTCAGCTGCAGATACCCACATTAACCAGCTCAGCTCTAGAAACGAGCCGCCAGTTAATTGCTGCTGCACTGACAGCCAGGGAGTTCTGACACATAAGACAGGTCCTACACACACACACACTCTGGCCTTTTGGACAGCTGACGCAGTTTTACTTTTGGCAACAGAATATCGCACTTGTTAAAAATAGAGATTTTTGGCTACGGGGACCAACGTACAGGTAAAGTTTTGACCTTGAACTCCATGGCGGTATCAACTTAAATACGCAAGCGTGTAGGACCAGAAACGGGCCAGAGATCCCAGCACCTGCAACAGCACTAGACCCACAGCTACACACGGCAGGCAATTAGCGGTTACATAGTGAAGCCTCAAGACAATCCATCGCTGGTGCGTCTCACCAGCGAGCGCAGCGGGTTTTTTGCCGTTAGCCTCAGCTGAGCGGGCGTGCCCGGAGCAGCCTCTCCTCCCGGTCACACCACCTGCATGCCTCTGTCGTGCCCGTCTAACTGCACTTTCAGTTTGTGGAGCTCTTCGATCTCTCGGTTGTGCCTCTCCGTTTTGTGCCGCACCAAAGAGCGGTAGAAGTGAATGGTGAAGACGACAAAAATCAGACCCACCGGGACCATGATGATGGTGGAGACCAGCGCCGACTGCCAACCCGCGTGGCCGCTGGGCTTCTCCACGTTTCTGGTCTCGTTTTTCAGGATGGAGCCCACAGGCAGGAATTTTATCCAGCAGAGCAGCACGACTTCCGCCAGGAAAAGGAGGATCCCCAAGACGGTGGAGAAGCCCCACGCCAGCTCGATGTAGGGATGCATGCGCTCGTGCGGGGACTCGCTGATGGAGTTCAGGTTGTGGATGTTGCTCACGGCCTCCACGTTCGGCAGGATGCAGGTGCTGATGAGAAGGGCAAAGAGATGAACGGCCACGAGCACCGTCGTGCAGGCACTGAAAGCGATCAGCAGCATCTGGGGGTACTTGTACTGCACCTCCAGCTGCACCTCCACCATGGCAACCTGGGGGGAAAGGAACAAAGAGCTTGTCAACAGCTGCTAGCTTTCCTCTTTTCAAGGCTTTCATCCAGGAAAGCATCTTTATCCAGGAAGAGCACTTAAGGTCAAGTACACACTCAAGTGCTTTGTAGAGTGCCAGAGCCTAGACGGATCATTTCTGCTCCCCAGGAAGATGTGCCTGCAGAGCGCAGCCCGGCCTTTCTGCAGGCTCACGCGCACGTCCCCGCGCTCTAGTTTTCCCAACGATCGGCTCTCTCCTTGCGACCGCGAGCCCTACGAACCGCATCAAACCAAGCGCGCGGCAGAAGGATCTCATTAGACACCAAACGGAGCTGGGAGGCAGCTGCCAGCCTGCCAGCCCCCCCGCCCTTCACGCGTTCTCCTGCCGCTCGCCGCTCGCGGCTGCGGCACGGGAAGTTTCGACTGCAGGCACGTAAAGAAAAGCAAAAGCAAGCAGCTCTTCTGGCCGGCAGCCAACGAGGTTTCACTACCCGCCATGGGAAACACGCAAGCTACTTCACAGTTTAAGCTAGTCTGTAGTTAAAATAGCTGCCTTCTATTCTCAGAACATCGTACGTTTGTTTTCATTACAAATATGCCCAGATACAAGTTATTAATATCCTCAAATTCCTCCCTTGAGAGCTAATAACTTACTGATATACTCAGCAGAAGTGGACAGCTACTGGCTCACGGGTGTGCTCAACAGCTCAGGCAGGAGTCCGCGTCCTCCAGCGAGAGCCATCGCATCGTGAGCCTCTGAAGCTGTCTATTTTCTTTAATCAAATAAAGCTTAACGAGCAGAAGAAGTGCAAGAGAGCAGGGAGCTCTTCTGAGAGCAGAACTGGAGTCGCGGTACAGGCCTGTGAACTGGTTCAGAAGAAGAATCTGTAGGATTATTCAATGTACCCATGAAGTAACCCAGTACTTCTGCGTGGTGGGATTCCTGAAAGGGCTGCAGACCTTTTGCTAAGAGAAGCCACAAAACCAGTGGCAAGGCTGTCGAACATTCCTCTCTAATAACTCTCCAGCAGCTTGCTTGGATCTGCAGCTGCCCTTCATGATTTGCACAGATACCAGCTTGCCTGGCAGCACCCAAAAGCTCTGGTGATCCCAGGTGACCGGGTGCTTGCTGGGCACGTTAAGAGAAGGAGAAGCCGATGCTCGGATGTGTCTCGGGGCAGTGCCTCTCGAGACCATCATCAGAAGGCAAAGTCTGAACAACCAGCTCGATCCTGGGGGCTGGATGGATTTTGCAGGATGGACTCACAATTACTTTATCCAGCCTCTGTGTGAGACCACTACTGAGCAGCCATTTCAGGCTCTGTGTAATAATCTGCACCATTTGCTCTGGTGTTACTTGTTAATAATGTTATTTAGGCACCGGAAGATTAGGGGTAGGCCCCTGCTCTCCCTACTGGTAGCCCTGGAAAGGGTTAAAGGGGCTGGAAGCAAGTGCCTAAGTTGGCACGAGCGCTGCCTTACCTGCCTTTAGTGTGAAAGCATCAGCAGCCTGAGCGAGGGGATTGCAGCCAAGCCCAAACACATTTACTGAGTGGCAACCAAGATAGAACACGTGAGCGTGTGGTGGCAAATGGGCAATCTCTGCAAATCCAGATTTTCTACCTCCACCAACTGTTTAGGGTATTAGAGACATCAAAAATACTGCAGTACAACTTGGTTCTTGGGACATTCCCAGCCTCTTCCTCTGATTTATGAACGAGGGGGAGTGTGTGTACTTTTTTTGGATGCTTTTTTAAAGGTTCCTGTTTGCAGTTTACAGCCTCCCTTGTCATACAGCAGAGAAAATAACGCAGGATGGGCTCCACCATCTATTGCAAGGTCAATTTAATTAAAACCCATTACACGTTGCCTTGCCTATGTTCCCTTTGCAGTTCCCCATGTATTGATTCGAGAAGGAGGAGATCAGACTCATTCCCTGCTGCACCACGCTGCTGTGATTGTCAGTCACACGTCTATCGTTCATTATTGGGTGCTGTAATACCCGGAGACACAAGCATTCAGTAGGAATTGTACCTGCATGTTCAATTTATAGCTTTATATTAAAGCTGAAAGCCTGGCTGATGTCAACATATCAATTTCTACTTGTTATCCTTCGCATGAGCAGCACTTTTCAGCTAATTGGATGTTTCCTCCCAGACTAACCTATTCCCTAGGGCTAGCTTCAGCTGTGCAACGTGATGAATTTTTAACACAGACTGATGGCTCAGTAAGAGGTATTTCAGGGAAAAACATCAACAATCCAGATAGGGCAGCAAGGCAGAAAAACAGTTCATTTAACCCGAACAAAGGTGAGCGAGTTCTTATTGCTTTACCCCGTACAGGCTGTCATGTCATCCTCCGACTGGGATAAGAGAAAGAGGACAAGCTGCCATAACCCATTTAAAAATCATTAAATATGCTGCTTAGTCTGTAAAACTATTAATATGTCATGTTTGATACAATTATACTCTTCCCAAAAGCCAAGGTGTCAAGGGCCCGACTTTGCAAGGCACTGAGCACTCTGCTGAGCTGCAGAATATTTCAGCATCAGCTTAATTTTAAGCTTGAGAATCGCCCTGTCGAGCCCCACTCTCAAAGGTTTGCTAAAGCACCAAGTATGCAGAACATTTTAGAATTAAACTGCAATTAAATTACGTGCAATTACGGGTTGTTTGGGTTTTTTACACCAGTATAGCCCAGACTGACCACAACAAAGACGACGCTCATCTTGAGAAATGCAGACCAGGATAGAACGTGTCAGGCCCAAGGATGACAAGTGGCTTAACATAAACCATGCTCCATTCACACAGATGGGTTGGCAGCCTGTAAAAACAAGCCCTCTGGTAGAGCTGTGAGGTGGTGGGTTTGTTGTTGGTTTTTTTTAAAATCTCATAAACATCCTGCAGCAATTGGACAAGCATTGAGAAGACTGATGAGCAGTAATAGCTGTTATTTCCACTAGGAAAATTACTAAGGTTTCCTAAGCTGCCTCTCCATCTCTTCATCTGTAGTGTCCCTCAGCCCACCTCCACAGAGACCTGGCACTGGAGAGGACCCACATCCTCCTGCTCTGCCCAACGCTCTGCCAGAAATACCAGAGACAGCATCAAGTAACAAGGAAGGTTCGCATTATTCTGCAGCCTGTCCAGAAGGAGCTGGATCAAAGCCACCGCCTGTTGATTAAATGTCCATCAGCTCATAATAATCTTCAGCCAGTATGGAACTGGCTGGAATCAAACACACTGACAGGGAAGTAAATAAAACAATAGCCAAGCCCTGTATGACATTTGTTTACATAGTTAAATGCACACAAGGCTTCAGGGAAACTATTTAACTCTAAATAACTTCTCTACTTTTATCAACGGCCAAATAGATGCTCTTAGAGAATAAACATCCGTGTAGCAGATACCCATGTGCCAAATTACCAGTGGAGAAATAACCCAGTAAGAATAGATTATTTTTTTTTTTAGCTTTTACTGGAAGGTCCAGTACGATCAGCTGGGAAAAAGCTTGCTAATAAAAAGAATTCCTTATCGCGAGAACTTTTATTTTTGATAATTCCTGATTTTTAGGGGTACTTACTACGTTAAGCTGGTGACACTAATTATACCTATGTGTTCATCTGGCTTGCATTTTAAGCAGTTTAAAGAGAACAGAAGTCAAATGGTTAATTTGTGTGCTTGCCAAGGCCTTTCAGCAGCTTTCTGTGGTCTGAGTTAAGAAGGCGTGCTTGCGGTTCAGCTCCTCAGCGTGGGTGGGCAGCAAAGCACCCCCACCCAGTCCCAGTGACGCCCCAGCAACAGGCACCTGCGGGTGTAGCCAGGCTGCCCAGACAGACCAGTTCACAGCACCACAAACCGTTCATTCGATAACCATGTCAAAGAGAACAGCCACAAAGGACTAACGCAGAACGCCGGGAACCCAGAGGCGCAAAGGGCGAGCACACGAGCAGCTTTTTAGAGCACGAAAGCTTCCGAGTGAAAGGGACCTACAGAGCAGTGCTCGGCTTTCTCAAAGCCAGGAGGTACCTTCTGCCATTTCAGCACCCGAGCTTCGGTGCAAAGCGACGTACGCCGCGTGCAAAGCTTTGGGGAGCACGGCTCGCACGCAGCCAGCGAGCGGAGAGGAATCGCGAGGCGACCGAGCGCGCGCTCTCCCGCTCTCACTGAACTCCCCGCTTAGCGTTTCTCCAGCTTCGCTTTGGGTGACCAACTTTGTCATCCCAGGCTGCTGTACCGTTACGGATAATTCACGTTCTGGGGGGTTGGGGAGGAGAAGGCAGCGGAAGAAGCTAAAATAAACCAAGGAAATATATCCGGGAAGTTCCCAAGACGCATCCTCCCCCCAGCTTCTGAGCTGCAGGACGCAACGTCTTCCCATCACATCCCACTCACCCAGGCGCTGCCCTCTGCCTCTGCGTGCAGCTGACAGACCAGACCTGCCCATTTCCTGAGCACAAACCCTCCCCCAAATAGGTTTCAATTCTCTCTCCCAGTAAGGAAGAACTGGTGGGGAGATGAAGGGGCTCACACGGACACAGCCCCGCTGTGTTCTGCAACCACCACAGCTCGGACAGGTCTGAGCACTGGTCCACCGACCATCTCAGTCTTATTTGCTCGTTCCCTGATGTGGTTTTGACCTACACAAACAGCTTCCAGATAACACTAGAGTGCTGGCACAGAGGAAAGCAAGTCCCAAGGATTATTCCCAACAGGCAGCTGTAAGAGCCCGGCTATTGTGTGCCTCAAACCTTGTGTGGTGACAAGGTCTGGAAAGACCTGCCTGGAGGGGAGAAGTGTTGATTGCTCTCAATGGTCTCTGTGCTCCCCTTTGGCTCCTTGCAGATAGGCTTTAACAAAAGGAAGAGAGAAATTCTGCATAGTTGGGACTCTCTTTTCTTTAGTGAAGTGCTCCTGCTGACTGCACCATGGGGGAGGTGGATGGCACGGCCACACCACTTCTAGCTCATGGGGCTCATGCAAATCAACACTACTTCCTGTGGAAGTTGGGAATGCCACCCAGAGATCTCAAAGGTATAAAGGGACAGAAAAATATTGATCATAGTGCACCCACCACTGAAGAACTGAAGACTTGGACTGATCCGGTGAGATGTCACTGGATCCACGGGCAATGATAACCTTTTCTCTTTATCTTACTCTCTCTCTTACTCTCTCACTCCCCCTCTCTTTTCCTCTTTTCTAATAACTCTTTCTTCCTTTCCCTCGAAATTTAGTCGTGCCGTAAAATAATTGTCTACGAAAATAACACCTTTACCCATACTGTTTGTTCATTGTGCCATTAGCAAGAACTAATAAATTGTTTTGTTATTGTCCCTCCGAGTCACTATCGTGACTCTGCTGTCCCGGCCCCCCTGCCATGCAGGGACAGCCTCTCTCAGGGAGGGTCACAAAGATTCACCTCCCTCGTTGTCCACTGAGAGGGACAAGACAGCAGCCCTGACAAAAATATACCAGGTTTGGCTCCCTTTAGGCCACAGAGTCCTCTGACACCAGGGCCGAGGCTGCAGGGCCTCTTCTCACACCTCAGCGTATAACACGATCTCCCCGATCACGCTACGCTAAGGTCGCTCTGGCAGACTCTGACCCAACCTCCACCTTATTTTAGACACCGTGACCTGAAAAAACACAGAGAGAAATTAAGATAACGTTTGGGGGACCACAGCAACCGCAGAGGCCCAGGAGAGCTCCAGGGCCAAGTGCAGCCTCAGGCACAGGCAGCCAGCGAGGATCGGCCTCGGGGCCGAAGTGAGAGCACCCAGGTTGGGTTGCACTTGCAGGTAGGGCATTAGTAATTTCAAAGGGTGAGTTTGGGAGCGTGTGGGGTTGACTGTCAGACAGCTCATGTATCTGTGCCACACTGGGAGAGCCACCCTCAAACTTCTCAGCAGCTGCCAAGAAGGAGCCTCCAGAGGCAGATGCCTCCTGCCTCTTCAGAAAACAACAGTACATCCTGCTCCTTCATCACCCACTGTGAGATGGTTTTAGGGAACTAAAAGCTTCCCGACCCGGAAAGCATCACTACATAGTACACATACCATTGCAAATCCAGAGAGCAGAGCAGAGGTTCTGCTGGAAGCTTTCAGTTTGGCTCGGCTCAGGTACAATTTCCGCCACGAAAGGGCTTGAACGGAGTGGTGGTTTGATGTGACCAGTTCCAGGTAGCTGCGCCGGACCCAGTCCCGGTAATCCATGCCTTTTGTGCCAGGTTCAGAGCAGCAAGCAGGAGTGGAAGGGTCCACCGGAACGTTCAGTTCAGAACTCATGGTGAGAGAAATGCTGAGGGAACAAAAAAAGTCATGTTCAAAAGGAGGTAGCAGGCAGGACGAGCATCAGCTACAGGAAAAGCCACATAAAAGCAAAGTTGCCCTCGGTCAGCAGAAAAACAATGGACCAAATACCACCACACTTGCAAGGCACAGAACCAAGAAAGGACCATCCGTAATTGGCTAAAAAATGACCACAACCAGGAAAGATTACCCGAGTAAACCCGGGAATGACTCCAGCAGGAATTCAGGAAGGCTGCACAGCGTCTGGCCTTTCATTTCTAAGCTGGCATCTCAACTTTCCCCTTTAATTCCTCCTTGCTAACTAAAAAAAAAAAATCGTTTTACATAAAGGCACTTTGGAAATAGGGCTCTCATCTTGTAATTTTGTTGCAAGCTGACAGTTAATTTCACAGTGCATCACAGACTGGCTCCAGGCACATCTCCTGAGAGTACCAGTACTGCCAGTTAGCGTGTTCAAGGAGTCACTTTTTGCTCCTTCTTTGCAAACCAGGTTTTTTCAGCTAAACTGTTGCTCATCACAGCTCGGTTGAGACGAGCACAGTTCTTCCCCAAGACCTCCCAAACAGTCATGGAGCTGGATGCTGTGTAGGGTTAACAAATGAACCTCCCAAGCTCCATGTATCAGCCACATCTGACCGAGAATCCTCTTCCCCTACTTCTGCTGGTGGCTCTTCACATGGGGAAAGGAAAGGACAATTCCACAGGGAAAAGGGAGCTGCCTTCTGGGTACCTTCAGTGTCTTCAGATCCAAGAGATTACACAGAATGATGAAGGAAAGCAGCAAGACTGTTCCAGGGGGTGAAGGCCACAGCTGCCAGCAGAGACAAGCACGAGGTCCAAATCATCTCCTCCTGACACCACAGCTGCTGCCTCCCGGCTCTGGTCAGCTCCACACCACCCACAAAATTCACTACCTGTTTCCAACGAAACTTCCTCAACTCTGACAAACATCTGAAACCAGATGTTTAACTCGGCCTTCCCAAGAACGGAAACCAAGATTCCCTGGTTAATCCCACCCTCATAACTCGGCCACCACGGTGGTCACAAGTAGCCACACCTGAGCTGCACCACGTGAGACCCTTCTGGCTCTAAACACTTACCAGCTCCTAGGAGGAGGAGAGGGATGCCCAGAATCACTCATGGTGTGGTGTTAATTAGTCCCAGTGCCATATCTCAAGGTCACAGGCACCTTGCTGTTCCCTTGAGAGGAGCCCCAGCCCTTCCTGTACCCCCCAGCTCCACCCAGCTCCCCATGTGCAGGAGCCACAGGGTAACAGCCAATAAACCTCCTTTGTGGCAAAGATAAAAAGGATGCCAACTGCCCACAGCTTCAAAGGCTGACACTGAAAAGGGACAAAGCTGTTCAGGGCACAATTACAAAGATTAGACTGAGCAGCAAATAAAGCCTTGCAGGTCATGAGATGGTCTGTCCCTCCCCAGCATGGTGGGCTCTCAGATTCCAGCCCCCCTCAGACATACTCAGGGTGGCAGTGAGAGCACAAGACAACTTCTTCTGGGCAGTTTTTGACAAGGCCACTATCAGAGCCCCTGGAGGACCTGCAGGGTGGCTCCTGAACTGCTCAGCAGTCTTCAAATTATTAAAAAGAAAATGAAAACAAACAAACAAAAAACCCACACAAATCAAAACAAAACATAGAAGAACTTCCTAACAACAATGGAGACCAGAAAAAAATAACAGAAGAAACCTCCTTGCTTGCTCTGTGTTTCCAGAAAAAGGTAAAAATCATCTGTTTTACAAAAAAAAGAAAGAACAAATCATCTCTCCCCAAGCTTCCTGGGAGGATCGGAGCAGAGACATTTCTGTGAGCAGTGAAGTTACAAAGCTGTTTCCTGTGGCAACATCCTGTGTGGATTCTGCAACGTACAGCGTGGGGTGAATTTATTTGCTTTCTCTTTAGTTGGGCCACAGATGGCCTCCACCCTGCCATTTATTTTCACAAAATAAGTAGGAGCTTCATACACAAGAAACTTCAACCCCTGGGACAAATGCCATTGAAAAGACAAATGAATTCAGAGGTTACAGAGGAGAGCAAGAGCACCCAATCACAGCTGCTTCATTCCTTAGAAAAATAAACTAAAAATACCGTGAGGATGAATTTTCACTCTGGAGCAGCCTGAGAGATGTTCCCAGAGAAGTAAACAGCTTCAGAATGAAGTCGATAAACACAAACGTAGCCCAGACAAGCAGGAACCGGCCGGAGAACTCACCTTGCTGGCTACAGACATGGAGGGACTGGGGAGGGCTCCGGGGGCTGCAACACAAGACCAGAAAAAGCATTTTACATGCACTGTCTCTTAAGCAGTTTTGTTCTGGAAATCCTTCTCAGCCAGTTATCTGCACCAGGGGAAGAGTTATTCTGGAGATGGCACCTCCCTGCCTTGCAACGTTAAAGGTTTAGGGCGCTCGCTCTTACAGAAATCACCATCCTGCGGGGTTTTACCACACGGGGCTGGTGAGTTCTGGATGGAGCAACAAGGACTTCCCAGGAGACCTCTTCCTCAGCCAGTTCTGACCAAGTCCATCCCAGCTGTGCCTTTACCCACTCCCGTGGCACCACCGACGGGTCTGACCCTACCTCACTTCACACGGCAGAGGACGGAAAGCTCCGTGGGACTGCTGCCTCATGGTGATTTTGTCAGTCTGTCCAGCACTGTCCTTCGAGCAGCGACTGTGGGGGGAGACCCTTTGCCATCCTGACACCTCAGCTGCCCCTGTGCAGGGATTGCTTCACAGCAGGGAACGAGCAAAGCGGATGCTGCTGGGGCTGAGATATGGGGATCCCCCTGCTGCTGCCAGCTTGCCCTGAACCATTGCCTGCAAAGCGCTGTCCCAGCTCCTCTGCCTGGTGCTGGGGTGCTGGGCCCCCTTCCCAGGGCCAGGTTTCTGTCTCACACCCTGAGACTGGTCGGTGTATTTGTACCAGTGCCTTTCTCCCCTGTGCAGTACCGTTCAAGACCCTGCGCGCCGTGGCTAAGCCTGGCCCCAGGCTCTGCTGCTCCGGGCCACCCAAACTCAGGCCCTCTTTGCTATGGGGAACTCCTCCCCATCTTCTCTTCTGGCACGGGACCCCAACAGCAGCACCCTGGGGATGTCCCACCACCCAGGCAGGGTGTGAAGACCCTGCAGCCGTGGCCACCTTCACAGCAGCACACCCCCTGCGAGGGATCACTACCCCCAGCAGGATGTGACCCCCTCACCTCACCCCCAGAGCTGGGATCCTACTCAGAGGGCACTGCCTGAGCAGGGGATTTCTCCTCCTCCTTCCCAGGCACCATCAGTACACCCCGGGCAGGATGTGACCCCACGAAGTGAGGATCTCCCCTCCAACAGCACCTCAGACAGGGGATCCCCCAGGCCAGGATGAGACCCCCTCACAGCTACAGCCCTCCCCTCCGAAGGCACCTCCAGACAGGGAACCCTCCCCAGGCAGGATGGGACCTGCTCCCTCCCCACAGCTGGGAACCCCCCTTCCAAAGGCAACCTGGGCCAGGAGCTTCCCCGCAGCACAGGCTGGAGGTGTCTCCCCTGTGACAGGATCCCTTTGTCAGGATACGACCCCCAAGAGCTGGCCTGCGCTCAGCAGCCCAAGGGAGCTCCAAAACACCGCCGGGCAGGACGGGACCTCCCTCCCTCCTCCGCCCACAGCGAACCCTTCTCACCCTCCCGCACCACCTCCAGCAGGAGATTCCCCCCCACCCTGGGCAGGGTGAGCCGCGTACCCCAACCGCCCGGCCAGGGACTCCCCCCACCATGGGCAAGTTGAGGCACGTACAACCTCCCCCCCCACCCCCGGGCGGGCAAGCTCCATCAAGCAGCACAGGAACAACTCTCTGCCTCCCCACAGCACCCCGCACCCGGGGTGTCCCCGGGCGGGCAGGATGACCG
>WUAM01000071.1:24485846-24497117 GCA_024336885.1 Actenoides hombroni
GAGGGGGGGGGGGGGGGGGGGCGAGAGAAAGGGGGACTCCCTGAGCCGTCCCCAGCGCCCATGGGCTGGGATCTGGGCGCCCCTCGGCTCTCGGAGCTCCTGCTGTGAACACACATCTGTGGGAGGAAAAACATCCAGCACCACCCCCCCCCCCCCCGCGGATAAAAGTGTTCCTCAGCCTGGACCTTGCCCGTCTCCATCTTTCCACAGAGAAGGCTGGCATGGAAACGTGCTTTTATTACAGTTATTAATTATACAGAATAAAATTAAAAAATCCGCACTTACATAAGTGAGGAGGCAGCGCGGGATTCTGCCTCCGCCGAGCTGGGGTGCGGAGGAGGCTCCCCGCACCCGGGAGGGCTGTGGCAGCCTGGCTGCCATCTCCCCGCCTCTGCTGACTCAGCAAGAAACCCTCTGTAAACCCAGGAAAAGAGCACGGAGAGGGACAGGCTGGTGGGAGAGGAGGGAGTTCCTCCCCTGGAAATGAGATCAAGCAAAGGCTGAAAAGGCAGCACAATGGGTCGGATTTGTCACAGGGTAATCCCATCTTCCCGAAATCACTTCTGCCTGGGGGAGGGAAAAGACAAAGGAAAACAATTCCTAAAACGCGATTAAAAGGAAAAGTACATTGTTATCCCGAGCGTGCTTTTCAGCTCGGAAGCTGTGAATACAACCGGGTACGACACTAAAGATGCTGCCTCACCGGGTGCCACACACCTAGAAATGGAACAGCAGCAAGCTCTACCCCCTGAGGATTATTCCGCATCAGAGGAAGGAGAGGGACTCCTCTAGAAAAGAATCCAGAGGAAGAATTCACCGTAAACAGGTCAAACTCCTTGGCAGTTTAAAACCTTTCGGTTAGAATGGCTTTTTTGGTGCCGCATTTGGAAGCGCTTGTAGAGCTGTTCCTCGTTCTACTACACATGGGAGCTCTTCCCCTTTTTCTACTCCAGGGACAATGTTTTCCTCGTTTTGAGGTCACAGAGTACTTGCATTCTGTCTGAGCGAGGGAACTGCACTTCAAACACTCTCTCTGAAGTGCCTTTGTGTTCTGGAAGACACAGTGCTGACGGGAACAGCCACAACACAGCGTAGTACTTTGCAGAATTCATCGCAACACCTACCAAATGCAGCTCCTCCTGCCACGCTCAGCCACCCCAGCAGGGAAGATCGTGAGGCAGACACCACCTTCAGCAGCACCTTCTCTTTGCTTTTTACGGATTTCACCTACAAACTTAGTGCTCCTAGAAAAGGAAGAGCATGAATAATTCAACAAGGGTAACGATGGCATCTTAAGGAGGCGGGATGAGACCACACAACCTGCATTGGTTTAATTCACCAAGGCGAACTCAAGTCCACTTTCCTCACTCACGAGGGGGAGAAGCGTGTCCTCCTGCAGCAACACCTGCTCTACTTAATGAAAAGCAGCCCTTATTTATTCAGCTCAAAAGCCTGACAAGCTCAGAGGCAGAACAGTCTTTGTTTATTTGTGGGAGTCTCGCTCCTTCTCCATCCACGAAAGCAAAAGAAACATCACAATGTTTTTATAGCTCATCCTACGACACAGGGTTTACCTGCCTGACGTGGGATTCGAGTGAAACAATTCTTGTAACTCATCCCTCTCTCCACGGGGAAAACGCCAACGGCTGCAGAACATCCACTCTGCAGCTTAAGTGCTAGAGAGTGAAACAGTCACAACTTACTCTGAAGCACCTGCCTCTATGGAGACGAAGCAGAAAACAGTTCCATGCGGATCTCTAACCCGTGGGGCGGTGGGGAGACGGGCCGTGCAGCTCAGAAGTTATCCAGCTCTAAAGTCTTTGGGTCTGTACAGGGGAACTCAGCACAAACATCACTTGTACTCGATCACATCTGCTTCCCTACGGCCATGGTAACACCACTGGGAAGCCATTACATAAAGCCAGCTCAGATGAAATGCAGGATTCCTGTCAGCACTCTTCAGCAAAGGCTCGATCTAAAAAGAGATTCTCCCATTTTAGTGTTTTTGCTTTCAATAATTTGGCATTAACGAAGGCTTGAGAAGAAGTAGCACCACGTTCTGGATGCTGGAGGTCCTGGGGTGAGCGTGTCAAAGATAGCAGGCACTTCTAATTAAAGAGACACTGAAAAGACAACAACTAAGTTACTAATAAAACCACCACTGCGTTTGCTTTTCAGTCAAGTACCAAGAAATAAATACACAGAGGGACATTACGGTTCCTACCAGGGAACCTGAAGTTCAAAGCAGAGAGCTCAAGCAGAAAGGCAAGTGCCGTGGCATGAAGCTGAACACGAGCAAAACCATTCCCTCCCAAGCCTTTCTGCCACAGGATCCGGAGACTTTATGGACATAATCTTTTGGAAAAGATACTGTTCCAATCCAAAAGCAAAAAGTAAATGATATGCAGTCAAGACTGTCTTCCGTATTTTCATGTGCACCACATCACTGGGTCTTTCAGTCCCTTCCTGTAGCACTGCAAGCATCTCTTTATTTTACTGAAATCCTCTTCAAAGAAAAAGAAGACAGAACGATCCAACATATCCCCTTTATTCATTTAAAAAACATGAAAGAAAAGGAATAGGGAAAGTTTTCGCAATAAAAAAGGGATCCTGCTTAAAAATCTATAGAACTTGTCCAGCAACATATTTCTTTGGGTTAGAGATGACCCCATACAAAACCCCAAATTCAGGACACTCACAGTGCAGGAGAGTCTGGCTACAGACCACTTTTCTACTTCAGGTTAAACTCTTCCCTTCGATTCATGTATCCCACTACTCCCAGCTTCGGCAGAAGCAGAATATGTAGCCCTCACAGTAATATTTTCCTTAAATGGTAATGGATAGGTTTTAGCTTTCAGGCAAAAAAACCACTCTGGGGCCGCGTTAGAAAGAACTCCAGGGTCACAGAGACTTATGGCTGACTCTTTAGAGCAAACTCAGAGCAGACTGCACAGCAGTTATACAAGCAATTAAGAAAAAAAAATCTCTCATTTGGCATTTCTCTATCGACATCTCTTGGGCCTGTGACGTGAAGGTCATTCACCGTTAAGCAGATGGAGCGCGCGCCGATGGGTTCTGCTCGGCTGAGATGAAGGACTTTCATGCTCCTGCAGATAAAGCAATGGATGGCGTTTCCAGCTGTCCCCAAAAGGCCTCATCCTCTTCCCATCACAAAACTTGGCTCTTCAGCGTCATCTTCCTTCTCTTCCTCCTCCTTGCTATCCTCTTCTTCATCATCCTCACTGCTGACTCGCTCTTGAGATTGATCAGGTTCTAAAAACACAAGCAGCATGAATTGACACCCCCGTTGCCAACTGTCTTCCTCCTTAGGGATTTCACAACAGAATCGCCTCAGGTGCTAAGCAAACCTAAGTGTATTAGGTCATGCTAATTAGTAGGGATAGATAAGATATTCCCTTGTGTCTCCCTTGTTAAGTATCTCACAACACAGTGGTCCCAGATACTGAGGAAATGCATATCAGGTGATATGAACTCTACCGAGTGACGCAGAGCTCAGAATATCAAATTCTCCCTTGGAGAAAATATTCCCTTACTGCCAACATGACCACCGTGCCAAGTCCATCACCAAACAGCTCCACCTCCTATGGAATGTTATTTCAGACAGCAGGAGTCAAACTCTAAAGTGATAGATGATCTCATTCCCAATCTCACCTCAGCGTGAGGTTTCCAGTATCACAGCACTGTTAAAGAGTGCAGGAACTGGGAAGCCCCGGGCAAGACTCAGCGTATTCCTGCACCTCTCTGAGTTTACAGAAACTCCACGAGATGCCATGAATTTGTACAGACTGGCACGCTGCACGGACAGGAACTTGTTAAGATACCTGTAAGATGAATGAGGGTCACAGCAGACTCGAAAGTTACGTAGGCACAAAGTGAGACCTGAATTTAACAGCCATTCTTCTGCTCCCAGCAGCTTTCCTTTAGTGTTTCTCAGGCCAAGTCACACCCAGCTCATCCTCTGACCAGTTAAGAGGATTGAGGGTTACTGGTCTGATGCCACCGCGTGGTGAAGGTCTGTACTTCCATTTTTTTACTGGGGTCTGTACAGCAACACCAACTTCAACAGCTGACCTTATTCAGCTTCAACCTTTATTCTTACTGGGTTTACTACAAGAAAGGCGAAAGATGGCAACTCAAAGGTGTTATTTATTCGTTCAAAAAGGAAGATAAATGCTCGTCTGCCACGTCCAACAAATAGACTTCAATTAATTGGAGGGAAAAAAAACCCTCTCCAGATCTCACCCCAGGGCACACAGAAAAAGACAAGCCTGTTCTCAGTAGACTAAAGTTGGCTACTGGGGGCTTCTAGCTCCATGGACTTTTAAATTATTATTATTCTTTTAAATAGAGAGCCACAAACTGTAAAGAGCCCAGAAGAGTTCTAAAGACAGGGGAGTTTGGATCCTGGATTCCAGAAGACTTAACTTGTGCTCAACAAAACCACTCCAGCCCAACAACAGGTACGTGGCAGTCCTGGATTCAGCTCCCCTCCCTCCCAGCTGCTCCCCAGGGGGATGGGTGTTCTGTTTTGTTCACTCAGAGTGACTCATACTTAAATTCTCCTCCCAGTCTCAATTCATGAACGAGTAGCTTTAAAAAAAAACCCCAAACAACAGAACCAAAACAAAGCACAAAAAAAATTTAAAAAAATAATTTCACTCTGCTACATTCACTTGCTGTCACAAGTAAAATTAACCTAATGATTAATTTATCCTCCCATGTTTACATGGGAGGCTGGCAACGGTTCAGCTGAAACAGATCCAGTTCTGAAAAGCAAAGCAGAACTAAGGTAGGACTGTCAGACAAGCCTCTGTTCTACCAGAAAGATCAGAAACTGCTGTAACTAAGAATTACTGCAGAGTTAGTGTGCTAATCCAAAGGACAGCTCATTGAAAGAGTAAGCTGAAGTACACTCGCTGAAAGGAAGCAAGGAGCATTGAAAAGTCTGAGCAAACAGACTGATCCAGGCTGCTGAGAACAGAGGCAGGCAGGTTTTACACGTTTGTTTCCATGCGAAATAAAAGTCACGTGAAACAGATGGCACCAAGGTGGCTCCATTTCTTACAGGCAAAATCATAGCTCAGTTTCTTGCTGTCCAAGCTGTGCAGTTTTCCCACCTGTTTTCCCATTCAAAATATACTTAAAAAACAACCCCAGCCTTTAAGAATCCTGCCTTTTTTAGCAGAAGATGTTTGTCAGAACAGCTGGGGCAAAGCACCCCCAACCAACCAACTCATATTCCAGTGTTTGCTGTTCAAAATTTCCCCTAACAAAGGGGAAACATTCACGAACTGCCAACTTATTTGTAACATTAAATCTCATCAATGGTTTCCAAAGAGGACTTTTGAAACACTAGGTAAAATAACAAGCTTAAGCCTCAGTGTTTCTATCCATGCATTGAGATTGTTTGGGGCAGGGGGGTAGAACCAACTCTCCCAGGCTTCAGTTGGGGAACAGAACAAAGTCTTGAGAAAAAAATACTAAATTTCACTGACCTTTTTCCTGCTTCTTTTGTTCGAGTTTATTTTTCTTAGCTTGCAGCTTCTTCTCTTTTAACTTCTGGCTATAAAGCAAAGAAAAAAAGACTCTTTTGCAAATCCAACACTGTAAAGCTCCTGCACATTCATACACTGAGAAAGGGTGTATTACAGACACCTTGGAAAAGCAGACTTCAGAAGAGAAGTTCAATTTAAATTTGGCCTCAGCTGAAAATTCAGGGAGAGCAAACTGAGACACATGATCAACAGAAGCTTTTCTATGTTTTTTTTCCCCCCACAGTAATGGAATTTAATTTTTTTTTTCCAAAAAAATCTTCCATGCCACTGCTGCTACCAAGGCTGTATGATGTGCAAGAATCTCCAAGAACACAGAAGGAACAAAAATGAAACTGCCCCTATGTTTTAGCTACCTTGCCTAATAAACTAAAAGAGAAAATGGTGTTAAACCCCAGACTGCTGACACTGAACACTGGGGGGGGAGGGGGAAGTCACCACCAGTGATATATACTTTAATTGAAAAAAAAGGAAAATAAAAACTAAAAAATGCAGTGTGCTTTGACTTTCACCTTTGGCTGTAGTTCATCAGTACACTGGGCCCTAGGAGTAATGTCAGAAGTAAGAAGGAACTTCAGTTCATATGCCCCAGTCCTGTTTGCCCAGTGAAGGTAACTGGGCAGTCTAATGGCAGACACAGGGCAGAGCAACCTGGGATTCATGGATCTCTCTCAACACCATAAAGGAATTCTCTTGAAACAGTGTCAAGTACTGTACCTGGTAGGTCAGGGCAGAAAAGAAAGGGTGGTGAGGGAAGTTAGAGGGGCTCCTGCAGGGCAAAGCCACTTGGTACCTACACCTTTAGGGTACAGAGGGGGATGTAGAGGTGTTAAGAGTGTCGAGGCAGCATCTGCTGTTTGAGCAGTTGTTCTCCATCTCAGCCAGGGAAAAGGCAGCAGGCCAGATCTGACTTGCCAGCCATCTGTTGGACCACACTAAATTAAAGTGAGATGGCAACAGTGTCTGTGTTGTGCACTTTTGTGGCCAGTGAGTCACTTGGCAGAAGCCTTTCAGCAGCAGCTCTCTGCTACAAGATGTAAAACCCTCCTCAAAGCAGCAAGAGAGAGGCTGCTCAGGGTCAGACCCCCAGAAAGAGGTGAGCCATGATAACCTGGAGGTAAAAGCTGTGTAGATGTGGTGCTGAGGGATATGATTTAGTGGTGCCCTGGCAGTGCTGGGGGAATGGTTGGGCTTGATGAGCTTAAAGGGCTCTTCCAATAAAAACTATTCTAGGACTGTATAATTATGTAAGGTAGAGTGGACACAAACTGAGCAATTTAAATTCTTGTATCACTGCATTATGATGCTCAGACTATTTCTTGAGATCATCAATCTTGTAACTGTTTCACTCTGACTGAAACTTAAGAGAAGGATGGATTTAATATTTTTCATTTTTTCCTCCTAACTTCCCAGCCTTGACCTCTCTATGAGTCGGGCAGAAGTGGCTGCTGACTTTAACAGCACTGCACACATCAGTGGCCTTTTCAGTACTCACAGACTGAACTGGACTAGTCCTAGGAGGACAGCATCACGCCCCACTGCGCTCTGCTAGTCCAAATCCATACATGTACCCATCAAGCAGCTCCCATTTTCGCACTGAAGGTGCTTGGTGTCAGCTGTTTCAGGTGTTTATTTAAGCCAGGTGTACACACAACCCCTTCCTGACATTGTTATCAGAAATAAGCACTAAGGCACGTTGCAGCCAATGCCACCGTGTCAGCAAAAGCTGCTCAAAAGTTATCCTGCAAGCCACGGCACGGGAAAGAAACGAGGCCAGCAAAGCCTGTCCAGTTTTCAGCTATACCTTCAGAAACCAAACAACGACATTAACAAAATTAATTTCCACAGCAGGACTTCTCAGCTGAGAGATGCAAACACAGAACGAAAGCACTTATCCAAAGCATGCAGCTGAGGCACAGGGCACGAGGGTTTCCCCGTCAGGCCTCCTAGGAACAATGGGCCCTTACCGCTTCCTTCTGCGTTTTGCTGTTTGTTCTTCTGCAATCATCTTATTCCTCTCCAGTTTCTTCTGGAATTCCTCATCTAGTCTTTGCTGTAATTGATCACATGTCATACTTTGGTCACAATCTGCTTCTTTGAAAAGTCACGTCCTTTTAGGGAGAAGTCTTTTAGCAAAATACAGAAGGGAGCTTTGCCAGATTTTGCCTGGCAATGTTTATCATCTTCCAAGGGATGACTTCTGTACAGACAGCGTTTTTAACCTGCAGCCTGAGGCAAACATTGAAGCCTTCAGAGGGAGGAATCCTCACCAAAACAGAAGAGGGAGGTTGGGCTGCTGCCCTAAAGAACGTTTCAGTAAAAACAAGAGAAGAATTTGGGACACAAATATTAACACATGGATCAAAGGACTCATCTTGGCCAAGAGAGAGCGTAACAATAGCACCTCTTTGAGAGAGTGTTATTTTCTACTCACCCAAAATCTAAGATATCCTGACTCTGTGCACAGGCACTTGCTCGATTCTGCCTGTGCAAGACAGGGATTTTTAAGGATTCCTACTTTTTAAGGCATTTTCAAACCAACCTCAGAAGACAGACATTCACGTGCAGTCTTACTCTGAACAGAGAAGATGGAGCACGTCTGACACAAAGCACCAACTGTTTCAATACTGATGACAAAGACGCCACAGATCACACACTCCTACAGCTCTCCTCTCACAAGGGGTGGTTCAGAACGGGATAATTTATACATGACTTTAAAAAAAGATTTGCAACGAACAGCAAATAGTTGGGGTTTGGGGAGGGGAATGATAAAGAACCCTGCTGACCTTCTCAGCCATGGCATCCATGAAATCCTGCCTCTGGTACTCTCGCCGACGAAGGTGCCGGTACACGTGGAACTCCCCACTCCCAGCTCCAGCACTGGAACCTGGAATAAAGAAGAGTTAGTCTACAAGAAAATAACAGATATCAGATGCTCACAAATGCCTACAGCTAGATGCTGAGGGGCAGGAAGCAAAAAAGGGCACTGTAAGATGAAAACCTATTAGCCACACACAGAGTGTGTCACCGTTTTACTTAAGCTCAAATCTCTCATAACCAAAAGCCAAAGCAAGCTGCAAATCCCCACACTTAACGGGTCGCTGCAGTTCCTACTGGCCAGGCACTCCCCTGGAAAGAATCCAGACTAAGCTGGACACTGAGGCAGTAAAAGAACTAGGGCTCACAGGTACACTCCATTCTCTTCTAGGCAGAGGTGAGCTGAAACATCCCACTGAGGCTGCTTCGGACCAATTTTCAGCAGCTCATATGAAAAATAAAGGTCACCAGCAAGGAGAGAAGGCCCATCATACCGGACTAGCCCATGCAAGACAGACACCACTGACAGTTTTTGACTGTTTTTTCATAACTGAAATCCCTACAGCGCTCTCTTCCTGGCATCAGTCTGCATGTTGAAGTCTCACAAGAGCTTTCAACATCCACTCCATTCTCTCCCTCTGTCCCCCGAGCCATTTCTCAATGCAAAGCACACAAATACATGCCTCAAAGAAGACATCTAGTAATTAAAACATAGCAGCTGGCACTGCAATAAGGGTGTTCTTGATACCAACGGGATCCCAGCAAGTCAGGGTCTCGCAGGAAAACAAGACAGTTCAACTCAAGCACACGGGAAAGCTATTTGGAAAAGCCACGAGGAATCACAACAAGCAGAATGGTTTATTTGGAAGTGTATAAAAGCTTTAGTCCAAGATCAATTTTCCGGAAATAAGAACAAGTCAGCCTCTAGAAAGGACCAGGAATAAGGACAAAGGTCCCACAGACAGACAGAACTTCTACAGGCAGATACAGCTTATAGCACAACTACTACATTGGAGCCCTGCAGGTAAAAGTGAAGCGTAAGCAGAATACTTGTGCCAGGCTCCTGGAACAGCTACCAGCTCCCTCCCTGACCACGGACACGGCTGCTTCTCACTGCCTGGGGTCCAAGCTCAAAGCAGGCAGAAGAGGCATTTCATCATTCTAAGTTTCCAGAAGACTCTCAGATCCATGAAAAGCATGGATTTCCTTATCACCATTTCCTAGTCCATCACCAGAGCAGCAGCTTATTTTGCTGTCCACAGGCTGGAGTGCCGCAGGCGCTGTCCGCTTTGCATGCTGACAACAAAGCGGAACCCGAGAGCCAAGTAATACTGAGAAAAGCCACTCCCAAAGCACATTTCCCACCTCTCTTCACCAGCTAAATGAGCAACAACAGAAAACCCTCCCTGGCCTTTTCTGTGAAATGCTTTTCTAAGTTTACTGTAGCTGACCATAGAGTTATCTGAAGAACAGGATCTTTACCCATCACATCTCTAACGAACTCCGGGGGAGGCCGTGGTGCCCACTCATTCAGTTTTTCAGGAATTGGTACAGTCTTTTCCTGCAAGAAAAAACAACCCAAACAACTGGTCATCAGTATCTTCTAGGAGCAAAGCCTGCATTTTTAACGCCTTGTGGAAAGCTGGTGTATGTCTGACAACAGCCTCTGCCCCTAGCTGACAGATCTCAGGAGTGCAGCTGCAGGAATGTCTCCAGGCACGGGGATCAGGAGCAGGCAGATGGCAATCAGAAGGTCTGCTCTTTCCCTCACACTCAGGCCTGCAGGTCAACAAAGCCCAGGAGGGTCGGGAGTCTGTGCTTCTTTTCAGTATGAGAACTGGAAGGAAGCAAGCCAGCCAGCACCTCCAAGCACCCACAGAAACCGAGCACACTCCTGCTACCAGTAGTCTAGGAAGCGATGAAAGGCATCTGTGCACCTTCCAGGCCAGAGCTGTGAAGGACGGGGAAGCGCAGGGAAGGGAGAACACATGGTGCAAGGTCAGAGGAAGAACACGGTGCGGGGAGGCTCAGCCTTCTCCAGTACACACAGAGGGGGAGTCCCCACCTGGCCAACACCTCCTCCTCCTCCTCGGGGCAAACACCTGGTTTGGGCAAACGGGGTCATGCTCCCCACAGATAAAAGCAGAGGGCAGACCAGCAGGCAGAGCACTGAGGGGCCAGTTCCTCCCCCAGCTCCCCAGAGAAGGGTCTCCCCCCTCACAGCAACCCAGAAAATACCGGCCCCTCTCCCCTCACGGCAACCCGGGGAAAGGGGGTGCCGAGGGTAGGCCTCGGTCCCCTCACAGACCCGGGGAGGGGGCAAGGTGGTGTCGGTCACTCCTCCCTCAGGGACCAGGGCAGGAGGAAGGGGGGAGCCGGTCCCTCTCCCCTCACGGACCCTGGGGCGGGGGTTCGGCCCCTCTCCCCTCACGGACCCGCGGAGAAAGGAGGGGGGTCGGCCCGTCTCCCCTCAAAGACCCGGAAAGGGAGAAGGACGGCGAGGGAGGGTGTGTCAGTCCGTGTTCCCGCACAGAAACGAGGAGGAGGAAGGGGGGTGCGTGTCGGTCCTTCCCCGGGCCCGGACCCCAGGGAGAAGGAAGGGGGAGGGAAGGGGGAAAGGAGGGGGGGCGGCAGTATCCCTATCCCTCTCCCCTCCCGGCCCGGGGCCCGGCGGCCCGGGCAGGGCCCGATGTCTGCGGGCGCGCTCACCGGGTTCCTCATGAGCCGCTCGAGCCGCAGCCGCTGCTCCTCGGCGGCGCTGCGCGGGATGACGAGCGGCTGCGGCTCCTTGCGGGGCCGGGGCGGCCGTGGGGCCGAGGGCGCCGCCATAACTCCAGCCACCGAGCCCCGCCCCACCCCGCACGTCACGCCGCGCGACACT
>WUAM01000071.1:24503917-24518207 GCA_024336885.1 Actenoides hombroni
CCTGCCAGTTCCGGTTCCGGTTCCGGTGGGCGTTCGCGGAGGCGGAGGGGATGGCGACGCTCGGACGGGTCTCCCGGCTGCTGCTCGCTGCCGCCGCCCCGCGCTCCCTGCCGGGGCGGAGCATGTCGGCCGCGGCCCACGAGGGCGGCGGAGGTACAGCGGGGCTGTGCGGGGCTGTGCGGGGCTGTGCGGGGCGGGGGCTCGGCCGCGGCGCGACGCTGCCCTTGACCGCCGCCGTCCTCTGCGGCCAGCGGGGCTGCGCTCGGCGGGCTCCCTGGCGGGGCGAGCCCCGGCGGGGTCCCCGGGAGAGCCGTGGCTTGAACCGTGAGCCCCGGATCCGCGCGCGAGAGGCGGGCTCGCTCGCCTCCCCGTTAGAAACGGGGACACCCGTGCTCGAGTGAGGGACACGCAGCGTTCGTTAGTTCCTCGTTTGTTTATTGGTAGTAATTAACGCGCTCTCGGGTCACTAACGCTAACGGGAAGTGTGGCTCTTGTTCTAACCCGTGTAACGCTACTAGCCCGCCTGTGGAAGACGCTGACCTTTGTGGTGGCCCTGCCCGGGGTCGGGGTGTGCATGCTCAACTGCTACCTGAAGGCGCAGCACGAGCACGAGAGACCCGAGTTTGTTCCTTATGCTCACCTCCGGATCAGGACCAAGGTACCTTCCCCTGCTCTGTTTAAAGGCTCTCTTTTTTTTTTTATGTATGATTGCAGAGCTTCATCTGAGATTACTACAGCATCTCAGGCTGTCTTGTCTGCTGTATGAGGTGCTGCCTATGTAGCTATGATCTTAACTCCTGGCTTTGTTTCTGAGGTAGCAGAAGAGTTTCTCACAGATCAGATGAAGTACCCATGGTATTCCCAGGCCTTCCCACCCCCAAGTGATCCTGACTATGAAAGCATTTCAGTCCTAGATCTGGAGTACTTACCATAAACTAACATAGATCTAGCAGAGGAGATCTCAAATTCTCAAAACTGGGATCCCATGGCATAGCAGAGTTATGTTTAAGCAAGAGCAGAGCTCTTTGTGTCTAGAGACAGTGGCTTCCAGCTAAGGGAGACTTTTTTCCCAATCCTGCTTCCTACAGCCCAGGAACAGATGTCAAGTTGCTTAATTCATCAGCCCATCATTTGAGTCCACCTTGCTGTTGATTTCCTGTGCTGTATAGATCATTCACCTGCCACTGGCTTATTTTCTTTCTTTCAACAGCCTTTCCCCTGGGGCGATGGCAACAAAACACTCTTCCACAACCCTCATGTTAATGCCCTCCCAACTGGTTATGAAGATGAAAACTAAGATCGTGACCACAGCCAGAACTTTGGCTTTTCCTGTCCCGGACCAGAATGTTGTGCAGGAACCATTGTTTAGGGAACCATCATTAAAAAAACTACATTCCTTCTACAATGAAACTGAATGGCCTTGTGGCCTCTGTCTGTGCATGTCTAGAGGTCCTTTAAATAAACAACTCTGAACTTGAATTTAGGGTCTGACTTTTTTGTTAATCTGAATCCTTAGAAGTTCTTCAGTTCGGTGTTTGCTTAAAAAACATTGAGGCTTCCCACAGGATACAGCACAGGAGCAGAGGGGTTTGACTGCCTGACTGTTAAGACCAGCTCCTGCCTCTACTAATGCTGACAACAGAGCCCACTGTGCACAGGACATTACTCAATTTCATATTCTTCAAGTCTGGTTTAACTGATGACTGTAAACCCACAGCTCGCAGCCAGATGAACACACATCAGGGTAATACTGTAGATTAAAATGCTGAAGTACATTCTCCATAATTAGTTATTACGTTTATTAACAGACATGAAGGCAATTTTCATAGCCCCTTCTGGGAGAGGGAGTGGTGGCAAAGATGTTTGATTAAGCTCCGTGTGCCTTCACACTGTTAATCTTCATCTCTCAAATTTTCTTATACATCAGCACGTATGTTGCTTTTCATAAAGCTACTGTCTGGTTGTACAAAGCCTCTCATACAGGTATTACAAATGAAAACACAACTTTTGCTCCATTGCATACATCTGTGTAATGTATAGTGTCACACGGAAGCTTCTTAACCCAGCAGAGCTCAATTATCTTCCCTAGTTAACAGCCATCTCTAAGACCTCAAGTCTGTTCCAGTACAGTATTAATTTTTCTTCTCTGTGTATTAGTTTTTCTTCTCTGCAAGTCAACCGTTTCCAAACTCTTCCTGCAACTTCTCTATTTTTTTGCATTGTATGAAAGAGCGAGCCATGTCTTAGCTGTCATTAATGCTGTTCTTCCTCAAAAGGAAGAATGCAGCAGCTGACTTACCTTGCTGCCGAGAGGAGAGATGGGTGGCAAGCGCGTGCTGGGACACCCTTCTCCTGCAAATGCAATTTATTTTATCCATTTACTAGTAAGATGACTGCTAAGACAAGCTTTTCTGTGTTGAAAGCACAGAACAAGGCACTGATGGGCACAGTTGTAAAGCTAACTGACAAAACCACACTACATTTATTCCTCTGTGAAGAGCATGGAAAAGCAAACTGGTCATATATGTTACTCCTTAAAAAAATAAAATAAAAATAAAAAAGCTGCATACTTGACAGTCCCCAAAATGCTATTTACTGTGTTCTTAGAAAAACCTTTCCCATAGCTTGCTATTTTTATTTATACCTGAGTGACCCAGCAGTTTAACTGTCACTGCCTTGTTTTTGAAGCACTACATTTAACCCCTGTGCTGACATAGCAGTAGCTGTCTCATGCACCCCCCTGGGAACAGGAGCATGGCCAGCTCAGGCTGCCTGACCACACTCCCACGGATGAATTTAGGCCATTGCTGAAGACATGGAGAACAACGGCCCCTGTCTGCTGCAGCTCCTGGTCTTCTGCACAAGTCCCACACTACTCTTGGCATCAGGTCATTACTAAGAGGCTCTAGTGTAGCCAAGCCAGCTATTACACCTGAGAACTGCACCTTTTTTTCTATTTCTTTAAAGAAGTAGAACCTCTGAATGATCCTTCAAGTAGAGCTTAAAAGCAAAGTGAGTGAAGCACACGTTTTTTCCCTAATTCTAGAATTAGGAAGGTGCCTCATCTTTTGGCCCCAGGCCATCATACTTTTTACTGTTTCACCTGTGCCGGTGTAATGAGAGGGCACAGCGTTTTCCCAGCCCTCTATAAGGATCAATGGCAGTCTCCTCCCCTGCCACAGTGCTCACAGGGCCACATCCTGATCCCTTGCTTCTCTTCCAAACACCCTTTTTCTAGTTAAGGCAAGTGTGTTTCCAGTTTACAAGAAAGCACAAGTAACTTGCATTTGCTTTCCTAGGTGTAAAATACACTTGGTTCAGGTGCAGCTTTGTGAGCAGGTGAGATCCCCAAGCAGCAGCTGTGGCTCTTAACAGCATCAGCTGTCAGCTTGAACCTGATGTTCCCCTCATTCAACACACACTTTAACTACCATAAGCAAAAACTGTGGCTAGCCTGGTGCTTTATGGCAGCATGGAAAGGACAGCCAGGGCTGCGCTGCAGTTCTGCTACAGGAACATGTAATGTGACAAGAGGGAGAATTCAGGATTGTTTCAGTAGCTCAGAAAAGGCTGAAGAAGTAGCCCCTGCATTAAGTGTCCTCTTCAGCTTCTGTTGCAGGCCACCTCCATCCCTCCTAGAGGTCACAATAAAATTCTACTAGACATTTATCTACTTGAACAAAATATAACTTGGTTATATTTATTTTAGCTAAGTTATTGCAGGTCCAATAGAATGCTTTTGTACCATCTCTGTTGCTGAGACAAAACAACACCTTAGCCTCTCAGCATTCAGTATCATATAAAGCAAACTTCTTCCACCAAAATTCATCAGCGTAGAGATGAGACAAAGTAAACCAACCTCTGTCACATTCTTTTTAAACACTTTCAAGTGTTACATAAATAAATTTGTCACAAAGCAGCTACTCCCGTGACCTGCTCTAATAAGCGTTCTCCCATTCTAAAGTACATTCAATGGGAAGTTAGTTCAAACGGCTTTTTATGCTGTTAGGTGCTGAACCACCACCAAAATTCACTGAAAAGGAGGCAACAGGAGGCAGGAGTTGCCACATGATCCAGTCTTTTTCTTCTTCTCTCTTTTTTTTTTTTTTTTTTTGTGGCTAGGTTTACAAGCAGAGAAGATTCCTTGCTTCCTAAAAAGCAGCTTAACAAAGGTCTTATTCAAGTAGTGTTCAGTCATATGCCTGGTGATGTTGCTTAGTCCAGAGGCTCATCTTAGTGACTCTGTCCATACAGTGGAGGTCACGAGGAGTTTTCAGTTTTTCCTTTGCTTGGGCCCATGAACTCCAGGCCTTCAATGGGTATGTCCTTTTCCTTGATAGCTTTCTGAAACGAAGAAAACAAAAAAATTAAACATGAAACACCTTTATAGTGCTAAGCAATGTAATCTTTGGTACAAAACATGATCTAGAAAAAGTAGTTGCAAGACTGGTTTTGACAAAGCTTCAATGTTTGGGACGCTCAAGTACATACTGAACTCATGTTGAACTACAGTCTGGACCCCGTCACATTAATATGCTATGGTCTCTAATCCAGAAGCCTTAAGAAGTCACATTAGTGAGAAAAATACAGTAAGAGACTTCTCTAAAATACTGTATGTCATGACCGACAGAAAGAGGAGACGAGAAAACCCGGAGCGGCACGATGGGTGCGCAGCTGGAGGCTCCTCCTGGGGCTTGCAGGAGAGCGGTAAGAGGAGTAAGTCCGGTGGCAGAAGAGTGGGGCAGAGAGCGGACAGGCAGAACGGGGGGGGCCGGCGGGCGCCGTGCTGCAGAAGTAGTGCGGAGGCGGCAGCTCGACCCGGCAGCCCGGCGGCTGCGGCACAAGGGCTGGCGGGGGGCCGGTGTCTGCAAGGGAGACGGGAGCTTGACCCCTGCGGTGCTGCCTAGGGGCTTGGCCTTCCCCCTCCCTCGATGGCACCTTCCCACATCCATCCTCTCTTTTGACCCTGTCCTTCCCCAGCCCTCCTTGCCCGCCCTCTCCCAGCATAGCAGGGCGCTCTGAGCCCTGCAGACCCCAATCCAGGGGACTGACACCCATAGCCGAGGACACCCAGGTCACCCCAGCACAGCCCTGCTGCTGCGTGGTCCTCCCTGCCCACCTTCAATGGGGGAATGCCCACCTCGGTGCATCCTCAGAGCCATGTGCACCGGTACAGGCACAGCTCTAGGGAAGGGGGTGGTGGGGGAATCCCAAGGATCAGTTCCTTTTAGGTCCATGCAAGATTCCAGTCCAACCACCAATCCAACTCCACCCAGCCCTGGCACCTACCGGGCAGTGGGCTCTGGGCCACGACGTAGCTGCGGAGGGTGATGTCGGCCGCACCGCCCGACTCCAGCGGGATGGGGTGCGTGTGGAAGTGGCGCAGCATGTCGAAGATGGTCTGGAACCAGAGGTGCTGCACGTGGCACTGCCCGCTCTCGTTCAGCGACAGGCGGAGGTGCTGCAAGGGCAGGGGGTCAGAGGGTGAGCTGGGGGGTTGCGAGGGCGAGATTCACCCTTGCAAGGGAATCCTTCCAGCCTCAAGTTGGAAGGCACCCAGAAGGATCATAGAGTCCTGCTCCCTGGTCCTCTCAGGATGACCTAAAGCTAAACCATATTAACTAAGAGCATCATCCAGATGCTCCTTGAATTCTGACAGGCTTGGGGGACACCCACAGCATTCAGTATGAACAATGCCTTTGGGATGGACAGAAATCATTTGCATCTCAAGAAGGCTAGAGAGTATGAAGTGACCAGTCAGACATTCTGATGATGACACTTTGAGAGGCATCCCTGCCCATGGGTCTGAGGTCCCTTCCAGCCTAAGCCATTCTATGATTCTATGATGGGCACAGCACAGCTAAACAGAACCTGAAGCTCTTCTTATAAAACCAATGGTAAAGAATTTCTTATAGGATCCTCCCTCTGATTTGCTACTATGTAAATTTTAAAAAACAAACAGTAAAAGCTTGTAAATTAGTATTGCTGTCTCTTTATCATTTCTTTTGAAAATCTGTATTAATTCTCAACAGCAGGAATAAATCCATTGCAGCAAAAGGAGCTAACTTCCATCAGCCAAAGGAAGTTTGCTTCTAACACAGGACTGTTATTTTTTCCCTGCCTGGCCAGAAGGGTCTCCCATTGTGGGGCATTTCCTGCGAAACCCCACTTGTTGCAGCCCCAGGGGAAGTCTGTCCCCTCCTGGAGATGAACACTGCAGAGAAGTGGATGGAGAAAGGCAGCTGGGTGCAGCTGGGGGAGCTGCAGCTCCAACCATGGAGCCACAGCCAGCCTAGGGAAGCCCACAACCCACCTGAACTCCTGCTTGCAGGACAGGTGACAACACCAGGCAGTTACACCTCAACACCCTGCGGTGTGTGCCCTCTGGTGAAAAAGGGTTGGAAGGGACCTCAAAAGATCATCTAGTCCAACCCCCCTGCCAGAGCAGGTCACACAGGAACGTGTCTGGGCAGGTTTTAAATGTCTCCAGAGAAGGACTTGATTTTGATATAGTGCATCTGTGGACTCCAGGACATGGGGTGGACAAGAAGAGGGCAGGGATGATGTGCCAGGCTATGCTGGGCTCCAACAGGTATCTAACCTTACGCCCACATGGCAGGCACTGCTCCAGCCAGGAATGTGCTGAAAGGGGTGGGCAGGCTCTCAGGGGACAAGGGCAGGTGGCCCCGAGGGATGTCCCACCAGGGTGCAGCTCCCTGCTCTTTACGGTCACCACAAGACCCCCGCTTGCTCACAGAGCCCTGGCCGGGTGGGAAGGAGCCCAGGGTGCCGGCCTAATGTTCAGGAAGAAGCAGAGGACACCCACCTTTGCTTTGCCTTGGAAGTTGAAGGTGAGCACGTACTCCCCCGGCCGCGTCTCGCTCTGCCGGATGACAAACAAGCCGTGGCTCCGGGCACCCCCGAACAGCACCAGCTGAGCCGCCTTGATCCGCGAGAGAGTCCCGTGGAACCAGGGGAAGTCGGAGAGGTTGATCTCTGCCTCTGCCTCGCCGTCCTCCCCTGGGCACACAAACAGCAGGGTTTCAGGGAGCGCCCGCAGGTCACCCTCTCCCACTCGTGCACCCCCAAGAGAGAGGCGCTGGGGCCGCATCCTGCATCCCAGTACCTGCGAGATGCCCGCTGGCGGTGGGGGAGGACTCCAGCGTCTGCAGGAAGCTCTCCAGCGGGACGTGGGTGAGGAGTTCCCCCAGAGAGTCCCTGCCCCGGCTGTGGGGTGTGGGGACAGCGGTGGCTGTGGCAGCGTTGTGAGCACCGGGCAGGGCACATCTGTCCGGCAGCCTGGGCGCATCTGGAAGGGAATTTGCAGAGGGATGGGCTGGTCGCTCAGCATCACCCACCATCGTTGTACAAGACCAGGGGCTGGAGCACCCCTGGCTTTCAGAGATATCTCAGGGCTAGGTGACGGCTCTGGCCACAGCTTGGGGGACTCCCTTTCAGGCAGTGCTGGGTCTCCTTCCCCTGGTGTGACACACAGATGTGTGGTGGTTGGACAGAGAGAGGAGGTGAGGCTGTGCTGGCACCCAGAGATCCCAGTGCCTGCAGATGGGGATTCGATTTTCTGCACACACCAGGATGTACAGGGGCAATGTTGATGTCTTCAACAGGGGTGAGCCACCTCCCCAGGGCGAGGGCAAGCTCAAGAAAGGAGAAGGACAGAGGAAGATCCAGCCCCACAGCACCTGCTTCAGGCTCCTCCACCTTATCGCTGGCAGGATCTGGCTCCCTCCAAACCAGAGCTGGCACCCAGAGATGCCCACCCGCCCCAGTGGGTGTTTTCCCAGACGTTGGTCCTTACCATCAGCCAGGAACTCGCAGCTGCAGGAGGACACCCTGCCCGGCAGACAGGCTCCCTGCGCGCAGGACGCCAGCTCAATGTCATCCCCGCTGTCCCTGAGGGGAGAGCACAGAGTGGACGGTCACGCGCCGGCTGCCACGCTGCAGACACACAGACATGGCACCTCCACTCAGGTGTGGGATGGGCACTCGACCCAAAAATGGAATTCCAGCTGTGATCCGGGAGAAGATCCCGATGCTCTTCGCTTCCTCCTGGAGGGGCTGTCACAGACAGAAGCACCCACAGCATCGAGAGGCAAAACAGCTTGGATTTTTGGGGGTGAGAAACCAGCATGGGAGGGATTAAACCCTTGAAAGCCCTCACCACGTAGGTCACGCTGGTTGCTCCCAGTGGCAATATTTTGCTGCAGCCTTGTTGGTTTGGATGGAAACCTGTTACCTGCACTTTTAGCACTTTGCTTTGCAAGAGACTGGTGCACCCACGCTCACTCCCACCACCGACTTCCACCCAAGGGTACTTTCGCTTTCACCCTCCATAAAGGCAACTACCAACCCACACGAACTACATCCCTAAAAGACACCAAAAAAAAAAGAGCCAGAGTGAGAAAACAAGTGAGAAGCGAGCAAGGTGGGGGGACAGACTGCGGTGGTACATCCCCCGCTGAGAGCATCCCTGCTGCCCGAGCCCTGCCAGTGCACTTCAGCACCCTTCTTGCACAACCCCCCCACTTGCTCCACAGCCTATTTTTATCCTGGCTGCTGGCGAGAGCCCGGCGCTGCCGGAGCCGCCCGCATCACTCGGCTGCTCTTGCTTAATGGCGGCCACGTGGGCGCAGGCAGCGGGGAAGCGGCTGCCTGAGCGGTAACGGCTCGCGAGGGAGCTGCTGAATTATTTAGTGGCCAGTAAGTGAATCAGCCATTGGGAGTCATTCAGCTGCAGCCGCTTAAAAAACAAGAAGGGGAGGCAGGAAACCCAAACCAAGGGCGCTCTGCAGCAAAGCCGTCGACGGGGGCTGGCGCGGCGGCCCCTTGGCAAAGGCACCAGGAGCCGACGGAAAATCCGTTCTTGGCACCGGGCGTGCGCGGCGCTGTATTAAACAGCTCGTTATTATTTGCTCTGGAGTTCATTAGTATTTGCTTTGCAGTCACGTCCGGAGGCCAAAGCGGGACTGTGCTGGGCGCTGAGCAAACATAAAAGGCTGGGAGGCTGCCGGGGCTGCCGACAGACTCGCAGCGACGCGAGGCTCCGGCTGGAAAACCGGCACCGGAACGCGCAGCAGGGGGAGGAAAAAAAGGGCCCGTTTCGCAGCCTCTGTCAGCAGCCCGGCCTCGGCACCGCTGGGTGATTGAGGGATTTTACAAGATGGCAAGAGGAGCTGAAGGAGCAGGGAGCTGGAGCGCGTTAGTGCGTCCGCCCCGTGAGGTGCAGCCTCCACAGCGGCTGACCCCAAACTGCATCTCCCCAGCAGAAGGGGCAAAGGCAGGTTGGTGGCTGCTGGAGCCTCTGCAAGCCCCTGTTTCAGGTTTGCTTAAGGTTTTCACCTTGGCAAGCTCAGGCACCTTGTTCTTCCAAAACTGTGCCAACTATTTTGTTTATAGTTCAAAATATTACACTCTCAATTATTCCACTGAAAGCAAACCCACCTAATACCTTGAGCATGTTAGAGGCAACATATATTCCTTTAAGAAAAGTTAACTTAATATTCTAAATGACCTCATATTATATTCTCTTCAGCGCACATCACCCCAAAAGTGAAAAGGTTTAACTCATTTAGCAGACGGACACATGCTGTGACTTCTCCTTCAGTCTCATTTACAGCTCCGGCAGTGACAGGTCTGAAATTTTTCAGGACATCCAGATACACCGTTCAAAAATATCTACAATGCTTTGTTTTCTCCATTCGAGATTTCTGAAAAACAGCAACCCTTCATGTTGATTTTATATAAAGTCAATTCTGCATTTGGCTAGAGCAATAAAGCAGTTTCCCCCAGAGCCTGAGGAGCACCTGGGCTGAACCTGCCTCCCCGGGCCCGGGGCTGAGTCAGCTGAAAGGCGGCAGCACCGGGCTGTGAGCCACCCCACAGCGAAACCCAGGGTGTGGGCTGATGAAAAAGCAAATGAGATGTTTTGGCACAGTGTTTGTGACTCCAAGGACAGCATTAATACCACGGTGATAGAAAAATAAATGTATCAGTTTAGCCAGAAGAATCTTAAATACACCGTGGATGCTGGACTGGGAAAAAGCATGGAAAATAGCTCAAATATCATAGAATCGTAGACTGGTTTGGGTTGGAAGGGACCTAAAAGATCATTTAGTTCCAAAGTCCTAATTCCATCCGCAACTAGAGCAGGTTGCTCAGAGTCCCAGCCAACCTGGCCTTGAATGTTTCCAGGGATGGGGAATCCACTAATTCTGAGGGTTTGCCCAGAGAAGTTATTTCTTCTTTATTTCTAATCTAAATCTCCTCTCTTCCACTTTGAAACCATTACCCCTTGCCCTATCACTACACTCCCCGATGAAGAGTATAGAGTACAATATAGTAATAGAGTATAATATAGTAGTATAGTATAAAAGCTTCAGAAGGTGGGTGTTAGGAGCTCCCTGTGCTGAGGGCTGCATTCCTGGGTCCCCGAGGTGACACAGAGCAGGGGAGGGTGAGAGAGCAGCCAGAGCTCTGTGAGGCAGCACCTCTGACACACACAGGCTGATAACTTTGCCCCCAGACTTCTGCTGGCCTGAGTCAGGGACTTTCTGTAACAACCCGAGCAGCAAAAATTGCATCAGGGGTGATCACCCGTGCTCGGCAGCGAGGTCACCACGGCAGTGGTGAGCCCAGCCCCCCCACAGCCCCCTCCTCCAGAGAGCCTTACCCGGGGTCGATGCAGTCCTGGATATCTGCCACCCAGGAGTGCTTCTGCAGGGAGTCGATGGTCTCCAGGATGTACTCGGCCCCGTTCTCCACCTGTGGGCAATGTGGGACAGCATCAGCCCCACCCTGGGGCAAAGCACGCCCTGTAACCCAGATGGACCCCCCTATTCACCTGCTGCTATTAAATCGCACCTCCCTGCTATTTCAAAGGGGGGATAAGTGTTCCCTCCCATCCCAGCAAAGAGATGCCAAGGGGTGACCCCCACAGATGCTTTGGTGAGTCCAAGGGTGACCCCTGACTACCGCCAAGGCTTGGGGAAAAACCCTCACCCCACGGCTATCAGCAAATTATCAGGAAAAGTTATCAGCATTATATTATATAAATATCTTATAAAATATCACCAGCAAATACATCATAAGGTTTTCACAGCCTCTGTGGCAAAACCACACCTGGCCGGTGGCATTGGGGGTGCACAGCACCATGCACCAGCACCACCAGCATCCCACACCTCTGGGGTGCCTCAGTGTCCCCAAAAACCTCTCTCAGGTAGAGCAGAAGCCACGCTGCGTTCTGCCCCAAAATCCAGAAGTTTAAAACCTCTCCTTTTATCTTTCCTGCCAGCTGCTCCACGAGGCTTCTGATTTCTGATTGCACTGGGGTGGGAGAGAGATCCACTTCAACAGAGAAAACAATAACATAAAAATCAGGATGCAAAAGAGCCTCCAAAACTACAATTTGCTGGGCCTTTCCGGGGCCAGGGAGGACCCAGAAGCTCCACATCAGCAGGTCTCAGAAGCCAGCCCAGGAGCTGCCGAGTGCCTCCGGCAGCTTTCCCCGCATCCCTCCTGGACCCCTTCATGGTGTGTCCCCGAGCTGGTGGAGCAGCCCTGACTCCGGGGAGGTGTCACGGCACCGGCTGACACAACCTCCTAGCAGATTAGATTAATCATGACCAACTGAATCACTGTCCTGAAAACAAGCAGAGAGCAGCGTGCGGTGCTGGGCTGGGGCCGGGCAGCAGAGATCCCCCCCCAGTTTTATTTATCCAGAGCAAAGGAGCCTCTCTGGCTTTCCGAAGGCAACTGCTCCTCATGCAGGGCATGACAGCAAGCGGAGCACGTGCTGGGCTCGGGTGTTTTGCAAGTGCCTGCTTGTGCAATGGAAAAAAAAAAGAAAAAAAAAGAAAAGCAGCACGTGCTCGGTGTCCGATGGGCGGTGGGGACGTGCTGCTGGCTAATTTTTAGACACTTTAGCAGAAACTATTTCAGCGTGGCCTCCCTGAACAAGGCAGGGGCTTTTCCACCCATCGTAACCTGCCAGAGCGAGACGTGTCACGTCCGAAGGTTGAGATCAGGCTCAACATCAGCCCTGTACATGGGAAGGCAGCAGGGAAAGCTCAGCACCCAGCTCACCTTCCTTACCCCTCGAATCCATACCCTGACAACACAGGGTGCTTCACCCCCTCTGAGTCCAGCCAAGGGGGAACGCAAAAGAGCAGCAGGAAAATGTCCCAGCAAGAGGGGCTGGGGCAGAAAATGAGCTACAAACAACAAAGAATGTCAGGAACAGGGGGAAAGCATCCTGTGCAGAGAGCCAGGAGGGGAGGTCAGGGCAAAGGCTGGCCAGAGCAGCAGGAGACCAGAGCAAGCAGATGGGCTCCGTGCTGCATTCGCTGCCTTGGGTCGCTCAAAGGATCGATTGCAATCAATTAACCTCACGGCAGGGTAAGTGCCCTGGCCAGAATGGGGCAGGAACTGGGTGGAAGGTACCTGGTAAATCAGGTCCTTGCAGACCAGAGGGTTTGGAGCGTTCCCCAGGTTAAAGAGATGGCTGAAGCGGTCGCAGAACTATTAGTGGTGGGAGCATTTCCTTTGCAGGTTGTCTCTGGATGCTAGTTTAACCCATCTCCTGGCTCCAGAAGATGAGAAGAGGGCAAGCCCAGAGCTCCCCTCCAGCACCCAGAGAAACCACCACTCCACAGGCACCCAGGAAGCACCCTGGAGCTGAATCCCCCTCCAGAGCTGGATCCCCCCTCAGCAGGGATCTGCCACAACCAAACCCTGTCAAACTCGTCTGCTCCTGACAGCCCCTGGGACAAGGAGAAGCAGTGTCACAGGAAGAAGCAGCCTTGGTAGTGGCCGCGCTTCAGACATGGATGTGACACTCCAGCGAGCAGGGTAGCAAGACATGGCTGAGATGAAACTTGCAAGGGGATCTAGAAAACATGACCAGGAGTAGCAGATGAGCCATATTCCAGGAGCAGTTATGGATGGCTAGCGGGTTATCGATGCCTACGATCACAGCTGAGGGCTCAGAAGCCCCTTCACATCAAGGACTCCGTGCGCGCTGCTCTTCAGCAATGATTAGGACAAAAGCAAAGTGAGGATGCCTAATCAATTCATGGATGACACCACGTTGCAAGTGTGTTGGAGGATGAGGCAAGAATTCAAATGAACTTGTCAAGGCTGAGAAATGCTCAGTGGAATTTAAAAAAAAAAACCAAAGAAAACCGAAACCAGCCTCCTGCTGAAGGGCACGGGTGAGCTCTGGGCTCACGCTGATCGCTGTGGGTGTCTGGGCTGGGGAACCACAACCTGGGAGCAGTTCTGCAAAAAGCATTGAGGAGTGACACCAGCCCACAGACTGCATCTGAGTCAACGTCATCATCGGGGGTAAGAAGAAAGCAACGGGACCAACTTGGGCTGGATAAAGAGGAAGAAGAAAGGAGAAGCAATCAAAGGAGAAGCAATCCTTCCCATCCGCTCCTGCCCACAGCCTTGAGAGGGCCTTGAGCTGCTCAGTCCAGAGAGAAGAGGACATAAGAAGTTGGTCTTTGAGGCCCAGAAGATAACAGCTGAATTAGCCTCCATGTCCATGGTGGACTCTGGCCACAGCAGAGGTTGAGCCCTTGAGGGCAGGGAGGATGCCCTGGAGGAGTCTGCCAGGAGAAGGTGTGGGACCTTTACAAGGAGCCAGGTTTGGTGGACAGTGATTTCCCATGGGAACATGTTCTAGGACCAAATGGGCTACCAGACTTCCACAAAACCAGGCTCAATTTTTTCCTTCCTTTGCTTTCACAGTTTTCTAAGCAGGTTCATTCAGCCGGGAGGCCTGGCCTCTCCACCCCACCTTTGACACACACTTTATGGAGAAACATCAAGGACAGAGGTGGCTTTTTAGCAGAGGCAGGACATGGAAACCCTCAAAACAGTGGTGTTCCACCCCTGCACATGTGCCACCTGCCAGCCAGGCATGTCCAACAGCTCTGATGGAGAGCCCGAGTCCTTTAGCACAAGCATGCAGGCACAAGCCTCATTAGCTGGAGAGAAATGTCATCTCCAACACCATGTCCATCATCACGGTGGCTCGTCCCATCCCACCCCAAACTGTGACCCTGTGAAACTCAACCCTGATCCGCTGCGGCAGGGCTGCTGCCTTCTGGCAGAGCAGGAGGGAGCATTAAGTTAAGTAACTCCATGATACAGAAAACTCTTTCTGGAGAGAGAGACTTTCAGCCTCTACTTGGCTAAATGCATGTATATTTATATGATAATCACCAAAAAATTGAAAGGAACCCCCCCCAAGTTTAGAATTCATAGCTCT
>WUAM01000071.1:24552133-24563078 GCA_024336885.1 Actenoides hombroni
GAGGATCGGAATAGAAGGATTATTCTTGTTTTTCTTTTATTTTTTTTCATTGTTTAATTATTGTTGTTTTGTTTGGGTTTTTTGTTCCCCCCCCCCCCCCCAAATGATAAATAAACTGCCAAAAACTGTGCAAGAATATCGGAGGAGCTTGCACCGTGACTGGCTCCCAGGGGATTTGGGCTGGCTCAAGTCTCTGTTCCTCACCAAACCTCACCTTCTCTACTTCCAACCCTGATGTGCAGTCGGGGAAATTTGAAAACAAGAGGCAAACGGAGCCAGAGGGCAGGAAAGAAATGTGGGGAGAACCAGAGATCGCACAGCGTCCTGCAGAGCCAGAGCTCGTCACCCACGAGGCAGCAAACGTCACCGAGCTCCACCGCGCCGGGGGTTAAGAGATGGACCCAGAAATGGGAAGGTGGAATTGCACGTGGTCTAGAAACAGGCAACGTGGGGTCACAGGGAGGGATTTTTCTTCCTAAAATTGCTTATGGTATGAGCTTCACAGTAATTGATCAGACTAGTGCTGCCTGAGGGGCAGAGGGCTTGCCGGCAGGTAGGGGTGGTGAACCAGACCTGCACAGGACCGTGCCAAACCCCAAGGGTGGCCATTCCCACCCCGTGAAGCTGAGGAGCGGGTACGTGCCCCGGCCGAGCCGTGCTGGCCATGGTCCAGCTGCCCCACGCTCCCAGAGCTGGTGCTACACCAGCTGTGATGCACTCGGCTTGGCACAGGAGCTGAGAAAAGCAACACTTTGCCCTGGAAGGGATGCTTGTTAACATTTTCTTGGGGTGCCTACCCCCCCCCCCCATGGCTCCAGCACTTACCAGGAAGACGAGGCAGTGCAGGAACAGGGTGTAGAAGAAGGCAACGGTACGAGCTGTCTTGTTGGACAGGATGAGCCGACCCTGCAGCAAGAGCAGAATGGAAAATCCCATTTTAACACGGTTCAGTGGAAACCAGCACTCCCTGTGCAGAGGCTCAGGGAGACCCCGGCCATGATTCGGGCCCCGTTTCTGCTAGACCCTACGTAAATACAAAGGTGAGCCGGGATGCTCTGCCACCCAGTCGTGCCCATCTCTGAGCAGCCACTCCCCTTCCAAGTGGCTGCCACAAGTGCCTACGTTCTCAGCCCCAAATTGCCCCAATTGAGGTGAGTTCAGGGCTGTGAACTGTGGGCTTTCCCCTACTGAAAACTCTCTGGGATTCATTTTGAGCCGCCGTTACCCACCTTTCTCCACCGGCTCTGCCTGCTTCCCCCTGTGCCAGCCCTGGCTCAGTGCCTGCCGGCAGCTCAGCACTGCTCCGGAGAGAAACCCCGGCAGTAATTAAGTCTCACACATTTTTAATTCATGATCTTGAAGAACTTGTGCTTTGCAGCGTCCCCTTGGCAGTGTGGCCGAGCGAGAGATCTCTACACCAGTGTTCCCAAAGCACTAGTGCCCAGCCCTTCCTGAGCACCAGCTTTGGTGCTGAGTGATCTCTGCACCAGTGCTCCCAAAGGCTGGCCCTGGTCCCCAGCCCTGTCGGAGCACTAGCTCTGGTGCTGAGTGATCAATGAATTGGTGCTCCCAAAGGCTGGCCCTGGTCCTCAGCCCTGCCTGAGCACCAGCTCTGCTGTGGGACCCCGGGAAGCACTCAGAGGATGATTTGGCAGCCAGACCCCCAGCAATGCTGCAGCCTCCCAAGAGCCTCGGCACATTTCAGGGGTGATCAGTCTGCACTCTGGGGTTTGGATTCTCCTCCAGATCCCAGCATCCCTCCCTGTGAACCTCCAGCCAGCTCAGCCTAAAGCAACTGTGGTCCTATGCTGTGGCTCTGGGTCCTCCGGCAGCAAAGAGCTGGTAGTGTGGGATTCAAGGCTCGGTTTGGTGTGGAGCTGTGGTGAGGCTGCACTGGTAGCTGAGCACCATGGAAAACCTAAGTTCTCAAGGATGCCAGTTGCTGCTGGGCTTGTTGGGTAGCCATGTGCCAGGCCCCCGGCTGCTCTCTCCAGTAACAGCCCTTCCTGCTGTGCAGGGGTGGCTTGTGGCTGGACCTGATGGTCCGGGCAGGTCTCTGGGGTCCCACAGCTTGTCCCACTGCCCTTCTGCCTTGTTACAGATATCTGCATTTAAGGGAAGGCCTCCACCCTGCCTTGCTTGCCCATGAGCACAGCTCGCAGGCATGTGCTGCCTCCTCCCGCTGCCGGTCCCCAGCATGGCTGGGTACCAGTGTGGGGAGGCTGGAAGGTGGGGGAGCACAGCAGCCCTTGGGGAGAAACGAAGCACTGCTCAGGCAAAAGCAAAGCACCCCTAAAGCAGGCACTGCCAGATGGACATTGCCCTGGGGCATTCTGGAGAGCAAATGTGAACGCAACTCCTTGGGCATCTTCAAAAACCTCACCAGTACCCTGGTCTGTGGGTTTAGTCATTTCTCTGGCTCTGCAAGGTCTATCTTGAAAGATTTACCCCCCACCTTTGCCAGTCCTGTGCCAGCCCACAGAGATGTCTGAGCTCACTGGGGCCTAGAAACCCTACAGAGCTGGGCTGTGTCACGCTCCAACCCCTCATTTTGGAGAGGCCACTGAGCAGCAGCCAGACCCTGACGATGCCCAAGCCCTTCTGGCCCAGGACACTGGAATCCCAACGGGAAAAATCTTCATGTCCATCCCTCCAAAAGAGCCAAAGTCAGGAGTAACCGCAGCCTAGAAAAGCATCTTAGGAAGGATGGATCCTGCCTTCCTACATAGCAACTTATTATTCCTGCTGTAGAAGCCAGGGATTCATTATGGACATAAGCACATTCCCCAAACCACCACGCGGGCTTTCCAAAGCTGGTGTTAAAACCCACAGATCTCCCACCAAACCACTGCTGGGCTGAAATCTTCTTTGCTATTCACGGCCACGGCGGAGGCTGCTGTAACAAACAAGATTATGTTCTTAAATATTCCCAAGGAATAACTCCCCAAAGTCAGGGTTTGGTTTTTTTTTTTTTTGTAAATGCCTTGCATTAATTCTCCGTGGTGCTGGCACGCCACCCAATCCATATTCATGTTGGCATTTGCTTGGGTTTTATGCAAATGACAACTTTGCCTTCATCACACCATAGTTGTGCATTCTGTGGCTGTTGCAGACCAGCAGGCCAACATTAACCTCTGTTGTGCCAGACAGCCGGGGAGTTAATTCAGCCAAAACCTGACCCTGAGCCTGCTGCTGATGGCACAAATTCAGCTCAGATTTTTCTCAATAACCACATTTTTAGCTCGGAAAGCAGCATTTATCCCTAAGAGCTGGTAGCCAGAACCCACAGCAGCAGCCCCGCTGCCCACCACGGCACAGGTGAGGACCCTCTGCTGCTGCAGACCCCAGCAGCTCCCCAGGATTTTCCCCTGATGCTTTTTTGGAAGGAAAAAGCAGAGCAGGGCCCATGGTGAGACTTTTTCTGGCTCCATGCAGTAAGAAACCACTGTGTGAGGCAGAGCATGGCCCCAGCACAGGGCCCTTTGCAGCCTGTCCCACGCCTGCTCCCCAGCTCTGCAGGGTGCTGAGGCTCTCTGGGGATGTCTCTGACAGGGAGCCGGGCTGAGCTAACCCAAACTCCATGCTGTGTGCAAAGACGCTTTGCCCCTGGGTCAGCCCTTGGCTGGGGGTGCAGCTTTGGGCTTCCCCACCCACGCTGCAAACCAGAGGAGGGGTGTTTGCCATAGCCCACTGTAGCCCCCCTCCAGCTCCAGCGCTGCTCAGGGGAGTTGTGGTCACGGCCATGGGACATGGTGGCTCATGATCTGCTGAGACACACGCTGTCCCCAGGCTCCTGGGCCGTGTCCTGACACTGCAGTGTCCTGGACTGTGGCATCACTGACTGGGTTGGGGCTGGGTCACCTGCTCCAGCCAGGACCCCCTGGGATTCCGTGGGATGGAGAAGGGGAAAGGGGACGGAAAGAGCAAGGGAGGAATGTGAATTCTCCTGAACCGAGCCCCAGTGTGGCCCTGGCATGGGCTGCACTCCTGCCCAGCAGAGCAGGGATGGGCAAAGCCCCCACCCGGGGCAAAGCCCAGCAGCAATATTCCCAGTGCAGTGACTGGTCTGGAAACCTTTAGTCCCTGGCCGTGGCACGGCGGGTGCAGCCCACTCACCATGCTCAGCGTGGCTTTATCCCAGGGGCTGAGGCTCAGGTACTTCCGCTGGCGTTCCTGCAAATAAACGGTATGAGAAGCTGATTTTGAGGCTCAAAGGGCTGATTTAGGTTTTGCAAATCAGGGAAGGAGCTCTGGGACCTGGGATGCTCCCACCTCCAACCTCCCCCCCCCCCCCCCCCCCCCCCCCCCCCGCGGCGCCGGTCTGGGCCCACGGCGCGTNNNNTCTTTTAAGTGAATGGCATTTGGGTGTGTTTTGTGCTTTCAGAGCACTGTCCCTGGATTTCATCCAAGCAATGAAATAATTTCCCTGAGAGGTTTCATTTCCTGGCTGCTCCTTCCCTCTGACACGCCTGGGCCACCTTGCTGCGAGCAAACCCAGAACCCAGCAAAAAGAACCCCGCTCGTCGACTGCAGCACGTCACAAAACTTCTTTCCTCCCTACGCCGGGCAAAGCCGCGCTCTGCGATGTTGAAACGGGGCCAGCTGAGTTCTACCCCAGCTCTGGGAGGCAATGGTCCCATGGCAGGAGGAGGGTGGCTGATAAGGTGAGGGGCTTTTCATACCTTCCTGCTGAAGGAGGAGAAGGGGTCCAGGCGCTCCTCATACTGGGAGGAGTATCGCTGCTCGGTGTCGTCCCTGCTGCCGCCCTGCAGGAGCAAAGGCAGATGAGAGGCAGCGGGTGCTGGTGCTGGTGTAGCTGCCTGTACTGGTGCAAGTGGTGTATGGACGCCCAGCACAGGTCCAGAGCCTGCCCAGTTACCCTGAGCTGCAAATTTGGAAGACACGGCTCCCAAAGGATGGAGCAGCACAGCCCAGAGCTGGTCCGTGTGATTGAGAGCATCTGCTCCCTTCAGAAGGGAGAAGCCCACCAAAAGCTATTGAACCAACTCCTTTCTTCCATGGGGACTCCGCCTGTGTCTCCCTATTTTTTGCCCTTTCCATGCATTAATAGCCATCTGTGTCACCCCAGAGAGCTCTCCTGGAAATGCCTGGGCTAGTGCAAATCCCACCCTGACTTCCTTTGCTGCTGGGCCAGGTAGGAGGGACACAGTGGTTTAAGAGGAGGAGGTCATGGTTAAAACATGAACCTGTTATTACCTGGGCAAAGGGCAAGGAAAATGAAGGAAACTCCTTGAAAGAAGTGGAAGATCTGGGACAGGTCAGGCAGGCTGGGTGTAAAACTCCTCCTGGGACAGGGTTTCCCTTCACACAGCCTCGCCGGCAGCGCTGGCTGAAGGGCAGCGGCGAGCCAGAGGATGCTCACGCAGCCTGCACATCCCTGCCCCTCCTTCCCCCAGAGCTGCAGGAGAACTGCACGTTCCACACCAGGCTGGAACCGCCACGGTCACGGTGGGGTCCGAGCCCCGTCTCCCAGCTCTGGGGGCCGCACGCCCCTGCCCAAGGCCTCCGCCACTCATCCGTCCCTCTCCCCCAGCACCTCTGCCTCAGCGGCGCGGTGACGCCGACCTTTACCGAGGTCTTTCTGGACCCGCCACTATGTGCTGCTGGTTGTCCTGCCGCCCGGCCAGCCCAGCACGCTCCGTTTCTCCGCGGGCCAGCCCCGCCGCACGCAGACCTTTAGCAAATATGCCCTTACGCGCCGCAATCCGATCCGCGGTCACTGCGCGGCCGGCGGCCAGCGCTGAGAGCAGCTCCCCATTTAGGGGTGCCGAATTCACTACAGCCTGGCCTTATTGAATGATCTTTGATGATTATTTTTAACGTGTCACATGCCCGATTAGGGGGTGAATTATGCAATGCCCCCCGTGCTGCTGCGTCGCAGGCTTTTTGCTCTTTAGATCATGTGAATGGCATTCGGGGGTTGGCTCGTGGCAGCAGATAAACATGGACATGATCTTCCGCGGGAGAAACGGGCAAAAATGTCAGGAGGGCTGACCCTGCGCCACCACCCAGACATAAACAAGAGAACCAAATAAGGTCTCTCGCAGATGTAGGAGCTTCCCATCCCCAAATGCTTTTAAAATATCCAGCAACAAAACGGACCCGGTCTGGCCAGCATGGAAAGGCAGCAGGCTTCAGGGAAGGACGGCAGGGTGAGAAGCCAGCGTCCCTTCCCTGGCTATCGTCACTTTGCAGTTAGAGGCGAGGGGAGCCCAGCTCCCACCGAGGAAGTGGTTGCAATGGGAAGCTCCCCAGGCTCAGCCCGACCCCCTTGCAGAGCCCCGGGATTCCCAGGGTTGAAACCCCTGAAGGACATGGCAAGAGCTGCAGCAAAATCTGGCCCAGTTCCCCAGCCTTCTTCTGGCATTACTGGGGTTACTGGGACAGTTTCAGGTTGGTTTCTGCTCTTTTGGGAAGGGGCCCGGGCTGCCCTGGAGAGCAGGAAGCCGAGCAGCTCTCTCTGCTGGCCACAAGAAATTCAGGGCAGCGGGGCATGAGCATAGGTCTGACAGGGTGGATTATTTTTCAGCCTCTGGCCTGCAGGGAGTTATTGCAGGAGGTCTCGATTTAACCACCCACTGCCTGCTCGGGCAGGAGCAGCCGTGACTGACCTGCTGGAGCACCACGCTGCTGGGAATGAGCATCAGAGGGGCTCCTAGCACCTTTTCAAGGGAGGAAATCTGAGTTTCTGGCATCGAAGATGTCAGGCACCTTTCAGCACAGTTCAAAACTACCTTCCTGGCAGAGGGGCTGGTACCTGCTCCTCCAGACAGAGCACTGCACCCTGCTTCACCCCAGTTAACTCCCATTTTCTAAGGATCATGCAGGGTGCATGTGAGGAATGTGCAATTTCCCCAGTGCTCCTGTACACTGTGGGTCTGTGTTTTGGGTCTGTCCATCTGTGTGAAACCAGCCAGAGGACAGACAGCCACCCAGCCAGCTACTCACCTGGCCAGGGTAGCTCTGCAGGAACTTGATCTTCTCATAGAGCTTGATGTTGTCAGATCTCAGGTTGTCCAGCTCGCTCTGCAGGGCGTGCACCGTGTGCTGCATCATGCGGTTCTCCTGCACGGGGGGAGCAAGGCGGCCGTTAGCAGCGAGGAGGGGGGAGGACAGGATCTAACTGGGCAGGGGGCAGAAGTGGGGGGTGATTTGATGCACCCAGCTGGGGTTCAGTTCCCTCTTAGTAATTAAAATCCCATGGCTTTCAATTAAAATTGCTCCCCAATGGAGCAAAAAACCTGCTGCTGAACGGGGTCCCCAGTCCCAAAGCATTAACAAACCAGATCCCTTCATAGCCAAAGAAGGGTCAGGGTGAGGTGAGCAAAGGTGGCTGAGGGTGGCTTTGGGCTGAGACCTGTCCCCCACAGACTGTGCAAAGCCAGCTTGCTGGCTTTGAAGAGGTTATTTTGAGCTATACTTCAATTTGCAGAACTATTGGTTTTTTAATCCAAACCACATTCCCACTGTGCTTTTCATAACCCCCCTCCCTCCCACCCCCCTGAATGCCGTGCCAGGGACTTGGACCTGGCCTTGAACTGGAGCAACACTGGTGGGCTGGGGGAGGCTTTGGTCCTGCCAACAGCAGAATGCATTTTCTTCTCCCCTGCCGAGGTGCTGCCTGCATCATGCTCGTAATTAATTCCCTGTGGGTCGTTAAAGCAGCCAGCTCCAGACTACAGGTCCTGCAGCCCCCACCAGCTGCCCTCCCCACTCCACATACCCCCTCCAGCTCCTGGTTCCTGGCCCGGAAGCGTTCCCTCTGGCTGGAGATGATGGAGAGGAGCGAGTCCACCTGCCCCTCAGGGAACGAGGGGCCAGGGGACGGCGGGTGACCTGCAGACAGGGCTTGGCATGAGACACGACCCAGCAGATGCCCACCATCCACCCCAGAGCAAGTGGGGATTGCTTGAGGTCCCCCTGACACCGCGGGACCTCAGGGGCACCCAGGCAGATAAACTCTGTTGCAGAGCTATTACAATATGGACTAGTTTTTATGCTTTTTTCCCCCCATTTTTCTGGGATTTATGCTGGGAAAGGACAGGTTCACTCCCCAGGGGACAACCATCCACATTTGGTGCAACCTTTGGCTGCCTTCCTGTGATCCCAACCCTCCCAGTCCCTGACAGACTCTCCCCCATAGCTTCTTCAGCAGCTGCAGCAGGAAAAGACCTGGTGCCACAACCAGCCCCTCCATCCACGTACTCTTCTCTCCTCTTCCCCTCCTTGCAAAACAGTCACCCCCACTTTGTACTTTCTCCTCTTTCAGCCACTCCAGCAAAGCAGGATCTGCTCTCCTGCAGCCATCCCCAGCTTGCCCTGACTGGGAGCCCCATTTTATGGGTGGCCCATCCAGCTACCCCCCACAATGGGGCCCTGCCAGTGCTCGGGGGGCCATCCCCCCCCACTCTGCCTTCCCAGCAGTGAGAGGCATCCACAGCCAAGGCTTAGAAATACATCCCCACGGCCGTGACTCAACCGCTGCACAGAGGAGCTATTCATAGCGCAGGATGGGTGGCTGCAGGTTGTTTGACTTGGTGGGACTGTTGCTGTGATATTGTTTATCGTGTGTTTTCAAAACCTTTCAAAACAACAACAGCAACAACAACAACAACAAAAAAAAAAAACACAGAAAAAACCCCAAAACAAACAACCAACCCAACCAAACAGAAAAATTAAAAAAAAAGGAGAGGAAAGGAAGCAGGTTTTCTTCCAGAGGAGCCAAGCGTCATTATTTGATTCATTTTCTCCTGCAGATCTCAGCACAGGAGCCAACGTTAAGGAAATATTTATCTTGCTGTCTCTGGAGGGGGTTTGGTGCAGAAAGAACAGGAGTCAAAGCACAGGGGGGGGGTTGGTTCAGCCTGGGTTCACCAGCTTGGCACAGAGCCAGGCCTGGCACGGCCACACCGCCTTGGGAGCAGCCAGAGGACCAGCAAACGGTGCCAAGCATGGAAAACCCATCAGCAGCCCCAGTGAGGGACATGCTGAGCAGGTGATGTCTGCACCTGCTTAGAAGCATCCTCATGCCACCATCCCTGGAGAGGTGACCACCCTGCCCACGGCACCAGAACGTCCCCCACCAGCACCTCAGCCCACAGCCCCTGCCTCTCACCGTAAAAGAGTGCCGTGGCCTCCTTGATGGGCTCGGGTATCTTCTCCAGGCTGGGGACGGCCGCACCCTGGGCAGCACAAGCAGAAGGGATTAAGCATCTCCCACCCACCTGAAGGTGCCTGGTCAAAACAAACCCCTCCTGGGCTCTGCCACCACCCTGGCACCCGCAGCCTCGTGGGAAGCACGGCTGCCAAGAGGGTACTCTGCAAGGATCAGTCTGAGACAACATGGAGAGGCTGGTGTTCAATCCTCAAATCCCATCTTTTGCCTGGGAAGAAGGGTTGGACTGTCTCTGATGCCACCACCATCACCCCTTCCCACCCCAGCACCATCCTGCATGAGCACGGAGCAACCCTCTGCTGAGTGAGTCATGAGAAAAAACAAAAAAGGAGGAAACAAAGAGAGAAAACTAAAAGAGGAGGTGCTGAACCAACCCCTGTACCTGCTGTTGGCCCCTCCATCAGTGAGGGCCAACCCCTGGGGCTATTTCAAGCGGTCCCTGCCCGCTGCCGGGAGCTGAGGGCTGTGGGTCAGGGTTACCTCTGCATCCGGGCGATGCATGGCAGACAGGGCCTGGATGGTGCTGAGGTCATGCTCCAGCTTGGCGATGAGCTCCTTCTGGCCAGCCATTGTGGACACAGCCTCCGTCAGCTGGATCTGCAGCTCCGCGCAGCGCACTGGAAAACAGAGCCGGGACCATCACCCGGGGGTGCCCCAAAACCACAAGTCTTGCCAAGTGGACACCGAAGAGCTGAGAACTTCCCACTTCTAGCACCAAAGGCAACTCACAGGCAGCAGCCCTGTTTCCTCCTTATCTCTGGGGGCAGCAGGAGGGACCACACCAGCAACCCCTGCGCTGCTCCAGGCGAAGGGTACAAGGGGTCCAGCCCAAGCTGGTGATGCCCCAGGGCGGGCAGGACCAGTGCCACGTCCCAGTGCGAGAGGCAACATGAGCAGGCAGCTGCTTGCACCCGCATGGCTGCTTCCAATGTTTCAGCAAGATCTTTTTGGTGCCCCAGGAGTACCTGGCAGCATCCTGGATGGGCAGAGTGGGGGGACCTGTGGAGGGATAGGGGCAGCTGAGCCCATAAATCGATCCCAGGTCTGGGCTGCACAGGAAAGGGGCAATGGAGGAGGCTCTGGGCAGCACATCCCCCGGGAGAAGGGACACATGGGGTGGGTGTCTGCTGTGTGGTGGGGGACATTTTCCCAGGAGGGGCTCAGGTGGGACTGATCCTGCCCGCAGGTGCTGGCTGAGGCTGCACAGCCCCCAGTGTCCCCACTTGGCCAGGTTTCAATGAATGAGCCCTCTTTCCAGTTGTCCCCCCACGAGTAAAAACCACGCCCTGACCCACACCAGGCGCTGCTGGACTGCTCCAGGAGCAAAACAAAAGGTTCCTGTTCGTTCCTCTCGTGTAACCCCAACCCAGCTGTGACACTGGAGAGACCAAAGGCAGGCACAGCACACGGCCCAGGCCCAGCACCGCAGGGCAAGCGCTGGCCTCCCTATCAAGGCCAGCCCGGGCGCAGCGAGCACCCCGACCCCCAGCACAGATCTGCTCGATTCACTTCTCTCCCTTGTTGCCACCAATGCCTGGGCCTCTGCCTGGCTGGAAAAGCTGCTCAGGTCGAGGTGCAGACCCCACCGGCCTCTCCATGCAGGGACGCAGGATACGTCCCTCCGCACCGGGGTTTCCGGGTGGGTGAAAGCTCAGGTCCCGGCTGTTCCAGTCCCTCCCTGATAATTCCCACTGTAATTATCCCTTACATTCCAGACGGCCGGAAGGCAAAATAAAATAAAAATTTAAA
>WUAM01000071.1:24583341-24608115 GCA_024336885.1 Actenoides hombroni
TGGCAGCGTCTCCAGAGCTTCTCCCGGGCGCTGCGATGGCGGCGGCGAGCTCTGGCGCGGCGCTCTGAGTCTGCCCTCGTCGTCGGTGTCCTCCAGGCTCTCGGCCTGGAACGGCTCCGCTTTCTCCGAAGACCTGGCCGTGCCTTGCAGTGCCTCTTCCCCCGCTTCGAAAGCCGACTCCGCTGGCCCTCCCTGAGACTTTGTGGTTGCATTGCTGTACTCCTCCGCCTCCGGGCCGCTCGGCTTTCCCTCAGGTGGGCCTTCCGCGTCCACGCCATCGCAGCTGTCGCCCTCGGAGCTGTGAGCGGCCCTGCTGCTTCTGGCGGAGGGCGAGTCGCTCGACCCGGCCTGGCTCTGGCTCCCGGCTTGGATCTCCTCGATGAACAGCTCCCGGCGGATGCGAGACCTACGAGACAGGGGAGAGGGATGGTCAGTCTGCTGGGGGTCAGCCAGAGCCACCCCGCTCTACTGCAGACGCCCTTTCGTAAGACACCATTTGGCCCTGGCTGTGGAACCACCACACCCTCAAACCCAAAGGACTGACCGACAAGGCGTCTGGAAGAACATGAAACATTGTCAAGATGGTCTTAGTTTCATTTCCCCCCGCCACAGGCCCACTGAGAAGCCTGCTATGCTAGAAGGACGCTGGCTGCGAACCCCAGGCCGCTCTGGGGCTCCACCACGACATGGCGGAAGGACAGGCGGCCATGGGTGGGATTTTGAGCAGAGAAGCCACTTCTGGTAATTTCTGCAGGGCTTGCTGCTGAGATTGACCCCTCTGACTTCAACCAGGGTTTTGTGTATCTATTGTACCTCTGCTCTTGACAACTGCCCCTTCTAGCGACCGCAGCAGGCGTTACGGAACAAAGCAAAACCATAAACTTTATGCAGAGAAACAGTCTGTACTAAAATGGTTGGTGAAAACCAGTAACAGATCATCCTCGCCCGTTTTTTGGCATGTTTAAATTAAGAAACATTCATAATCATATGCTCAATTTTTAGAGCACTGGACGTGGTTTAAGGGACCGCGATGAAAGGCTCTGCAATCTCCCATTCCCACACAGAGTCTGACATCAGGAAGGTGAAACTTTACAACAGATTGGACCAGAAAAGGGATGGTTTTAAAAACAGGAATACATTTCTAGTAGATCCTGAAGAAAAAGGCTTGAAAACTGAAAACAATTCAGATTTCTACTAGAAATAAGCCACAATTTGCCCAAACAAAAACAAACAAGGAAAAAAGATCTGGACAGCCCTTGGTGTTCTCCTGGACACACACCAAGGAGAAATGAAGACGAAACAAAGTCTGTTGTACTGAAACTGCTCTGGGGAGGTGCAGCCTTTTGACAGGTTGTCAGTCTATGAGCTACTCTGACTTCTGCCTCATCTTTTTTATTGAAAAAATCGATTTCAGAGGACGAATAGTGACAAGGCAAGCAGTGCATTTCAAGGGGATTAAGGCACTCCCTATGTGGTTACAATGGCCTGGTGTGCCAACCTTGCACCTCCTGTTACCCGAAGCTGCAGTAACACTCCAGGCGCGCTGCCTTTGCTATTTAACTCAGTCCTTCCTCCCTCTTCCTTCTCTGTTTAGGAGCTCCCAATATCCTCACACAGACAAAACAGTTTATGAAAAAACCTTAGGGCCTAGGCTAACTCCTTCCCTGTACTGCTCTGCGGGTAAGAGAGGTTGTGACCGCTCTTCAACTCCTAAGTTCCAACCAAGAGGGAGCCTCAATGACCTGTGTTTGGGAATGAGATGACAGACACAGGGAGAGTTCAGCAAAACTTCTGACGACAACACTGTTGGTTTTAGCCAGAAAGAACTGCTAAAGGTCTGGAACATCACAAGTGAAACGCTGTCCCAACGCCGATGACTGCACGAACCTGTCATTTGCCCCTAAGTGTGCTACGGAAGGCAGCACACAAAGGGAAAAATTAGGATAAAAGCAGAACGCCACCCAAATACTGCTTTTGAAGCTAATGATATTATTGATTTACTTGAAATACCACAGAGTATTTCAGCAGTACTTGCTGACTCCACACTTTTGAAGGATTTAGGGGGTCTGTAATTTTCCCCAGGAGAATATTATTCAGCTAACAGAAGACCACAGGCGCTAACATTAATTTTCTATTACCATTAATTGCATGTATCCTGCAACATTGATTACCAGGCTCTTTTCATGCCTATAATCTCCCTGCATGGACACTGATCCAGAACATGCTGCTTCTGTAACATTCCCCAAGTCAGGAAAGGGAACAGGTAAGAGCTTTGTGCCTGCATGACATTTAAAATACCTCAGCTCTAGCAAGATACCAAGTGATGACCTGCTCACTGAGTAGCTGACCATGGCCCTACAGAATGTAGGTGTCACATCTGTGGAAATCCCCAGAATTCACACCCAATATATTGCTTCTGGAATCCAGTCTGGCTCCTGAGTGACATCGTAATTAAATCCTATGGTAACGAAGAACTGGTGACAGCAGCTAGGAAATTCCAGAGAGCATTCCTCTCAGTGGAAGGTGTTGGCCTTGACACCAACACGTCCTGTTGGCGTGTATCAGTGTAACTCAAAATATCCCAGACCATATATGTTGAAGTTCCCGGTACAAGCCCTTGCACAACACCTAAACTAGTACAATGCTACATTGTTCATTGACGACTATGCCCACAGTAAGCGCAGTGACATTTTGGATCCAAGAGTGCTAGATTGCAATTCAAGAAAGTGTGGTTTAATTCCCAACGATTCTGCAGTATCATCCCCGGGACCTTACTAAGTTCATGTGCCAGTTTCCACGTGTGAAGTGGGATAGAAATCCCTCCCTCCTACCCTCTTGTACCATCCTTAAGACAGTAGAGCTTCAAACTCTGATGTGTCCTGTGTGTGCTTCACTAATTCAAAGCAAGGTATACTTATTTCTATGTTCTGAGAGCTATGTGACTGGCATGGATACACAGCCATAGGCTTGGAGAATTTTGCAGACATGTCAAAATCCTTCGTACCGACTTATATTCTGAAGTGAGTGATTTCTTTGCCTGCTGAGGATTTTTTTTTAAAGATTATTATACTGCAGAAAATAAATGCTAGTGCTGACTTCCCATTTGGTGGGCATAAAGTTAGATTCTGCTGCAGTGACCACCTTTGGAAAGCGAGGTTTGGGCTGAATCCCAAAGGAAAAGCATCACTGCAACAGGATTCCCAAGAGAGAGGAAGGCAAACCTGTCCACATCTGTACCCTGCCTTACTTAAAGTTACTTTAAAGAAAAATTCATATTAAAGAATAACTAGCTGGTCTGAGATGTGGAACTGCTTCTGTATGAGGACTCTTCAGTCTGGAAAAGAAATGGCTGATGAAGAGTACAGAAGAGATGAATAAAGTGTAGCCTGGAGAAGATGAAGAGGTGAAAGACTACCATTCCTTATCAAACATGAGCTGCAGAACAGTCAGACCCCATTCCCCTCGCAGAACATCTAACTTGTACCTTCTCCTGCAATGTCCTGCAAATGATTTAAGAGTACTTTGTGCACAAAAGCTAAGAAAATGATTGTGCAGAGGAAAAGAACAGGAATGTGCTTTGATTTTTCAGTGGTGGCAACTGCACAGAACACCCAGGGCTCCGAGCAGGCTTGAAGCGTCTCTTTCAAGTCCTGGAGATTCAGCAGCACATCTGGCAGCAGGTCCAGATCACTCAGTGCTGTGAGGCTCCTGCTACCCCACAGCCTATAGCACCTTGTTTATACGGTCTTTATTCTGTATGCAACTGTCAGCACCTAGTCTACATTAATGTATAGCTTGCTGTGGCTAAACAGGCTGATCAATCATGACTTGTCACGCTTTCTCGCAGCACGCCTAAACAGGAGATCTCATGATAATGAGGAAGATGACACATGCCACCAGTGCTCCCGCACTCGTCTGCGTAAGTGAGAACAGCACATTTTGCTGTCAGGCCGAAGGGAACATATTTTCATAGGCATTCCTCCAACTTGCGTATAATTGCCTAGAAGTGGGAATTGGAAGAGGCCTGCGTTTGGAGAACTCTGCACAGTGAAAGAGGCTGCATCTGTAGCTGATTCAAGCCCATGGAATTCAGTGTAAATATGATTACTCGCTGGTTATAATTTTTAAATTTCATATTGTTTGCTATAAACATTATTTAACTATTGTGCACAATATTTCTGAGAGATGTCTCGTTAAACTGTGCTGCTTTCTGCTTCGGCAACTTCCCCGTTAAAAGCTGACGAGGGCCAAGGTGGAAAATACCCTTTAAATGTTAGCAGTTTCTAAAAACAAACACGTTTAGCAATCTGGACTAATTAGGAACATTACTGGCTCCGAATGAAGGAGCAAGAATAGTACTAAATCTGGTATCTTAACTGTACCTGTTCAATATTCATTAGCACAAATTTCTCGGAGAAAAATCTGCTGCACTAATTAAGATTCCCAATCCCAGGCACAGCTGATAACATATTTATTCAAATCCTTATAAATCTTACAGGCCACTCCAGCTTTTTTTTTCTTTTTATCCGTGTCTCTAGGCCAAAACCTACTTCAGTGGTTCAAATGTGGAGAAGGTTCCTTCTCACAGGAGAAAGGCTGTAAGCAGACCAACAGCTTATTTCATTTCAGCGGGACTCTGTGATTTAATCATAACAATGAAATCACATCTGCGGCCACATCTGACTTCAAGGTAATCGGTTCTCTGCCCTTTGTGACTGAGCAGTGCTTCCCAGCGATCCAGCACACACCCTGCCTCTGACCAGAGCTCAGTGACTCAAAGCCTAAACCCAAATCCACTTTCTGCTCTTACGCAGGAAAAGGATGACAAAAGAAGTGCAGTTCTGATGCCGTCCAGTAGAGGACACTTCCAAGCAACCCCCTCCAAGTGACCCAGGCATAACCCAGCCAGCACACACCTATACCTGTCTACACCTACGTGCCAGAGTACGTCTGGTGAGTGTGGATATGCAAGTAAGAAAGCCCAGTCTTGCTGACTGCAGTGGGGTTTATAAATATTCAGTAGTGGACATCTCCAAATCCACACCCACCCCAAAAGCGAGGCTTTCTGTTTAAAAGCACTGCTCACACCAGTATGTGACTATTGCTGTTCCACAGAGATGACTTAAAATTAGTCTGGAGCATTAGCATTACTTTAGTTAGAACCTCCCTGCTGCCGTGCGGTAAAGCGCGCGGTGCCTGTGGAAGCAGACACAGCCTGCTGAAGCAGAGCAGCACCCCACCAAAGCAAACGAAACACATCCCTCACGAGCAGGGCGCCCGGGAGATCTCATACCTGTAGTTGTGGAACCAGTTGATCACGGTGCTGGTTTTCAAGTTGAGCTGCGTAGCGAGTTCCTCAATGGTTTTTGGTGATGGGTATGGCTTTTGCTGGTAGGCTCGTTTCAGAGCTTCTTTCTCTTCTGGTGCCAGCACCACCCGGGGCTTCTTCAGCTGATGCTGGGGCTGGGGGCTGGCTCCCTGGCTGTAGTCGATTCCAGTGGATGAGGACTCGCAAGACTGACTGTCGCTAACGGAGCTGTGTCGCCGTTTCATGTAGGCTGAAAGAGAAGAGCATCGGATCACCCCCAGCAGAATACAAATGCAGAATCAATGAATAGACGAGCTGTGCAATAAATGTGACGATGACAGGCTGCAGGGGCACGGGTGAGCTATTCGGACAGAGCAGAAAGCAAGGGGCACCATCATCGCAGATCAGAGGAAAGCAAATGTGGGGAGGATGTGAGAGGCAGAAAAAGAAGAAAGAAAGGGAAGAGAGGTGGGTAAATCGACTGGAAACCTGCCAGAGTTTTCTGCCGTTTCAACGAAGATGGGACATGAATAATGGGGTCCAGTTACCACGACGTATTTCAAATCCACTCTTCCAAGAGTGGTGAACTTCCACATAAGCACCCGATTAGGACAGCAGCACTTCATTTCAGCTTAAATGGCTTTGGTCGTTAAACGCTTCAGGTGTTACATGAAGGTCTCTCTAACACTTAAGGTCTGGGAATCCAAACCATGACTGAGGAAGCTGAATGCAGCTGGGCAGCCCCATCTATAACACACGATGGCGCCCGGGGACCGCAGCACTGGGCTGAACAACCCGTCAGGGGCTGCTGCCTCTTCCTACAGATCCTTGCTATAGCCCTCACAGGTTATGAAAGAAACCCAGCCCGCAGCATCCTCCTCCCCTACGCAAAGGCTCTTTCAAAAACCCATCTACTTTCAAGAACGCTCTTGCTGCACTGATGGAGCTCGGCGAGGCTGATGGCAGGAGCCTGCGATACCACCAATGACTCTCCTTCCCAACGGGGAGTGAATTATCCTGGCAAATTCTGCAAAGAAAGAGCCCCAGCACACGCTGTCGCTGACTTGATTGATTTACAGCAGGCAAAGAGAGGTGGGATTTACTGCACCTGGCAGGATCGTGCGCAGGCATTGCTAATGAGGGGGCTGAAAATGGCAAATATAGATGAATCTTGTCAATAAAATATTTAATGGCCTGTTAAATACCTTCTAGATATTCAAGAGTTTAGGCATTCAAGAGCTGCAATTTGATAATCTTGGCTATTAAGTTCCTGATTACACCAGCCTGACATCAATCCAGCAGAGATTTAGTGCAATCTCCCAACAGCCAGGAGCCAGGGACCAGTGTGGGGCATGTCACACCAGTCAGCAACCAAAGACTTTGAACAATAAATTTCTCTCTCCCCAAAGCTCTGTCTTGAGGCTCAGCGTGCACAAGAACAAAAATTCAACGCAATCAAATAAACTGCAGTGTTCAAAGCCCTTCTCACACAAGCCAACTTCCTCAGGCAGAGCTCGCTACAGGACTGGCTAGGTCTTGTGTCTCCAGTGGGTTTCAGCAGCCTGTCCTCTACATGGTGGTACGTCCAGTGGGACCTTTTTAAACTGTGTTTTACTGTCATCGCAAGGCATTCTGAACACACTTTGCAACCTTTGGGGGTATCTGCACGGCCCTCGTTTTGTTCTTCCTGAATATGACAGATTACCTGTGGATCACCTACTGTGTAAGATCACTGATATGGAACAGCACGTGAGCTGCTCGTGATCCATCACTCTGCCACAATGCAACCCTGCATGTGTTTGAAATAATTATAAAAAGGAAAGTTGGGTGGGTTGGTTTTGTTTTCTTTTAAATAAACTGCATTTAAAAAAATCACCTGTGTAAGTTGTTCCAACTGGCTGTGGAACTGCAAAGTGACCACAGGTAAATGCATTATTTCAACGTCACCCGTTGGCCTTATTTTTGCAGCCTTCAAGGAACTGTTACAACCTTCAACCATGGAATTAATCGTTCCAGTAATATAATCTCACATTTACAGAAGGTCTTCAGTCTCAAAGACTCCTGGGTGTTGTTTCCAACTTGCACTGACATGCCAACTATACACCAGGTTCCCTTGTCTCCTTTGATAGCACAACCAAGAGGGCTGAAAAGACAGCACCTATCACCTCAACAGCTTGTAGGAGGCCATGAGACAAAACAGAGCCTCGCACAGAAGATGTGAAAGGTGTTTGGGCTATCTCCAGTGGGACTTTCTGGAAGTGGGTCAGGTGACCAAGTTAACACGAGACACCCACACATCAGGATGCACTGAGTCTCTGCTTTCTCTGCTCTCCAAAGGAAGGCATTTCTGGCAGGTCAGAGGCCTCATCTTTAGGCCCCTAAGGACACCACGGAGCTCTGATAGCTTGGGAAAAATTCCATGCCCTAACGCCTGCCTCTGCTTGTAACCTCACATTGGGATCACAAAAAGTCCAATGGTTTACTTGGGTCTCTCTTGTGTGAACAGAACAAATGATATAAATGCAGATACTCCTTTATCATAAAGAGGAGGCTGTCCCAGTGTTCTGTCACAAGCAGTCATTCTTCTGGAGGATAATACATTATCAGAACCAACTTCCCTTGGGCCAAAGGCACAATCCTGGCACTTCCCATGTGCTGAACTAGCACCTGAGCTTTAGGCTTTAAATGTGGTCTCTGGAAACTTTAGGTGATGTTTATAAAAGCTTTTCCTTTTCAATTCTCGTTTTAAACATATGTGCTGCCTGTAGACAACATAAGGAGATCGTTCAGCACGCTGGCAGTGACAGCAAGGCTCAAACTGGAATCCAAGTCGCAAATTCTTGGAGCAATTGGATTTTTGTCTGTGATCAGTCTCCGGTTCTCAGGAGACCTATGAAAAAAACCAAAGCAAACCCAAATGCATTTTGGGCAAAGGTCTGGATCTGGGTCTGAGACCAGCTTGCCAAGGCCAGCTCTACACCCTGAGTTTTACGAGCTTTTTCCCCACTGCTGTTGTCAGCCCAGCATCACCGTGTCCCTCCGGGAAGCCTCCCCAGCACGTGCTCAGCCACAGAGGCAGCAGACACCAGTGCAGAACTAGTGCCTGCCCACTGAGGTAAAACAGAGCCCCTTTTTAATATAATTTTTATCTTATGTGGTATTGAACAAGATTATTAAAAAGCGAAATAATAGGGAAATAAAGGGAATTAAATTTTTTTCCTGACAGCAGGCTTCAGTACTATTCAGTGAGGAGTGTGACGCTGCCAGCAGCACACAGCCTGGGAGGTTAGGAGAGCGAGGAACAAACTCTTCCAAGGCAGGAAAGGGGGTGCAGGTATCTCTGCCTAGTGAGCATGAACCCCCAGCTGCCTCCAAAGAGGTTACTTAATGGACACTGCAAATTTTCAGAAGCTCTTAAAATGGACATTTATAGCACAAACTTCAGGCTGGCAGACCCGAAAAGAAGATACACGCAGCTCACCTTTATCATAATTATTAATTTACTCCCTTAATAAAATGTGGCAGAGAAATAATTGATAATAATGTTTCACGGGTAGCAGATACAGTTGCATTGTTCTTTAACTGACATTAGCTGAAGGGAAAGTTAAATTCTTCATGTGGCTCTAGAGCAATTTAAAAGGTTAAATCACAGGACCCTTGCTTGCATGAGAGCATTTTGCAGAAAACACAGGGTTGAATTCACTTCAGAGTGCTCTGCTCTGAGGACAGCACTATCACAGCCCAGGAGCTCGGTGCAGAGCCTCCACGATTTACAGCCTGATGTCTATGCAGGTGCCATCCACGGAGCACAGGTATTGCACAGGATCTGGTAAGAATCCAGTTTAGAAAATAGTTTTGAAAGGATATTGTCAGTAGCACTTTGAAATGATTTTATTTTCCTGCATTATAGGCAATATTCTCTTTGAGGCTATAAAAACCCAGCCAGCTGACAATTTTATTTCTGCCGTGTTCCTCACACAGCGAAACCCATCCTGGCTCCCTTCGGTTTACAGCTGTAAGTGGGAAACCCAAGGGGATTTTACTCCCCCTGGAAGATCGTCGCGCGAAGATACTGCCCTGCATTATATTATACTCGTTACTGTGACAGGGGTTGGAATTTCTTCTTAAAAGCATGCAAGGCTACAAGTCTCCCAGAAGCTCCCTCACTGCAATTTTTAATACATTCACCAAGTTCTTGATGAATGCTTTCAGGCCATCAGTCAACAGCAGCGCTCTCGCTGCACGCGATTAATGCTGCCTGTACTAATACCATTAAGGGATAGCTCGAGAGATGTATATATCATTAATTAGTTAACTGCTGATAATGGCAGCCTATGAGTCTCTCCTGTAAAATCACGCGAATGTACTAAACCCAGGGCCCTGAATAACCACTGCTTTTTAGTAATGACTTTAAAATATAGAGAGTAGGATGTATTTCCCAGATAGACTCCCTACTAAGATGCCAAATAACAACTTCGATCTTTCACAGGTACACACTCATGACCTTGCTGTTTTATGTGAGAATGCTTTAAGTAAATCACCTTCCCCCCATCCCTGTAAAGGCCACAAATTTAATTATTCTCAAATATCCTTTTAGGAAGACTGCATTTTTCTTTCCTCCTAGAGACCATCAGTGCAGGACTGGCAAGAAGCTCTCTCAGGAATCAATGCACAGTTCTTCCAGCCCAACATCTGTGACCAGCTGCAGCACTATTAACTAATAACCCAAAGCCAGCTCCCAAACTCACATTTCTCATTTGGTAAGGCAAGTTATCAGTGATACACCAGGGCCTCGGTAATTAATCTATAGGAGAATATAGCAATTATTTCACGACAGCTGGTGAATATTCAGGGTGTGGGGTTGTTTTTTCGCTTGGCCTTTTCTGGAGATGTATCTGCTCGAGCTAGCATCAAATAAAGCTATGGAAAAGCTGTCGTGAAGCCCTTTTGCACAACCTTCACAATACTGGATCAATGCTGCCTCCACCCTATTTATAGAGAATTATAGAAGGCACGGACATCTTTGAAGCAACGGAAAACACGAGTCAGCAGTCTGCTCCAAGTTACCTTTTTTCTCCATTCGTTTCATATCCATCAGCTTCTCCACGTTGTTGGGATCGTTCAGCCACAGCTGCATGCGGACAAAGGGTTCCCGTCCCTTCAAACTCAGCTTGTGCCAGGGCTTCGGGCGAGCCAGAAGGTCTGAGACAGAGCCTTGTGTTAGCCCTAGGATTGTCTCCCCAAACAAACGCTGACCTAATACGAAATTGAAAATTGCATGAATTCATTCAGCTAAGAGACGAGGCTAACTAACACGACAGAACACGGCTACGGGATCACTGGTCAATTATTCTTACTTCAGAATGGCTTGAAAACCCAAAAGAAACATTGAGAAGAATAAAAGCTCTGCCCCCCACTACAAGTGTAAATATTGAGCTTTAGTTTAATCCTTAGGAGCTGACTGCGGCAAAGAGGGGAGCTCAACACGTTTGGGGACCGGGACCTTACGGTGACACAGTGTGCAAAAAATGAAATTAATGAGATTAAAAAGGAACTGAACTTCTCTCCAAGCAGGCAGCTAGTGAGAGCAGGGAGGCTACTTAGCTCTTCTGCAGGAGGGTAACGCAACAGCTTGGTTCCAACAGGGCAATCCAAACGTTTCAAGCAATCAGTGAAACCAGTGACCAATGCGACCCCCCCCGTTCAGAACACTCATCTTCCTCAAAGACACACCTACGTGTGCTCTGCTATCTGTGGTGGTCTGTGTCTTATCAGCTACAGATAATCACGGTTTTTACAGCTTTTTTTAACAGTACTTCTAGGTAAGAATACTTAATTTGAGGGTTTTTTTTCCAAAATGCAGGGTAAAAACTGTGTGTGCTTCTCAATGGACAGCAGCCGTACGTGCTTTGGTAACTCTAGTTTTACACGGCTAAGGTCTAACTTATCAAGGACTGTGGAAAATGCCTGTGCAGCTCAAACCCAACCACACAGCTGGTTTCCTAAACCCCTTCACCTCAGTGTTCTTCCTAAACTGCCCTGATAGGCAACAGCTTTTATTACAAGACAAAGCCTGAAGTCATCTGCGTCATCGCTGGTGATCTCCGATAGAAGCGCAGCTCTCGTCACGTATTTTCTAGGTAACCCAAAGATCTTTCCATACCAAGCAAGTTTAGGCCTCAGGGTCTTGTGTCTGATCCACAGCTTTTGATGCCCTCACTAACAACAGCAGAATGCTTTTCCTTCACTTTCTATTGGTCTTAGCCAGTGGCAACCAACAGATCCCTGAGGGACACTGATGTGTGGGGGTTTGTGCTCCTACAGCTCTGCAGGACATGCCCGCACTGGTAAAAGCACCATCAGCTCTTCCCTTCACACCCTCACCTGATCCTGACACAAACAGGTCATGGAAAATACCTGCTCTACAGACCCATCCCCTGTGCTTAACTCCATCTCCTCTTCCTCTTTAAAAATGTCCCAAGGCTTGTGCCCTGGGGATTTTTTTTTTTGCCTGTGTGGGGAAAGGAGGAAATGTGGGACCAGTTAGGAGCTGCAGAACCTCCCATTTTGGTGCGTAGGGAAGGGGGGTGTGCAAAGATTTCAGAGGAAGCAGCTGAGATAATGAAAGGCAAAAAGGGGCGATGAGGGCAAGCCTCATGTGACACAGTCTGCTCCAAAGCCCTAAAACTGGCCCTGAATATGGTTCTTATGGACTGAACAGAAACCTAAATTCAGAATGAAGTTCCTAAGTAATAAGTAGTTTTCCACTACCCTCTATATCAGAAAAATCAGACAAAACAATTAATTTGGGGCCTATTTGATATCATGGCTATTGCAGAGTTAACCTACACCCTGCTTGCATTCAAAACCTTTAAACCTGCTGGCTACTAGCAAGATAAGACAGCTACTCTAAAAACCTTTTAATTTGCCTTTGTAAATAACTTTCCTTTAATGTTTCCCCCAGTTCCTAACCCCAGGTTGTGCTCAGGCTGCAGCATGACAAGCGTTTCCTCCAGTGGCCACGACAGCTCCCACAGCCACTGCCCGTGTGGCTGCACAGGAAACTGGGCAGGGAACTGATCCGGGTCAAACCAACCCACCAAGAATAAACCAGCCTCTTCTGACTGGGATCAGCCGGTCCAGTTTATCGTGTGGCCACCTGAACAGGAATACTGGCAAAACTTTGCAAAAGGGTCGGGAACAAGCCGCCCAGAGCAGGTACCAGCAATGCTGCTAAAGGGGATGAACTCCAAACTGCAGCCTAAAAATTAAAAACTGCAAACGTGGAAGGAGGTAACATCACCTTCTTTAGGTGTTAAGAACAAAGCTAAAGATGTTGGTGACATTTACTCTATCCCAGGATAGGGCAGGACAGCATAAAACATCTGTAAGGCTCCTGGGCTAAAGGGGAAGGTGTCAGAACTGACTCTTGGGAGGTCTAAGGGGCTGCCCTGACCCTAAACTGTGACAGATTTGTATCAATCAGAGCACTGTTAATAGCCAGAATAGTTTTAAGCACAGGTTTCCTAAACCTCCTGCTGATCCTCCCCATCTTTTACCCTAATATCCTTCCCGCCTGTTCCCACTGATGTAGCTCCTCACGGACAAAACCTCCTGTAAACTATGCTGGTTTCATGCTTAGTTCTGGTCTTGTCTGGCAAGTCCCCACCACGGCAATCCCCCAACAGCTCCCTGCATTTGCTTCCCTCTCTGAGCTACATGCTGCCCAACAGGGAACCACTGGTAATACCATGACATTTGGGACTGGGAATTGGAGCAACACCTCAAGGTTAACACTGTCAGCATCGGTTGCTAAAACGGTGACTGCTGAGCAAACGCTAAAAGGCATGGGAGGAGAGACCCTCCAAACACATCTCGAATGGTTTTGCACAACCGTGGTATTTATTGGCTGGTCATACTGGAACAACTGAGCCACCACCAGTTGCCTAAGACAGGTTCACGAGGCCCTGTGGCCTGAGACAGAGAAACCTGTGCACCGAGTCAATCTGGTGCACTAGCACACTGAGGGCACAAAAGGAGACATTGAAACTGGTTCCACACCTAATGCAGAGTTTGGGGCACATTTCCTGGCTCTTCTGCTGCTTTTTAGGCTTGTCAGCCACACTGTAGGAAAACAAAAATCATGGGAAATAAAAAAGACTAAGTAAAAACGGCATCAAAGCAAATGTAAACAAAAATACTTTTTCAACCCTCTCTGGAACACCAGAGCAGGTACAGCACGCAACAGCATTTTGCCCAAAAACTCGGGGCTTGAACCTGCACGCCCTTCCCGTGACTTGTGGCTTCATCTCTACATCACCTCCAACCACCATCTGCCCATGCCAGTGTGCACGAGCAAGTAATTCTGCTGGCTTCAGTGGAACACAATCTCATGATCAGGGACATTTATTTATTTTTTTTTCTCCTCCCCCCAAATTACGTTATATGAGAACTTGCAACCTCCCCCATCCCCGGGTTTTTCCCCTTTCAAAAAAATAATCTAAGGTAACGACACGTTGTCGTGTGTCTGGCCGAAAAAAGGCTTCCTTCCATACTAAATTAAGGGGGTTTAATTATACAGTCACAATGGCCAGATAACATGGATGGAATTCTCACTTAAGCAGCACCAGCAGTCTAAATCTAAACTTATCTTTTTGATCCCATCGGTAGTGAATGGGGAGAAACTGGTACTTCTGGAGAGTGATTCGGCCCAACCCTCTCAGAGATCCATTTTGAACATCAGGTGAGATGAATCCCAGGCTGAGCCCCAGAAGCACGTGCAGGTAACCCTGGGGCACCCTTACTGCCCTCCCGCGAGAGGCTGCGAAGGACTCCCCAAAGCTCTCCCAGTGCCTTGTGAGGGAAGCAAGTGTTAAACACAGCTGAAGAACTAGTGACTCAGAGGCACAGTGGCAGCACTAGGTGTGGATCTTCCCTCCTAGGATCCCTAGTCCCTTTGCCTATCCTAAATATATATCCATGAGAACACTGCACTTCATTCGAAACCCAGAAACTCATCCGTAAGCAGAAGCAGCCTTAGCTTTGCAGATCTCTAAGCAAAATAACTGCACGGCCCCACACACTTATCTACAGGTTCACTTAAACCTCCGCTGAGCCCGAGTTGACCCTCCTACTTCTACGGGCACGTTAGATTTCTGCATGCGATGCACCTCCCGTCGTGCTGGACTCTTCTACTTCACCTAAGCCTACAACACTGGGGCCTTCTCTCAGTAATTGTGGGGAAAGCAGCGTTTTTCCACGGGAGATCTCACTGGCGTTGGGGTTTTGGTTTCCCTGACAGCTGGACGGTGTCTAGGGAGGTGGGAGCAGTACCTGGCTGGTGAGCCAGGAGCAGAGCTTAAGAACACCAAGGGTATGATGACATTTTAAGTCGAGCGTGACAATCTGAAGGGATTTTTCTACCAGATTAAAAAAAAAAAAGTATTTTTAACAGATTAAAGCTTAGACCAGAGTCAAAACCGAGTATTCTTGCAAACATACACCGAAATACAGCTTAAAAATAAAAACATCAATGCTTGCGTTCGATGTCGGTCAAGAAAGGAGAACAAAGCAATTTACCAAGGTTGTTGTCCGTTAGCACTTCCTTGACCCTCTTGGTGATGCCGTACGTGTCCAGCTCCGGGGACATGGCGACCAGCTCTTGAATGCTGAGTGCCGAGTGGCCCGACAGCGGCAGAGGCGTTGTAGACTGGGACTCGGAGGCGGGCGGCTCACCAGACTCCTGGGATTTGCCATCCTTGGTCGTCTCTATAGTGGGACAGGGTTGCTGGACCAGTTCAGTCAGGCTTTTCACCGATTCACTGGAACTCATGGGAGATTCGGGAGCAGGACTGCAACTGGCAGAAGTCTTTGGAGTGCTTTCTGTAACGAAAAAAAGTCCCCACTTCAGCATAATTGGAATGTTTTGATTGCAGGATATTCAACTTTCCTTCTCATTTATATTCTACCTACTTAAAGCAGTGCCTAAGTGGGCAAAATGCTACTTGTTACGACTTGGCTACTAAAAAGCCTCTTGTTGAAAACGGAATTATTTTCTAATTTTATCTTGAGTCCTCTCTGCTTTCCTATAAAGATAAGGGATACAAATACAAATACAAATAGGGAAAAAATGAAGGGCCGTAGCCTGTAAGTTTACAAGAAATTTCCTTGGTCAGGAAATCTCACGGTTCTGCTTTCCACACCATTTTTGTATAAGGGTGCTTTTAAATCTCCCGTTACAGACCGGTTTAAACCTCCTTCTGTGACCCGTAAGAAACTCACTCAGCTATTACTCAGCAGTGCCAGTGAGGGATTTTCTACAACCGATACAACTTTATATCTTGAGAGGGTTATTGATTTAATTTTGTTTCTTATCACTCGCATCACATCTTTGCACTTCTCTTCGCCCAGAAATAACTTAACAAGATTAAAAAGCAGTTTGTAATTACGCTGTATTAATTAAGGGGGTTTGAGAATCCAACATACAGATAGCTGGTGGATCAGGAGACACCCAAAGCTGCTACTTGTGACACTGTGTTTAAAAGAAAGCTTTCTGGCTCTGTTAATTTGCCAATGACAATAGGTTCTGTACAGATGTTGTTTTCCCCTACTAAAGTCACATTGATCTCTAACGGAACACACCGGCCGAGCTTACGCAGAAAACCCAGATGACTAAGGGTACAACCTAACCAGTTTTTAAAGCAACACCACGTAGACAATGTGGTTCAGAACGATTCCCTTCAAAAGAGCACACGGCGATTGCTCCGTTCACAGTTCTTTCCCTTTTTTGTGGCACCCCTTCCTCCTCCTTGCTGCCTCACGTCTCATTGCCTGACACGGTTAATCGCACGGATCTCCAAGTCATACATGAGTGGATTTGTCTCAAGGTCTCTGGAGGAAGCTTACAACGCTCTCCGTTGTACAAGGATGAGGCCAGTCAACATCAAAACCGTAGTCCCTCGAACAGAACTGTGGTTTCCTGAGCACTGCAACATTTCTAGGAGAGCTTGGCAGCCTCAGGGTCCTGGCACTCCCAGGGCTAATAGCAAATGGCACTATTTTTTTTTAGTTTGTTTGTTTGTTTGTTATCTAGAATACTATTAAATCATCACAGAACACCCAGCTCATGAAGCACGGAAAGGTATCCCAAATAGTAAAGGAAAATACTATGCAAGCAAAAGCAGGGTTGAGATGAAGCAGGCTAATTGTGGTGTTCTGCAGAAGCTTTCATGGTGCTGCGTTTACGAGATGTTTCCTCACGCACGACACAAAGTCGCTCTCTCAGACCAAGCAATTGGCCTTTTTTTTCCTTGGTGCCTTCAGAGATGCAAAAGAGGCAGACATAAAAGGAAAGCAAGGTGCAGATAAATCTTTAAGGCAATAAGGATCCTACAAACCTTTTCTTTCTTTTTTATTTTTTTTTTTCCTCTGCTCACCCTGGGTCATCACACAACTGAATATAAAACCCAGCAAATGTTGTTTTTGTATCAGGAGCAGCAAAGGAATTGTACTGTAAATTTGCCCTGATTCACCCATGCGAGGGACCAATTTGGCAGATCATCCATCTTGTTCACTGTACACTGTCAGGGATGGCATGAATTCCCTACATGATAAACAGATTTCTTTTCAGGTCTGTGTCCTTTAACCCACAGCAAGGTCAAAATTATGGCTGCCTCGCTAATAAACTGCACGGCACTCGTTCAAGTTGCCTCTAATTTTGTCCCTTGTGCCAGCTTATACAAATCTTACTGAATAACTAGAGCAGCTGCAAATTTCCTACACAATTCCTCATCCGTGCACGGCAAACCACGCGCGCGCACGGAGAGGAGAAAAAAACCCCCAAAATCGGGGAGAAAAAACCCAACCACACAGGACTGAACAAAAGCATTTACTAAAGCTTCCTTCTCCCTCTCCCTTCCCTGCCCAGCCTAATTATGTAAACAACAAAGGTGATCTATATTACCATCTATCACTGAAATGCTCTACGTTGCTCACATATTAGCTTATTTATTTTTTATATCACACATCAAGAGCTTACTTGAATTTCATTTTTAAGACCAATCTGCTGCTTATTTGCTCAAAAAGGTAGGATTATCTGAATCTAATTTTGGAAGGCAGTACAGATGACAAAGTGTTTTTTCTGCCCCCAGTGAAAGGCAAGACTTCAGCCGAGGCATTATGCACATATACTGCAAATAACTCAAAATATGTTCCCCATTCGTTTTTAGCATTTTTCCCTTATGGAAAAACATTTTCAATATCACATAAATATTTGAGGAAAAGATCCATTATTTGGAAAAGTCAATTCAATAATCAAATCATGCAAACATTTCCCGTTAATCTACTTAAAAAATTAAATAGACATTTAGAGTACAAGTGACTGCTGACAGAACAAAGGGGAAAATTGAATGTATTCACTCTTGCAGATTTAACTGTCAATCCACAGCCATTTCACATGTTTTATGAAATAATTTGCCTGTATTCATTTCCCTCAAGTTCCTCACAGGACAAAGAAACAAATTCAGGACATCTGAAAAATACATAGTAAGATTTCAAAAATAGCAATGGGGCATTTCCCATGAAAACAATACATTGAAAGCCTAGTTCTTTAAAACGTGTTCTGCTTTTTTAACCCCAGAACAGCACTGCAAACCCAGTTAGTGATGAAGTTACGTTAATCAACTCCCAATAAACTTTGCTGTACCCAAGGGGTGTGGCACTGGGCTTTCCAACAGCCCGTACCCAGTTTAATACCTGAAGTGAAAGCTCAAAAGCTTCAAAAATAAGGTACTAGAAGCAAGGAGCTGGAGAGATCATCATCAGCAACGGGCTCACCGCGGAACCTGGGATCTTTAGATTCCAGTCTCAGGAACCCAAAGCCATCAGCCATGCCCTGTGCTTTGGAGAGGATGGGAGAAACAGGCTCTCCCCAGACTAACTTGGTGGAGAGATGGTGTCCATCAGGTCCCAAGCATGTGATGAAGACACAGCTCAACGTGACAACTTTAAACGACCAGCTAACTTTTGCACAATTGCAGGGTGACGTTGACAAGCGTCGTTAAAGATTCCAACACACCACAAATGTGTTTCAGTGATCCAAAAGCTCTAAAGCTGCAGGTGTAACTGTATCATGAAAGGGCAAAGGCTTCACCCTGCACTTTTTACATTATTAATTCAAAATATACATCTGGGCTATAGGGAAATTAGGCATTCCCAGCCACTTTTTACAAGCACAGTCAAATATGCAGCACAGCCAATAATAATCTAATGCAGATCAAGTACTAGGAAGGGCTGCTGCATAAACAGGCCAGCAATCTGAACTATTTGGCAGGTGCAACTGGTCTCCATTCACAGCTTAAACATGAAGACAACTGCAACACTAACACTGGCTACTTCACAGGTGATGAGAGCATCTAAGGGAGAGCTGAAGGTGAGTGTTCCAGTCTTCGAAGGCAGATATGTTTTCACAGTGACCAAGAGAGGTGGTGCAGCGTGCGCATGCCAGAGCGTTGTACTTGGGCACACACCACTCCTGGCAGAACACAGGGGCCTTATTTTTCAGTCAGGAAATTCTTCACATTTGTTTTTTCCTACTACGACACTAGAGAGGGACGCGTAATCTAAAATTAAGAGATCCAAACAAATGGAAACAAAGTCAGTATTACACAAATGCCTTCTGTTTCCTTTTTAAGCACTATCTTTCCAGTGTAAAATTGCAGGTTGAATGACCTTCTTACTGCAACAAACCCCCTAGTGTCATCAGAGCTTGCCCACTCCCCGCTCCTTCGAAGGTGTCAGTTAAGAAACGGAACGACTTTTGCAAACAATTCAGCATAAAGGACTAGGCTCTGCCTGGGCGTTTTACAAACTGGCTGAGAGCCGTAACAAATTGTCCTTGCCTTAATTACATGAACACGGAAAGTCTTTTGAGCTCTTGCATTCCTCAGCAAAATGGCTGAAGAGAAAGGATGCTTTGGTCCCATCCATCCCCTACACCTTCCCCACAGCTGCTGTCGTGACAGCGTTTGGGAAAATGTCAGGAAGTCTGAAAGCAGAGTTGCAGTCTCAGCTCGTTGGTTACGGTGCTTTTCCTGAACTCAACATGAGATTTTTCTTATTCTTCTCCAACTACAACATTTCCAACCCTCATGCTGGGGTCAGGTCCTCAACACTGGATCTTGGGTCCTGCATTACTCGAACACTGGCTGTAGAACATTTTGGAGCATGATTTTCTCACCGGTGGCCCTCAGATTACCTGAAGACACTTCCCCCAACACAGCACCGACCTGACACATTCCCCTGCGAGGTCTGATCGCGTTCTGCCATCGTAACGTGACAAAACCTCTGCAGGGTGTGAGGAACCCCGGGCTGCACGGGGCTCTCCTCCCGCAGCATCACCCGCTCAGCTGCGTGAACTCACGCGTGACGTAACGACGTTTAATCATATTCTGCTAAACTGCAGGGCGCTGGGCAAGAAGGACCATTTTTGTGACGTGCAGGAACTCTTCCAAGCACAGAAGTCTCTAACGTGGCCCTCCATTCAAAAGCAGCGGCACAGCTCCGATCTACTGCACGCTTCAGCTGGATCCTCCTTCTGAAGCTCAGGACACCTCAGATGCAAAGACTTGGAGGTGACACCTGCTACAACCTCCCCGGAAAATCACAGATGTCTACAGGACCTGACACCAGTCCTGGCCGTATCCCCCTCACCAGAGGTATCTGGATGACGGAGCAGTGTTGAGACACGGATATGGTTTCTCCAGTCCCAGAGGCATCACGCTGCTGTCTGCCAGCACGGCCAGATCCCTCCACTGCCATGTCTTGTAGGCATTTTGAGAGCTGCAGGTTTGCCACTTTTGCTCAGACCCTGCCTCAGCTCCTACAGCGCGACGACTTTGCATCCGCTTAGTAAAATCTAAAGTTCAAAGCAAAGGTTTGAACGAGAGCATCTGAATTTGCAAGCGTAGAACACCAGCTCAGCGCTCTGAGCCTCTCCTCCCAGCACATACAGAGCCCTCTGCACTCCTGCAGCTCAGGCACCGCGGGGAGAATCAACTGCCCAACCCTGGTTGCTGAGACCAGCTTAGCTAATAAGCTGCAAAAAGACTCACGGGGAACGAGGTGCGGAACATGGAGAAGTTGGGCAAGGCCACGCAAAACGGAGAAGGTATTCGGGGGCCTCTAAAAGGATTATGAAAAATATTATATTCTAAAGACAGCAGGCAGACAACAGCTGCCTTAACTTTCAGAGAGAAGTGGATTGAAAAAGCAGATCCACTATAATTTTCAGAGACAAATCTCTGTAGTTTATCTGATCCACTATTTAAATTTCAATACACAGCCCTCTCTCTGCAGTAATAATAACCTAAATTCCATTTAGTGTTCATTTGAGCAGTCAGGATAAAGTCATTTCTTATTATCTCCCCACTGTGTAAAAAACAGCTTGAAGGTAGGAAGTCAGCAAGCATTTTCACCAAAAAGTAATTATTGTAAGTGACATTTTTACTGCTGGCATGCCATAAGGCGAACTGCGCATTTGGAAGGACAAGTTGCTAAAACAAAATGACAGGGTACTCTGTGACATTCCGACAAGAACCCAAACATGATTTAACCGGCGCTCGGTCTGATGCACCACTTTTCACAATGGCCAAAGCTCGGGCTCCAGGCCTGTGCCAAACCAGTCAAACTGCAAGCTGCTGGGAGAGCAGCGGCGCGGCCGGCACGGGGAGGCAACGAAGCGCCCCGCGCTCCGCTCCTTCCCGCTACCGCAGCGGAGCGGGGAGGATGAAACCAGATAAATGTGGACAGATTTCGCAGCAACCTCTTAAAAGAGCATTTGCTACTTCAGGGCCTGCGTTTACCTCCTCGTGCAGATGAGTTAATGGACAGCAACAGACCTGGCAGGTTGCCGGAGATCAAAGTGGCTCGTACTGGGGCTGGCTTAGTCTCTGTTTCCCCCGATGCCGAGGCCGCCCACTCGATCCAATCTGCAGACCAAAACCCGGGGTCTGTTCTGAGAACCAGGACCCGATTATAAAGCTGATCAATGGCAACATCCTCAGGACAACCGTGCTCTTCTGTTTCCCAGGGTCTGAAGATTTCAGGGAGAGATTTCTTTCCTCCTTTTCCTCCTCCCTTCTTTTCCCTCCCTATCTAATTTTACCTTTAGCAAGGGCTGTCTTTGCAGGATCTTCTAAAGCACCCCCACAAGTGTCCTGGCTAATGGTGGTGAAGTGCAAGCTTGAACTCTGCACTAAATCTGAGCGGCGTTTGTGGCACGGCACCGCAATACACCCCTCTTCTGACTAATGAAAAGAAAATACCCGTGAAAGCAGAACGCTTCCTCACAGGTAGTGGCTTTGGTGGGTTTACACTGAGTGTGTGAACCTTGCCTAGTCACAATGTGCAAATTAACGTGGCTTATGAAAATACGATCCTCCCTACAGTTATAAACTCCCACAGTTATACGTAGGGAGTACACAAACCTCCCTACAGTGTGCATATAGAATGATGTCAAGTATGTAAGTACGTGCAGTTCAGAGTTGCAGGCACTTGCCACAGTTACCATTATAAATTTTCACTACGGCTGTGGAGATTTTGTTTGTTTGTTTGCAAATGTTATAACTTTGGGGAAAATGTTATTTTGGGTCTTGGCTCAGGGGGAAATTTTATGTGGATGGGAGGAGGGATCAACGGAAAAACCCTTTAGGAAAGCGTGCAGATGTGCGCGTGTCTGCACTGAAAGGGGAGGAAACCAGCTTTGGTTAACTCTCAGATTACTGGGGCAATGCTTAAAATAAAGGTCCCCATTCTGCATACGAGAATACGTTAAGTGACAGGAGCACTAAAAACTATCTGAATGGCCAGGGTAAATGCTGCAAGTACTTGAAAAAAGCTGCTTTCGAGTATTGTTAAAGCATTACAAGGTATTGCTGCAATTTTATGTTGAATTTTCAGTAATTACGTTAGTGTTGTGCTTGTATTAAAAAAAATGTGTTTTCAACCATCCTAGAAACCAGGAGGAGATGGAGAAATCAGATGGGAGTCCAGAAAAGAGCAAGTAAGATGGGAACTGGTGACAGACTCATGAGCAGCTGGGCATTTAAAAGAACTTAGAGAAGTTGGGCAACCAATTCTCCTTTCAACGAACACACAACTCCAAATACCTCAAGACGGTCTTGGAAATCCCACTATTGTAGCCAAACCTATGTGAAGACTGTGACTTCCCACAGCCAAGAATGGCAGCATCTCAGTGTAAGGTATTCCTGTCCTGGCTCTTTTACCTCCATTTTTGCCTGATGCTGAGCACAACGATGCTGTCCCGAGTGTTTGGGGGAATCAAATCTGTGAACCAGCCTTGAAAAACAGCCACTGGCTGCCACCCACCCGCAACACGGGGGGAAGGGATTAAGACCAGGAATCTGGAGCTCTTTCCTGCTCTCAGTTGCTGTCCTTAGCAAAAGGATGGGCTTTTATGCCAGTCTCAACGTTAGCACAGCGAGGCAAGTCCTAGAGCAGCCTGGTGAGCTGAATGTTGCTTGTGGAAGGACAATGGGAGAACATCCTGTGCCTGGGGTCAGCCAAGCAAGCAGAGGCAGGGCTACCTACTGCGCAATCCGCGCCTGCGCGCTCTGCACAGAGTGCGGGGAGGAAGCAGGGCAGGGGATCCTCCTGCTCAGCTCACAACCTTTGACTGGGTCAGATTTTCCTCCCTGTGCCTACCTCTTCAAAAGCCTTTGGCACGTGGATCGTGCCAGTGTCATCACTTAGCTCTCACCCCTCTTTCTCTGGTGGCCACGGGAAGGCATCACAAACAGTCCTGCCTGGCGAACTCTTGCCAGTGAGTGGCTCATGGCTCTCCGAGAGGTGTCTGCTGCCCCACTGATGCAAAATGCCTCAATAGCTGAGAAGTTCTGCCCTCCACAGCGTATGCACCGTGCTCCCCTGGCACGGGGAGGCAAATCCAGGTGCCTGTACAGGAGGAAGGGCCAAGTAACGCTGTGGGGAGCTGGATGACTGCAAAGCCCCATCAGCTCAAACCAGCGAACTTCTGCTGAGTTAGGAGGACTCTGGTACTCGGCTGCCTCCTGGATGGGCTTGGCTGGGGAGTACAGAGCACTCCAACGGGCAGCCTCAACACCCAGGATGGCCAGGGTCTTGTGCAGAAGGATACAACTGGAGCTAATCAATTAAAATGAAAAGCTACACTGAGATCAACTGGCCTTTGGAAGAGACACACCAACCCCTGACACAACCACAGCACTCTCAAATAAGAAGCATTAAGAGACATTTTTGAAATGACCTACAGGGAAGCACGAGGTCTCCACACACCCCGGATTTTAAGCTCTATTTTACAACAAATGAAGGAAAAGAAAAAAAGGGAACTCGTGAAATTTTATAGCTGGATGTAGACACAAAACTGGAAACACCAGAGCAATGCTCAGGTCAGACCGACAGCCCCAAATCCTTTCCCAGTCTCACTGGTCCAAAGTGGATGTCTGTGGAAGAGGTAAAGGACCCAGGATGCACATGGGGACAACCTCCTCAAATGCCCACCTACCTGCCCACCCACGGCATCCAGAGCCAGCAGCAAGGGCTGTGCTTTGAAGAGTGCCAAAGGGCAATGTTTTCTTTTTACCTATCACCTCTAAACAATTAACAACCCCCTTCTAAAAAGATAATCAGATTTTCAATTAGGTCATTAATGGCAAAATGGTAGCTGCTTTTAAATGGCACTGCTCTACTCTCCTGATCTTTATTTAATATTCAAATTTTTTTGGTGTTTCTGTAACGTAGAAGTCAATATTTAGAAGTAGCTGCTGGAAAATATTTTCAATAACCTTATTATTAAAAAAGCTCGTGTGTAGAAGCTTTATTAAGGATTTTCTGAATATTAAAACAAATTATGTCAGGAAAGCAATCAATCAAGATGCCAGGACCCCGCACAGCTATAGTTTTAGTATCATCAAAATAAACGTGTGCACAATACCTTTTGGAAAACAGACTTAGAGCTTTTAGAGGTTCTGCTGCAGTTTATGGTGTCTTTGTTGGCTTGCTGACCATGTGATTAGAGAGCAACTTTACCATGTTACCACATCTCTGACCGTTTGCTGTCCTCCTCTGGCGTCAGCCTGAGCATGAGGGTTATTTCTACAGCCTCCTTTGAGATTTTAGCCTCTCGCCTGCTGCAGAGGGAGTACGAAGCAGGAGGTGTATGTGCGCTGCGTGCCGCGTTCAGATCTGTCTGCCCTGCTGAACTGTGTGGACATTCATCTGCTACGGGTGAGATCCACCCGGGATGGATCAGAGGCTGCCACCCGCCTGCCCTCCCTGGTCCCATTTTGCACCCGCAGCAGGGTGGGTCGTTCTTCGTCTCATACAATCACAGCTTGGCAGGGGTTGGAAGGGACCTCTGGAGATCATCGAGTCCAACCCCCCTGCCAGAGCAGGGTCACCCAGGGCAGCCC
>WUAM01000071.1:24610912-24638509 GCA_024336885.1 Actenoides hombroni
AGAAAAATACCTGCTCCCTCCAGAGAAGAGCCTCTCTGACCTCTTCTGCAGCTGCCAGCCCACGGGGGACAGATCCCGGCCCTCAGCCCGGCTCCTGACCCCCCCTGGAGCTGCCTGGCCTTCCCGCTTCCACTGCCTCACTCGCCTTTCAGTGCTGCTCCAGTTATTTTTCTGTGTGGCTTTCTGAGGTACCAGCTCATCGCTTTCCACCCAGCTCCTCCGTGGTTGGCAGCTGGCAGGAGAAGCCCCTCGCGCCTGGCAGCGGGGAGGGGAGGTGACGTGGGTGCCCTCCCCACAGGAGGCTGCCCAGCTCCAACCGCACGAGTGGAGGGAAAAGAGAACGCTGGTAATTAATGAATGAAATAATAAGTAATGAAATGATCAACAGTGGAATTTATAGAGCTCTGCTGTTCACCGGCCATGGTTTCTTTTAAAGAAGGCCTGAAGAGAGGGCAAGGAGGTTCCGTGCTCAGATTGATGTGAAGTTACAGTGGAAGCATCTTCACAAACTGCACCCGACTTTTAGCACCTATTACTCTAACTGGTGTTCTTACAAACTACCTCAGAAGCATAGTAGCGATAATGGTCAGGGAACTTGCTTCTTTCATACACCTTCAAAATTTATATGCATTAATTCTAATTTTTCAAACTGAAGGCTTTGAGAAGGAGGCATCAGTGTGCCTGGCTTAACGTGCCTGCAGAGCTGCACACCAGCTCCTTGCTGGGAGATCTCTTCCCAAGCAACAAAGGGGAAGGAGTGTAAAGGACCCACATTCCCAAATTAACCACAGGAAGAAAATATAGCTGCAACTTTACCGGGTAACTTCTCCAAAATGAACCCATCACCACCCTTCAGAGTGAATTAAATTGGTCTTCAGAAGCCAGCATGAGAGTCCTCTCTGCTGTATTACTTGGAAAAGTGTGTTGGGGCTTTGTTATCGTCATTCAGCCGCGAGGAATATCTGCCTAGAAAACAGTGTTCACTCTGTAACTGTGTACTGTAATACTTTTCTAACAGGAAAGCTCTGACCACTGTGAGGATGGAGTCATCTGCTGCGAATTTCAGCCCTGGGTGGGTCAGTGGACAGAGAAGAACACAGCCAGGCCAGAACTTATCCCCGAATACCAGCTATCTGCAAAGCATCGACGACCGCCAAAGGAGCACCGAGGAGCGAGACAGCCCGGGGGGGACAGTGCCAGGCAGCAGGCAGAACTGATGGCTGGGAACGACAGCCAATGCTGTATCGAGAACCAACTCCGGACACTGACATCCCACCGCAGTCCCAGGTCCCAGTAAGGTGCCTTGACGGCGATTCTCCCAGCTTCATTGATACTGGAAAGGCTGCCCGGAAGGTTTTCATGGTCCAAATGTCAAGGAAATGGCACAGAATATGATCACACACGTCACAGACAGACTACAGCAGCTGCCCTTCCGAGGGGCCAGCTGATTTCCTATGGGTTGAAATCAAGACGGCCACAGCCAACTGCTCGGAGCCGCGATCTCAAGCCACACAGAAAGAATGTGGAAACTTCCCCGATCTGCTCCAGCACATGTCAGCGTTCACGGCAAGAGAACTGTTGGTTGGACTTAGTTGTTCAGCTCCAAACTTTAAAACTGTGTTTACACCTCACACAGAAGGAGCCAACCTTCTCAAGCAAGTGCAAAGACCCAAAGATTGGTTATCAAACACAGACCATCTACACCAGGAATTTGTGCAGTCCAGCTACTCAGCTATGAAAAGCCATGTGATCTCCCTTCTCTTCCATTTTCTAGACTACATTAACCACAAACATTTCATGTCATACAATTTTATTAACCCAGAAAGCCAGTAAATCTCTGCAAAACAAACTCTCTCTCCTTTTTGATTCAACAACAAAAAATAGCTCAAATCTGAGAAGATCTGTCACTGTCACTGTGATCTTAAGGTACTAAGGATGAGGCTCTTCACGTGCTAATGCCAACTGTGCTCTGGAGAACCACCTCAGACAGCTCTGCCTGTCCAAAACAAAACAGTACAGTGAAAGAAAGAACCCCAAACCGTGGAGAAATGGAGGGGAAGAGCTTCTCCACTGCTACCTTGTAGCTGGTGAGCTTGTCTCATGAGCGCATCAGGACGGTCATCCTGGAAATGGACTGCAAGCCTGAAAGACACTCTCTGCCCGCTTGGTTTCTCTCCAAGCAGTCCGTGGGACAGCACCCTTCTGTCAGTAAGTAAATGGGAAGATGTACCCAGCACGCAGTTAACTGCCTGCCCGCTTGGCTGCTTCTGTACTGAATAATATTCCAGGAATATTTGCTACATAAATAAAAGTACAGCGGATACCTGGGCTTGTCACCATGCCACAAGATGTCTGTTAACATCCTAACTACAGTAAACTATAGATGGCATTCTGATTTTTTTCTCAGATTTTCCTTCCCAAGGGATGATAAGCAGTAATCTCTCTGTTGTTACAAATGTTTTATTTTGAAAATAAAGCTTTTACGCATATTTTAGTTGATCTAAATACAGTAGATCTTGGGTTTTTAAATCACCAGATAATATGCAATTATCTCAAGCTAGATTCTGATTTTGAAACAAGCTCTAATTAGCTCCCCATTTTATGCTGCTATAATCCTTTCTTCAACTCCCATGAGTGTTACTATTGCTAAGCAGCATGAGGTTAGGAATGATGGATGATACCCAGAAAGGAAGACAAACAAAAGGGAAATTCAAAATCCCCTGAGATCACCCGCAGCTGTATCGGCAAATGAAGATTTCCACATTAGGTCATGAGACGACCCTTACAGAAACACATACCAAAAAGGCACGTCGTTTTCCCACTGAGTATTTGCAAGTCTTTAATGTAGTACAGAGAGAGTGTCTGTCCTTCACAGAGGAGAAATACAGAAGTGAAGAAACATTTCAGCATTCCTGGAAGTAGCTGTGAAATCGACAGCACCAGAAAGGAAACTTGCTCTTGACGTCCTAGGGATGCCCCACGAAGACACAGGACCCCAAACAGAACAAACCCAGTAAGAGCCGTGTACAAGGATTTTGACAAACACCCCAGCACATAAACCTTCTTCTGGCACATGGCTACTGGCCAAGCCCAGCCCAGCTCTGATCATCAGTAATGCAACTAAATAAGGGCCAAATTCATCATCAAAAAATGCTGATGCAGTTGGGTGACACTAATTCCACCTTTTTTTTTTTTTTTTTCCATGTGATTTGGTCTGTGCTTTTGACACATAAATCATTAAAAAGGCAGATTTACCCAAGGGCATTAGAGCATTTAGGTGGAAAGAAATACACAGAAAAAAAAACGTTGGAAAAGGCACAGTGATACTATTTTTGACCACCTAGGGTACAGACACCATTTTTGTGTAAAACACGTTCACTGAAATTGCATAAAATCACCGAAGCCTTGATGAAAGGTCACGGGCAGAAAACACAGATAGAGAGCTGCTTGTAATTTTGGTATAGACTCTGTTTTTTCAAAATCCATAAATACAGCTTTCAAAGAAGAAAAACAAGCCTGGATTTTCCTGCTATCTCTCTCTATATTATATGTCCATATTATCTATGTAATGGTTATCCATTCATCCCTGCATATAAAAGACTGATGGGTCCATCCGCCCACGTGTGACAATGGAAAAATTAAGGGACAAAAGAACAGCTTTCCACGAATGAGGTGTTAATCAAAACCTTATGATCTAGAAGTGTAACTAACTGGGTCAGAAATCCAGAAAATCTTGCCACTTTGATCGAGTAGCGCCAAACGGTAATGAAAAGACTCACAGCTAATAAAAGTTTGAGAAGGAACTACGCATGTTGACACTCTGCACACTGAAGACCTTCTTGGCAAAGCACTCGGGAGCCACTGAATGTATTAGTTTAATTTCACTTCTTTCCCTTCATGCATTCAACAAGTTCCAAGGCAATTATATTACATGGAAAAGGCTCCAGACCTTTTCTCGTTTCAAAATTGTTCTGATTAATTTCTGTTTTAAAATTACAAGTACGCAACCTTTTCTGCCTTCGTTTTTCCTGGGAAATGTCTCAAAAGACCAGAAAATTGGAGCTGTCTTTTCTGGTTTGGTGGTTGGTTTGGGTTTTTTTTTCTTCCCTGCCCTGGAGTGGAGGATCTTTCACAAACGGATAATTATTGTTACCTTTTCCAAAGTGTTTGCTGTGCTTTTAATTACAGAACAGCTGCTAATAAAAGAACATTACCAAACTGCCCTTCCTCATTCAAATAGCTCGGCTGCGCTCTTTTGTTCCGCGCGGTGTCACAACCTTCCTCGTGCCTTGATACACCAAGAAAAGAACGTCTTGTACAACAGTTTTAATCATCAGAAAGGAGGCAGAAAAGGGCTGGAGCCCATTTGCTCGTTTGTTAGCCTGCTCCCAGGAAGGAAGGAGGGCGATCATCAATAACAGGGGTTTATTAGCCGATAGGAACGCGGCGCCTCACCAAATATTAGCTCAAGGGCAGGAACTGACAAACGAGATTGGGAGTGTGGGAGGGGAGCAAAATATCACAGCAGCAAAACTGAACTTCCTGAAGGAAATCACTTTCAGCTACCAGCGATCCTCACGGGAATCCACGAGGTGGTCGGATTTTAATGCTATGGGCTTGTCTTTCAATCTCTTATAATTACAGTTAGTCATAAATATGATGATTAGCAATAACAATGCGGCCTTTTCCCAGCTCCTCTGATTTCAAATTCCTCTGAAAATGGCTACAATTAATTACTCATATTTTCCAGGCTGTCTTAGGCGTTTGTAACTCTAACTGTTAGTCCTGCATAGGATTGATGCTACAAAAAAGTAGTCAGAGGCACCCTTCTAATGAACGGCAGCGTGTGAAACGTGGCAGGAAATTTCCATGTTCACTAAATGCCTGGCTATAAGTAACAATAGCCCTGTGATTGCAAATAATCTTTTCCCATTTTGGTTTTGTTTCGTGGCTTGTTTTTACCAGGGGCAGGTTTTTGTTTTGGTTTCTTTTCTTTTTTTTTTTTTTTCTTTTTGCTTTTATCTCTTTATTTTCAACTCTTCTTCTTAAGGAAAATGTGGACTGAATATCCTCACAGATTTTCTTCTATTAAAATCTCTTAGAATGCAAAATAGTTTCTCAGTAGAGAGGAAATAAAGCAGCTTGGTTGGGCTACTCAGAATAAACCCAGCAACCTTTAGGAAAAAAGGGTGTTTTAGAACCCTAGAAATGTGGAAGAAGAGCACAACACATCCTTAAAATGCAGTAATTCTCCAACACAGGGCACTGGCTGTAAGTCCAGAGCAGGGCACAAGTACTTCTCTCAAGTAGAGAACAGCCCGAGCGGTTTACGTCAGTTAAGCCTATCATTGGTAAAAAGTCTGTGTGGGTAGAGTTTGGTATCTAACAGCAGGAACACAGCTGTTTTGTTCCACCCTCCCTCCTATACTGTGGCCATCTTATAAAACCTTTAGCAATTCCCTTCTCTTTGACATCCATCTTTGCTGCATCTGCTTTTTTGCAAACGGAAAGGGGGGGGGGGAGAAGGTCAGCTTGGAATATTTAACGAAGCTAGGAAAGGAAAGACATAACGTGGTCTTTTCCCCACCTTCAAATTAACAACGCAGATTTTGTGCAAATGAAAGCGGCAAAAAAACCCCACGGCAGCGAGTCAGGCAGCTGGGCTGCGTGGATCACGTTACAAACGAAAAGCTTGTTTTACAACCATTGTCAAATGTCAAGTTGATAAGCTGAACTATGGTGAAAAAAACCAAACCCAACACCCTACAGAACCAACGATCTAAGATCAGAGTCTTTTTTACCTAATATATGCAGCTAAATACGTGCGCTCCCTACATCTGCCATAGCAACGAGGGGAGAACGAGGAATTAACTGTGTTAATAAAAAAACCAAAACCTGAAGGGGCTCCTGGATGATACAACAAAACGCGAGAAACCTCTCGGCATCAAAGCAAAAGTAACGTTACAAAAAGCACAGAGAATTATTTCAGAGCAAATCATTGAAACCAGCTGATTACCTGAGCTTGCACATCCCTGCTGTAGGGAATCCTGTAATGATGTCACAGAGTGAAGGACTAGATAAGAGAGGAGAGGAAAATCAGGGAACAATAAAAGGAGATGCCAAACCACAAACTAAACAGTAAGCAGGCTCAACAAATAGCAAAGCACTGAGCTGGGCAAGGGCACGCTGCTCGGTCAGCCAGCGGCATCACGGGGGTGCAGCCGAGGCCAACTCTAGCCTGGCCTTTCTGTATCAATCGGTATCAGGATAAGAGAGAGCCACAATAAAAGCGTAATTGCAACACCAGCATCCCCCCTTTAAAGCTTAGCTCTTCTAGCTCACCTCCTGAGAAAGCAATCGATACTCTCCTAGGGCCAATAAACATCCCCTGCGCAACCCTAGGAAACAGCGCGCAAGATTTTCCGGCTCTTTGGCCAAAGTTTTGTTTTGAATTCGGGATCGCGTTCGTGCCTGGACGGTGTCGTCCCAATTAGGAACTTGAGAAGTGCCGCTTATCAATTAAGCATAAACGAGCCCTTCGCACGGAAACGTTCCCAGTGCGGAGCCCCAGGGACCGGCTGGGCAGGGAGGGTGGGAACCGCTGCCGCCGCGCAGGGGCTGAGCTGGAACGGGGGGAGAATTCCCCCAACTGAAAATTTAATTAAAAAAAAAAAAAAAAAAGAAAAAAAAAAAGAAAAAAGATTTCCTCCTCCTCCTCCTCCTCAACTCAAACAACATAGTGGAATTTTAATTACCTTGTCCTTGTTGCTGCCCTTGTGCGGGCAGGACACACTGTCCCAGCTCACCATTCAACCAGAGCTGCATACGAATAAATGGTTCTCGGCCTTTTTGGGTCAATTTACTCCATGGCTTTGGCCTGGAGAGCATGTCACTGACACTTCCTTGGGACAGCCCCAATACCTGAAGTGAAGCAACCAAGAACGGCACGTTAACACATGTGATGTGGAAGGGGGGTGGAATTTAAGTCATTTTGGTCTCCTTTCACTGCTCTATGGCTCAATATAGTCTTTCTACGGACAACGCGTGACACTGCAGAATGTCATCTGCAGGTACTGGGGTGGAAATGCTTTTCTCCTGCCGCGCTCTTCTGCTGGTGGGTGGGATTTTTTCCCTGCAGGAACGGAGCGGCAGCGCAAACGGCAGAAGGATGCTGCAAGATTTGCATGCTTTTCATATTTTATGTCAAATAGTTTCAGCAGTTCTAACAGGAAAAACACGAGAGTCCAGGCACACACAGGCAGATAAAACAGGAAATGATTGGCATGTATTTTGTTCTCAAACAAAAATAATTGGGACTTTTGAGACTAGGCCTATATTTGGCTGATTTGTTGGTTTTTTTTGGGGTGGTATGAATTCTAAGGCTGGGTGTTTTCACCTGGAGCAGCGGCTGCTCCACGCAAGCAAATATTTAATAATACAGCCGACTGCAGCAAAGGGGGAATTTCAGACAGGCAGAACTCAATTACTTGCCTGGAATTCAGCACGGGTACAGGGGTTAAAAATCATACTTAATGAAAGCAGCCACGGGACCTTTAATGACCCCAAGAGGTCAGGCTTTTCACTCCACATCTTAGTGAAAAGGTAATAGCGCGATGCCAGCTCCTATTATACTATTAAATTGATTCCATTCTTTATAGGAAGAAGAAACACCAGCTGTCCACCACTTTTTATAGCCTGGGAAGTGTGTGCTGGTGGTTGGGGACCAACCCCTCCCAAAATCCCACGTGTTCAATGCTTAGAGCCCACAGCGTGAGAACTTCGGGAAGACTTATCGTGCGTCTCGTGCCTGTAATCACACATTGCTTGAAAAAAGGCACAGAGAGATCCCAAGCACCAGGTATTAGGAATGACTGCCAATTGTTGACTTCAGGCTAAGGAGAGGTAGGGGATTTTCCACGTATTTGTTTAAATACCTCTGTGAGCATTGCCAAATAGTTAAAAAACAAAAAAACACAAAAAAAAAAAAAAAAAAGGAAAAATGCTCTCATGTCCATAATCTTCACTTAGAACAATTTGCAGACTCTCCAGTCAGGACAATGGTATTACTCAAATATTCCCCGAATTCGTTACATTAAGCAGGAAATATTGAGTCTCGGTAGCGGTCGCTCCGGCTTTTGATGTTTCTGAACTCGGGGAGGGGGGGCTGTTGCTAACCACAAGTGGCTGCAGCCAATCTGGGCATGAAAAGCTGTGCAATTCACAGAGCACGGGGAAACTAACACTTCCCTCCGCCAGCTTAGTTTTTCAACACTTAACACAGGCAGCAGAAACATTTTTCCAGGAGGCACGGGTGGGATATCCCCCTCGGCCGAGCTGAGCTCCGTACCGGCGTAAGGAGCGCGAGGCACATTCCCGACACTGGTGGAACAAGAGAGAACCAGTTCTTTACCTTTTCCCCAAAGATCCTTTGGCAGATGCCATTCTTTGCTAGCTTTTCTTTGACCTGCCGCGTTAGTTCTATGGTATCCACTTCCTGGTACATATAAATCTCATACTGCTCGGGTGTCAGTGGAGGAACTGAAGGTTTGGATGGCTTTGACAAAGACACGATAGGGGATGAAGGGAGGGGGCTATTCTGTGGTGTCTCACTGCGACTCGCCCCAGTCATGCTCAATTCAGAACTCTGGGAGTACGGAGATTCAGCGTTTGGCCACTCTTTCCAATATTCTGAAGAAGATGGTCCTTGGAGCTGGCTACGATCTGGCCTAGTCTGATTGCTGACCTTTTCTTTTCCACCACTGGCTTCCTCAACTTTTATATCTTCAGGAAGAGCTGTATTTCTTCTCTCATGCTGCACAGTATTCCACCAATGGTCCTTCCAAACACCACCACGTCCCAACTCATTTTTAACATGCCTCAACATACCCTGGGCAGAATCACTTATTCCATGAAGCTCTAAAACAGGTGCCTCCTGAGGCTCCTTTTTGAGCCCAGAGAGGTTCTGCAATGCAGAGATACTGGAATCAGTGACAGATGAATGTTTCTTCAGGGATATGGCCAAAGGAGAATAGCTGGAAACCGAAGACATTGCAGGTGTAGATACTAGTTTGGGGGACAGGATAGAAATGTCAGCTTGAGATAAAGGTGGTGTTTTTAAGGCAGGTTCAAGGGCAGCCTGCTGTGCCTCCATTTCCCGTCGGGCTTGTTGCAGAATGGATCGAATAGCATCATCAGAATTGCCACTGCTAGATGCAGAAGGCGGCTGAGCCGGCTCAGCTATGAAAAACAACCAAGAGACTAAATGCAACAGAGGAATATGCTTTATATTCAACACGTGCTACTGTAAACAGTTCCCCGCCAGACAAAGGGCTGCAATACATTTCTGGATGGGAGGGAGGAGTTTTCACTCGGCAAAGACTTGCATTTTGCAAAATAAGGTAAGATTTCCAAAGTTCTGCACTGGGAAATTTTTATAGTTGCCAAAGTGCTGGACATTTGCAGGCAGAGACCCAGCTGCAGCCGTCCAGCACCCCTTGCATGTTTTCCACCATCGGAAAAAGGGTCAAAGAAATGAATGCCTTTGAAGATCAAGCCTTCGTCTCTTCCTCCCCCAGCCCCAGTGGTCAGGAACGTTTTATAGTTCGATTTACACAGTTATTTCACCTTTCCCTTCTCTCTATCTCCACAAATGGATGGTAACACACCCTGAGAGCTGAACACAGCTGCGTTCCCCTGGACAGCCTGGCAGTGCCCTCCCACCACAGAATTCAACGGGCGTCCTTTTACCTCCAGAAATGTACCACGCAAATTACAGCAAAGCAAGAACTTTAGTGAGAGACATCATTACTTCATTTGACAAGCTAAATAATGCTCCTGCTTCCTGTTTTCTTGTTCCGTGCTCCAAAGCACTGAAATGAAGAGCTCTACCAAGCTCAGGCTGGTGCCTGCCCTCGCGCTCTGCCTCAGCCCAAGCCCTCCAAGAGCCACGGGCGCTTTCAGAAGCGGTCCCACCTAAACGCAGGATTTCAGTGGTGAACCGGGACTCGTGTGGCTGTGCTGCAGCACTCGGGGACGAGCAGAGACTGCAACGTGGGTGTAAAATTATCTCTGCAGAGCCAGAAGGATTTTGCAATGGCATCTGTTTCCATTTAAGTTAGAGGTCCCCAGTGCTTGAAAACCAATTCCTCTGAAAGCTACTCTACAAAGAACGGGGAAAGTGAAGCGCTCGATAGTAACGGGGAACCCCTGCGCTGCAAGAGGTGGCCTGAAAGTGAAATAAAATTTGAAACACGCTGCCTATTATTCTAGGAATACTCTGCCTCATCTGAATAATTTCTGAATTTGCCTCCCTACATTCCTTCCTTCCTGTCACGCACTGTAAAATACGTGAAAAGCTAAGAAATGGGGAAAAAAAATAAAAGACAGAGGGACTATCTCTTCTGGTTTATGTGCTGGTTTCATGGGGAGTTTTCGAGGCTGAATTAGTATTTGAAAGGAAGCCTGAGACTCTTGGATGAAACACGCTACTGAACAACGTGCTTCCAGTTTCCTGCACACAGCCCATATTTTTCTCTATGTAGTCATTGCTTGTATAAAGTCACATTTAAATCATGTATTAACTAGTCTTTCATATTTTGCCATGAGATTAGCTTAGCTTTCATTTAAAAGACAACTATCCAAAACTGTAAATCAGTATTTACTTTAAAAAGCAAAACAAAAGTATTGCAGAGCTCTTTCTACTTCAGCATTAGCCCTTCAGCAGTACTGGAAACTCTTGTAAAGTTGGGAGGGCTATGGACAGAAATGTTAACTATATGACAGCGTACAGTGAGGAATTAAGCTTATCTGGGGCTAGGATGTTAAATTAATAATGTTTTTGGGAAAGGAAAGGCTTTTTGGATTTGCCAGTTCATTCACTGAATACATTCTGTAACCAGAAATGAAGTCATATACAAGTTAGGATGGAGTTTGCCTGCATTATGCTTTCAGTACACGATACCCACAGTACGATGGCACCGTGTGACTGGTACTTGCTGGCTGCACCGTGACCTTCACCCCGACAAACCCCTGCGGTTCCCCCTCTCATGCAATTGTGTCCCTGGGGTGTGAGTTAGAGAGAAGAGAAGAGAAAGCAGGAGCCATTCCCTTTCCAAGGAGCAAACTGGTAGAAGGATGGATTTTTAGGTTCATCCTGCAGCTCTGCATTGGTGTAAAGGTGGCAGAGCTCTGCATGTGGAAAAAGAAATCTCCCAGTGTTGCTTCCCTGGGAGTGGGGAGAGACCCCCCCCCAAGTTGTGACACATGTAAACTTAACCTGGGATGTCTTATAGACAGAAACAACTCCACTAGATAATTTTAAAAAAAAAAAAAAGCTCTTCAAACCTACATTCAAGGTTGTAAGAAGATAATTAACTGACCAGAAAGCTCATGGTAATTGTTTTAATTACATTCTGAAATAAAAGGAGCAAGAGACAAAATGAGACCGTACCTGTTTTCTGTACTTGCAGCTCCCTTTTGGCTTGTTCGAGAATGGATTTGATGGCTTCATCAGAGCCAGTCTCTGTGGTTCGGATTCTGGTGGTTATATTACCTGAAGAGGAAAACAAAACTAATGACACTGGGAAACCTGTTATTTGTTTGGTTTTCTTTCTTTGTTTTTTAAGGCAAAGACAGAGAGCAGATACCCATACCCTACCAGCATGACCTGACAAAGTTTACACAGGACCTCTAACAACATTTACAACACCAAGGACGTTCATTAACATAATAAAAGTAAAATCTCCTCCTTGTGCCAAAGCCTGCCCACCTGCTGCGCTGGGACCACGATGGCATCGGAGGAAGAACTAGGTGGTCAGATATGCCTTTTCCAGGATAACATCCATAGGTCTATTTTTTTCCTTTTCTATTTTTTTAAAATTTCTTTTAAAATTTTTTTTTTGGAGAGGGGAGAGTAAACAGAAGGGAAAAGAACCAGAGGGGAAAGGAAGACAGGTCAAAACATAAGATCACCTTAAAAACGGCATTAGCTGCCAGGCGAAGTAGGATGAGTATACGTTCAGCCCAAAACAGAATTAAAAAGTAACTAGATAAAAATAATTTTTAACTTTCTAGAGGTCAATACATTAAGAGAAACAGTCATTTAAACGCAGATACCATTTGAAGTACTCTCCAGCTAAGAGCTATTACTTGGTTGTTTGGTTTTGTTCTGCTTTTTCAAACCAGTAAGGGGAAGAAAAGGAGGGAAACTGATGACTGCAAAGGCTACTGCACTTAGCTGCATTTTTCATTACGAGATGATAATTTGTAAGTGAGCTAGGTGATTTCTAACAGGAGTCGAAACAACTGCAGAGCTTTGGGGTACCTGGGTTTGTTTTCTCTTCTTCCTCTTTTCTTGCTAAGAGAAAAATTCTGCAACTACTCTATAAGGGAGAGAAATGTTTGTACTTCCTGTTCCGTGATAATTTATTCATCTGATGTTCACTTATCTCGTTTCTTTTTCATGCACCACACTGAAGTAAGGATCACACTAATTTAACAGCGTATTAAAGTGTATTTGTCAACAGAAGCCCCATGAGAAGAAAGAAGTAAATCTAGAGCAGAAGCAGTACGCTACTGACGTTGGGTTGTAAGTAATCGTGCAACTTTCTCCCTCCAAAAATCACAAAAATAGCAAAGAGAGCATTTCAACAGATCTGATGATTTTATAATGCCACTTCTACCCCTTCTCTCTTTTTATCTGCGTACGCAGTGAAGTTGGGAGTGGAAAAAGTATCCAAACAGCGTTACGTTAGTACAGCAGCAGCAGCAGAATTAGAAAAAGCAAAAGTGTTCATCTAACCCATGGTTTGTTTTATACTTACTGTCTGTTTTTCTATCAGATTCCAGGCCAGAATCAAACTGCACAGTTTTAAGGAAACACACAGCTAAAGCACACTCCACTTCCTAGGTATTGACTGCAAAGAAAAACACCTGCCTGTGACGTACCTTCAGACCCATTTCTTCGTTTCGGTACTTCCTGAAATAGTCTGTTCAGGTTCTGGCCTGGATTCTCTGTTGAAAAACAAGTTTGGTAAGAACAAAACAATCAGGGGATGGTTGCTCTGACATCACGGGCTGTGTGACATGAGAAGCTGGCAGGCTGTCTCTGACCGCGAGGGCTCGAGCTGCCCTCGCCCCCTCGAGCCTCGGTCTGAGCGCGGAGGAGCTGGCTACTCGGGAAGAAGCAAGGCTGGCTGGTTTGTTAATAAAGATCACAGCTACGTTCGGAAAGGAGATTAGACAGATATAAATAAATGTCTAGAGATACCAAAAACGAAGAGGTTAAAGATGGGCAGATAATCCCCTCAAGTACAATCATCAAAAGGAAGAACAGATTATAAATCTAACAGTGTGCGCTTCCAATTAAACAAAATCTAGGAAAACCCTGCCTGCCCTCTCCAATATTTCTTGACTGTAAACAACTTACTTTTCGGTTTCTCTAAATGTAAATCTCGGTCTCTGCTTCAGACGAATCAGAATGAAATGCCTGTTATTTCTTAAAATCACTGCCTTTAATATGCAAAGCTGCTTTAAGCTAGGACTGGTTTTTAATTTCTCATCTCATGCATCACCTATGATACTTTGTCAAAACACTGGGGGGGGGGGGGAAGTAAAAGCCACGCAAGACACAACAAAAGTCTGGTCTCAAGAAAACCTAAATAGCAAGAGTCAAGTATTTCTGAGGGCTGATACCCTCAGGAGCTACCGACCCTCTTCACTCCCTGTTTAGGGACACGGACGTGTTGGGAAGCGAGGGGTGGAAGCGTCCCCGCTGCTCGCTCCTGCTGACAAACGCAAGTCAGCGGCCAAAAAAAGCGTAAGCGAAGATACTAACCTGCTCGAGTGCTGAACAGCAGAGCTAGAAAGCTGTACTTTCTGTACCTGACATCTGATTTGGGTGAGAAGGGCAGCAGTGCACAAACGGCCCCGCACTGGGAAGCTTCCAATTTTTAACACTTGTAACTAAGAGGAGAATCGGGCGAGAGCCTCGGCCGGCGAGCGCTTACCTCTTTGTCTACCCTGGATGCTGCGAAGAGCCAAGATGTTCTGCTCGTCCGAGAGGAACTGCTTCATCTTATGAAATGGCTCCTTGCCTCTCACAGTCAGTTTATTCCATGGCTTTGGCCGGGCTAGTATCTCGCTCACAGACCCTTGCGACAGTCCCAACACATAATGTCCAAATATCCGCTGTCCAATATTGTGCTTGATCAACTGCTCTTTCACCTGACGTGCAATTTCGGCCGTGTCTATCTCCTCGCCTTCAGAGATGCTCCCAGCACTTTCTGACTGGCTGGGAGACGGGGCCATGCCATTTACGTCCGGGCTTTGTTGTAATGGACTTTGGGAAGATATGGAGTTTGTGCTGTAAGGACCTGTTGAAAAAATCATGCTTGTGCTTCCTGCTTCCTGCATTGCCTTGGAGTAGAAGGACTGCATTAGCTGTCGCTGGAGGAGAGAGTTTAGTGCAAATTTTCCTGTGGAGGCCAGGGGTAAGCTGGGGCTCGCCAGGGATGAGCTGAAAAAGTCTTGACTTAAACCCGTTGGTGAGAACTGGTGTGTACCATTAGTATTGGAAGCCTGCTCCCCCGCGTTGCGGAGCAACTGAGAAGGAGGGGAGGCCGGCAAGGTTGCAGGACGCTGACTCTCAGGCTGGTCTTTCCCTTTTCTCCTGGCTGACCCTACAAGGAAGGTCAAACATAATGCATTATGGGGGATCAAAGAGGGAAAAACCAAGATAAAAAAATGCAAAGTTTGCCCCGCAAAGGGAAAAAGTGCAGATTTCCAAGGGCCAATGAAGTGGCGGTGGGATTTTTGTTTTCGGTTTGTTTTTGGTTTGTTTTCGTTTGTGGGTTGTTGTTTTGTTGTGTTTTTTCATTCGTTTGTTTGTTTTTTCCCACAATTGAAATTTTAATAAGCCAAACAAGGCCCCCAAAACAAACAACATGCATTTCATGTTTGCACCTTTCTTGTATGTTGCAGCCTGGAGAATCCCCCTTACAAACATTAACACTAGAACAGTTACATGAAGTGCAGTTACACATTTAAAATCAAGGCAGTTACAGACAGCAAGCCTCTTGGGTGTCTCTCATTCAAGACATTACTCATTGGACCTGACTGAACCCAAATGCAGCAAACATTTACATTTTGGAACAAACCAATTTGAATAAAGGAATCACCAGATCACTCAGTTAAAGTCATAAAACACTTCAGAATTCAGTAATCCCAGGGCCAGTGGCAACTTTTAACTTTCTTCCAGCTGCAAAAACCATAAGCATTCAAGTATCTGGAAATTCCATGACTTGCCATTTAAAAAAAAAAAATAAACGTGCACGCAAGATGTCAAAAGCCCACATTAGGAAAGCTAAACGGCAAACACGCTTCGCTAAAAAGAAAGTATTTTGTTTTTCCAAGCTGACCTGCCGGTAGTATATCTAAGTGCATCAGACAGGAAGATTATTGTGTTCTACATGCAAACATTTTGCATAACACTGTGCGTGGGGGAAGAGACTTCTGGTGCCACGGATGAATCTGTTCCCAAAACAGAAGACGGCCTCAAACGCTGCCGCTTGGTACATCTTGTAATGCCTCTCTTTCCTAAACTTTAAAGACTCTCTGAGGTCTCCCAAGTTTTAGTTTATCATCCAGCCTATAAAACTGCAGAAATCCAACGTTACTCAGCGTTCTTGTCGCCTCTTAATCTCTCTGCCGTGCATTAGCTCAGACGGTCCTCTCTCGCTCAGCCCTCCCTCCCTTCACAAGGCAGCAACCAAACCAGAATAGCCGAAAATCGTGTCAACCTACCACTCAGGTCACTATTGGTGATACGCAGCGAGGCGTTCTCCGACTGCAAGGAGCGGTTCTTCTCCAGCAGCAGCACCTCCAGCGGTTTAGCTGCATCCTAAAGAAAATCAAAGTGGGAGGTTTGTTTCTAAAAGCATTAAGAGTCTCACTCAGGCACTAAAAAGGCTTCAGAAGGAGAAAACAAGCGCTCATCTCTGCTCTGGAGGCAGCTGGGGAATTCACCGTGCATATATTTGCAGGAATTGCTCAGTGCTCCTACGTGAGCCCCAGAAGAGATTCGCTGTTTAATTTTCATTGTAAAGCATTCATCAATTCCGCATTATTTGGAAATGTGCAACGGAACATTTTCTTAATCCTCCTTATTTTAAAATGGGACTGGCACGCTTTCAATTTAAAAGCTGTACTTCTTTTAATCTGATTAAAAGAGGAGTTGAGATGATACCATTTCTTCTAGGTCAGCTGACCCGAGTTAAGCATTTCCTTGAAATGCTGCGTTTCAGCGTGAACAGCTTGTTCAAAAATACAGTCAGCCACAGAAACCTGCCACTTACCTTCCACTAAACAGCCAACCCTTGATCATTTCAAAACGTGGTGAAAATTAATCCCGGTGTATTGATATTCTGTTCAGATTTCTGACGCGGGAATTTAATTCATAACCTTTAAACTTAAGTAAGATTAATTGGCGAGAAGAGCAGAGCTTTCTCTGCTTGTAGTACTCAGAGGTTTGTTTTCTTTTGTGAATGTTCTTTTCAAGGCTAACAGAGACTCAAAAATGCTAAAATCCTTGCTGAGTGCACTGTCAGCACAAGAAACATGCAGAGCTCAGTGTAGCTGTACCCCAGCTCCAGTATCTGGAAGAGACTCAACTCGACACGGTTACGGTTACCCGCTCCAGCCCAGCTCAAACGTCATTCTTTGTCCTTCACCACTTAAAAAAGAAATTACCAGGCAAAAAATGTTCAGTTCAGCTTTTTACGTAAGAAAACATCAGGAAAACAACCATCAACCCATACGTCCCAACGTCAACAGGAAACCACCCATGCCAACACCAACGGATTGCAAGACAAGAATCTTTGTTAATTAACTGAACTGCTGAATTAAGTAAGAAAACAAAGGTTGGTTCAGTACCTGTGCACCAGAGCTTTCGGATGGTGCAAACTCCATGGATTTCAATATACTGTGGGAGGCAGAAAAAAAATATTATTTTCTATTTCTTCCTTTGATAACAGCTCCGCTAATGAGCATTAACATTACCATTTCCTACTCTCCAGCAACACTACAAGTGATAACAACTTTCCTTGCAGTAACGCAGCCTTATAATGAATACAGAATAACTATTCAAACTAGTTATTGGATAAGAAAATCTTCTCGAGCGTCATCTAAATCATTCCATATGCAATCCCACCAGGCCAGTTTAAAGCGTAAATTTAAAGGTTAATAAGGATATAACATTTTAAGCTGTCAGAAGCGATACGAATTTATCTGTGAAGCTTGAAGGGAATGAAAAAGTTGTAGCAAAGCAGCAAAACAGGGGAATCACCACCACAGTCACAGCACTTTATATTATATACAGCAGCTCACATAGCAAGGAAAATATGCACAAATAATCTTCCCGACCAAGACACTACAGGGTAAAAGGCAGTTTTTCATTTTAATAACCTCCTAGTTCTGTGGCAAAGGGAAGATAAAATGGCACAATATTTCTTAAGAAATATGAGAGATCCAAATATTTATAAGTACATTAAGAGAAGAATCTGATAGTCTCATTGTCAATATTTTATATAAATACTGTGCAGTCAAAGGACGTCTCCCTTCAAAGTCTTTCACTTGGAGTTGTAGCGTCTGGCAAATGAGCATCTTACAGGAATACAAACTTATTACTGAGCTTTGTCCTATAAATTTATTTAAACAGGCCTGCTGCAGGCAGGACCTTAACTTCCTCAGACTGAAGCGATAAATGATTTTGGCTTCTCATTGTACAAAGATGACATCCATTTGTTGAAGGAAAATACATAAACAGATACAGAGAGTCTTTATACAGCATTTTTTTCACGTATAAAGCACCAGGAACTTTGTGAGGCAGGGAGAATATGTTTAATCATGTATTCAACTGAGACAAAAAAGGCAGAAGGCCAGTATTAAGAAGTAGGGACTAGTTGTGGATGTCACTGGGAGCTGGCCAGGCACCCAGCACTCTTCAACTGGGCCATGTAGAGTCCAGCTCCCCTAAATCTGTCTGCGCATGAATCCAGAGTGAGATGTCCATTACGTGACGCTCTGGAAATGAGTGGTCTTGGTGAGTCATTCGAGATCACCCAAAGTCATAGCAAATCCAAGAAAAGAAGTCATCCCGAGACAGAAACCTCTTTTGTGCATCTGTGCATACTCACTGCTTACAGTGGTAATTCCGACAGGCACTCCTACAAGTATAGTAATTCATAAAATCACAATATTCTGGCCATCAGTTTCATCCTACGGCATCGCTGGGTGACAGCTCTTGCCAGCAGAAACCACTGCAGGGTAGAGCCATCATCCAAGACACAGGCACATAAGGTAATGCTGTTAAGACTCCGCTTTAGGTGGGCACAACAGCTCAGCCACGTGCAAAAGTGCCTCTTTTCTGCTGTTAACGGACCCAGGCCAGTCAAGGAGAGAGGCTGGGCATTAATGGCTCGAGCTCTTAAGGATCCTGACATTACAGTGCCATCACAGGCATGTCTACTCAGGTTGCTAATCCCTGCTGAAAGCAAGAGTTTCCTGGGACACCTCTTCAGAGGCACAGCTCTGTCTACCAGGACTCCAAGGTGCCAGGGAAGGTAAATACACAGAGTCTCATCTAGGAAAACCCCAGTCACTGGCAATGAGCTGTTTCCATCCTCCCACAGATTCTGCAGGGTCTGGCCTCTGAAAGGACAGCAAGTCATAATGCACATTCTCATGATGGGCAAAGAAGGACCCACCTGAATTTAAAAACCCCACAATTTGTAGCAGGAAATTACCACGTGGCAACTGTCCCGTGGCAGAGCACAGGCTTCTCCCAGTTCAGCTCAGCTCAGCAGTACACTGGCCACACAAGTCTCCCAGAAATCCCCACTTACCACGCTTCCGTTTGCCATGCAGAGCAGTCCTGGAGCATACCAACCACCTTTCTTCTGGATCAGACTAAACCAAAAGAAGCTCCTAGCTCTTGGAGGAGCTCTGAGCACTACTGTGCTGCCTACAGAACCAGACTGAAACCAGTCCCAAGGGCAAAGCAAGCCCCAATGTATTTAGTGTGTGTAACAGGTTCTCAGCACCAGAACTCTGGCTTTAAAGCCCCGATCTTCTTGTGCCCTCTACTTGCACAGGCTGCTCTACAGATGCATTTTGGTTCTGAGCACCTGCTGCCAGCTGGGACCTTCTGAAAGGATCCTGACCCTTGCAGCAGCTGCATTTTTCCACCAGCCTGGAGCAGGCATGCATATTCAAACCTCGGCTGGAAACTTACTGACCTCTGCCTACTTCAAAGGGGATTCTTTGCTGCCTGAAATAGCCTTCTGGCAATTCCACAGGTAATTTCCTATACACTTGGAACCCAAAATATACTAAAAACCAGGTCGCTGGTACCTGGAATTGCCCTTGGAGGGATATTCATTACAGCAGCTTCATTTCTTAAAAAAAAACGTTAAAAAGTTAAAACGTGTCCAAAGTGACTCTCCAAACGTGTCACAAAAGAGACATTTTTCTCAGGAATATGAGGAAGCAAAAGGCTTCCTCTTTGGATTCCAGGAATATCTTTGCCCATGAGATTCCCCACTCAATCTGCTGCTTGAGATCAGTTCCCTGCTTTTTAAAGGAATGATCTTGTGACTCGAATCTGCACATCTAAGACGACTTGAAAGGTCTTGCTCTAAAGCAAAGCGTGCACTGGGACAGCTCGACTTTCTGTTCCTATGATCCCGACTGCAAAGGCAGGGGGGTTAGCACTGTTGTATTACTCGAGAGGGAACTGAAAGGACACACACAGCTCTCAGATCTCAAAAAATAGGTTTAAAAGCTGTTTGCCAGAAAAGCCAGTGCAGAAAGCAAGGAATCTTCCCTTCCCAGATCTTGATGTGGACCTGGTTATGTTCCTCCGAGGTTAGAAGTTGGCTGTTATTGAGATCCCTCAGCCTAGAATGCATCCTTGAGAGGATTAAGGAAAAGACATCAGTGCCAAAACAACTGAGAAGTTTATTCCCTTTCTTCCTTTACTGACAAGATATATTTTTTTCCTGGTGCGTACGCGTGTTACGAGCAGTTCATTCCTGTCAGTGTTTCAGGGCACAAAGGCAGGCGTGGCAGGATTCAGAATGAGGGATACCAGATTTACAGCAACAGACTTTTCATAGTTTCTCTTCAGGTCAGACTGTCACTCTGAGGTGATGCACGTTTAGATTTTGGCACATCTTTCGGCCCAGATGGGAGCAGCAAGGCTGGTGTGAACGAGCTGCTGTGACGATGCAGCCTCACCAACATCTTCAGTGCTCTCACAGAGGCTCTCAAACCCCCTGCACAGACCTCAGAACCTCCAAAGTCAGCCTGCCCAGATAAAAAGTGTTACCCACAAATTAGGGGGACATAAAAACTGGAACAGTCAGGAGAATAGAGATAATTTAGTGGCACCCAACAAGGGCTGCTTCCAGGAGTTCTCCCATCTCTTTCACTGCAGGCTCATCTCGAAATAACAGGAACAGGCAGAGGCACCACATGAACACTGCTGTGTCACAGCTTCTCCTGGACCTGTCATCTGCCTTCCTCCATCTCTACCCTCATCTAAGTCAGGGTTGTAAAACAGAAGGAAAAAAAAAAAAGGACAAAAAAGAGGCATTACCACCAGGAATACAGGGATCTAAATGAGGTTTGTTTCTATAGGTAAGGCATTAAACCAGGTAGGATTTAAAACTCCTGTTTTAATCCAGGTAGGATTTAAGACTCCTGCTGTTTTGGCACATTCATGTTTAGTAACTCACGTAGCAAACTGAAGGGTTGTGGCCTCATTTCCATTCACGGCGTTAGGGCCGAGGGCACCAACTGCCTGAAATCTGAAGCCGGGTTTCCTTAACTCAGGAGAGAATGTGGACCTATTTCCCCACACCACTAAAATGATGCTGCTTTTTTGAGACCAGTTAATAACCAGGTATAATGACCAAAGAAATGGTCAACTATTTTCACTTGACTGAAACTATGAAGCTACGCCGGGGTGTGCTGGAGCTGGCAGCGAACCAGAACCGCAGCCAGCGCGGCTTGAATAGAATAGCACCAGGGGCCGGGCAGTCACCGGGCTTGCAAAACCAAACCTGCTTTCCATATTCTCCAGGGATGTGTAAACAAAAGCACATGACTCTACCAGCCTCATCTGAAATACCTCATTAAACAAGGTAACGTTCTTTCAGGCTTCTTAAAATACACACGAAAATGCCACAATGATGAAAGAGGAGATGGAGTTTCTTGCAGTTATTTAAACCTCGACACTCAACATATTTCCAGTCAGAAAACTTCTCTTCTGAACCTGACAGCTTATCTTGTTAGAGTTTAAAATGAGGCTCTTTTAAGTCTCTTTAAAAACCCCCTTGAAATAGGAAGAGGCTGTTTGTGGCTTTAGTTTCAAACCACAATATATTAGAAAAAATATCCAGTGAAAGGAGCACAGCATTAAAATGGTAAGTGCTGAACAGCGTCTGGCAAAAGCATAGAAAAGGTATTATGGCCAAAGGCCCTGCACTCAATTCTTGCTCCACGATACGGTCAGCTGCTGGCTGGGGATTTTTAAAGGGAGGTCCACCTAAAATACCACAGATTTTCAAACTTTTTCCCCTTATGGAAGGTAGTTTTAGCACCTTTTCTTCACGGGCGCTTGAATTATTCACTATTGCCGTGCTCTGCTGCAACAAAAAGGAGCACTCTCAGATGCTGCAGTCCCACTGGTTCTGGAGGCAATTTCTGCCAATATTCCTGATTTCCCCATCTTTGTGGTTTTGACTGAATTCTTTATTGTTCCAAGAACACAGATTTGTGGCTTCATTTAACAAGCATTGTTAAACTACAGTTTGTGAAAAAATTATGTAGGCATTTAACACTTACTTTAATTCTTTCTTAACCTCTTCATAATCAGCCTGTCCTTTCAGTTTTTCTTCCAGTTGCTTTAAAAGAAAAAAACATGGATTTAATTATTTAGATTTTTTTTTTTTCCTTGCAGGCTTTCAAAATCATCTTTAAATTATTCCATATATACAGCAGCGCACAAGTGAGGGTTAATGACTCACACCTAATTTGCATATATTAGAAAACAAACTCTAACCAATTCAATGTAAACACAATTATACCTCACTCCTCCTTTGTTTACAGAGTGCCAAGCGTTCCAGAATTCAGCAGGTCTCAATTCAGCTCTTTGCAATGTCACTGCCATGTGCTCAATAAAGAGACCAGGGAAGAAGGCTTTAAAAATGGGGCAGCTGAAATTTCTGCACAACTGGTAAAAGGAGCAAACAAGGGGGATGCTTTGGCACTTTCTGTATTCTCAATATGACAGGTTTTGATAACCTTATCTGCATGAGAAAAAGGCAAAGCCTGAAGAAGCTGCTGTTGACTGGAACGCCTTTGGCTTGTGAGACTTCTACAGAGCCTCGTGCCCCAACACAACAGCTGTACCAACTCATTTCACAAGCATTATTTCTTGCAATAACTAATACCATTACACACCAGAGATCAAACATTGAGACCAACTCAGCAAGGCTTTGTGCTCAGGTCTGCCCGAGCTGGGGCAGTCTTACCCAAGACCTTACCCAAGAGCCTCCTGCTCCCAACAACAGTGCTCAGCACTACAGGATAAGTGCTTCAGGAGGCCTAGAACACAGCGATACGTAATTGATGTCGTTACGTTCCTTGCAGGAGCCACATTAATTTCCCAATAATAATGTCTTTACTTAGTACAGGAACACCTCACCTAAGTGAAGGGAGAACAGAGCTTAATGGCCTGCACCTTCCATGGAGAAGTTCAGGTGCGCCCTGCTGCACTTCTTCTTTGGTGCTAAAATTGGCACAGAGTCCCAAAGGTCACAAGAGACAGAAATAACACAAGGACATACCACCCTCAAAGACAGAGCATCTGCTTTGAAAAGGAAAGAAATGTATGACATGAGAAAGAACAACAGGGCTTTGCAGCCAGGGGAGGTTGCAGCGGAGAAGTGAATTCAAGAAGATGCTCACTAAAAGCAGGAGGAAGGCAGGGAAGTGCAGTGAGCCTGGATAATTTTAACAACCTGGTTTAAAATGCAGTCCTATGAAGTTCTGCCCCAGCACAGCTACAGGTGCCTGAACAGCAGGGCTGGGACAGATGGACAACTGGAAGTGGGAACCTCTTCACCATGCTGTCTTCTGAAGTGAGCCAGTGTGGAGGTATCAGGAGGCATCCCCCACCTCAAAGCTATCGATGGGTAGGAGCAGCAAACCTGAACACTGCATCACAGCACCCACGGGTCAGCAAGTCCATCATCTGAGCCATCTGAAGAGTGTAAATAAAGCTTCTGCAGATGACAGCAGCAGCGTGATGGGGCTCTGCTGGACTTCCAGCTACTTGACCATCTTTTGAAGGATTTCCTACCCTGCCCTTTCCAGCTGAGGCATTGCTGACATTTCTGCCTTGCCAGCAGCACATGTACTGAAAAGCAGTCCCGAAGTGGATATCCACCTTACCAATACACAGCCCTCTGAAACTTCTGATCCTGCTTTTTGATACCACAATCCTCAGTCATTGCTGACAAGGGGCATCTCCTGGCAGCAAGACACGGGCCCTGCTCTGGCAACTGCTCAACAAGCAGCTCTTCATGGATCACCAGCACTGGCTGTTGCAGGAGAGCAGAAACTGCTGTGAGGTGTGGAATTTGCACTCTATGGGACACTGGTGAAATGAGTGGCCTCTTAAATGGTCTTCTGTCCTGGCATCCTTAGCCACCAGTAACTCGTGCAGTCATTTGGATTGAGTGAAAAAAAGAAAAAAAAACCAAACATCTCTATTTCAGCTAAAACAGTTTTTTTCCCCTGGACTAAATACAGAGCAAGTTTTAGTCATTTCTCCTGACAAATCCTGCCTTACCAAATTCCAGTTACTAACTGGAATTACAGGGAGTACCGACTTTGCTTTACAGAGCAGACACAGTGCTAGAGGTGTTCTGGTCCTGCTAAAATACCCTGTACTGAGGTAACTAAGAAAATCCTACTAATATTAAAGATGTTTGAGGTTCTGATAACCTCCAACACGTGTTGAAATCTCATTATGCAAATGCCCCCCGGGGCTCAGACTTCTCTAAGTTCTAAGGAGGGTCAGCTCCAACGTGCCACAAGTTCAGGCAGCATTTCAAGCTCAGCTCGATGCTGAGCAAACCAGCTCCTGCAATGAGGAATCCAGCTAGACCTCTAATGCACCAGGTCAGGCCCAGCAAGACTGGAGAGGGGTCTTTAAACGAAACCAGTAAGCCTGAGAGCCCTCGGTACTGGGAAGGAGACTCGGCATCATGAGTGACAGCTTTAAAACTCAATGCAGGCCATGGGAGGACCTCGCTGAACACCTCATGAAAAACAACATCCTGGGTTAATATGTTAGTTAATCATGCAACTAAGATATGCCAAGAAAAAAGCCTTTTGTAGAAAGAGGTATAAAATAGAGAGAAGCCAATGATTCCTATTTTGATGCAATCTCTATTAAATGCAATTCTGCATAGGGATATGCTATACCCTGAAAGTGTTTCTGGAAATTGTAGGTACAAAACACAGTTAGGGAAAAAAAACAAAAAAGGGGAAAGAAAAAGAGAAAAAGAGAAAAAGAAAGAAAAAAAGAAAAGAGAGAGGAGAAGAGAGAAGAGAGAAAAAGAGAGAAGAGAGAAAAAGAAAGAAAAAAGAAAAGAGAGAGAAGAGAGAAGAGAGAAGAGAGAAGAGAGAAGAAGAGAGAAGAGAGAAGAAGAAGGAAGAGAGAAGAGAGAAGAAGAGAGAAGAAGAAAAAAAAGAAAAAAGAAAAAAGAAAGAAAAAAAAGAAAAACAAAGAAAAAAAGAAAGAGTATGTTGACAGAATGAAGCTGTTTTGGACTCTCAGGTGCTTGTATGCTGTTAGAGCAGTACAGCAACCAGCAATATTTTACTTTGAATTGTATAAAAAACACATCCATCCATCATTCCCAAGTACCTAATACAGAGATTGTTGCCATGGTAAACCTGCACCTAAATGTACCCTTTACTAAGCAATATAAACTAACAACTGAGAAGGTAATGCCTGTATATAAGGAGACCATTTAGGCACTTGGCATCTTCCCCATCAATGACTGTTTTAAGATGTATTAGTATGGTAATTGTCTCAAAGATCCCTGCAAAATGCACAGAACATGGTATAACAAAGGTTCAAGCTGTGAGACAATCTGGAGGAACTAACATCTTGCCCTAAATATCAACCTGGTTAATGCAGACAAAAGCTATCCTCACATCCTCACACACACAGAGCAACACAGGGAGCCAGAGGGCAGGAGGAATGGAACTGGTGCCCTTTCTGCACACTAAATGTGCCCATATTCCGTGGTAAGCAATGGTCTTGCAATTGGTGTATGAATGAACTCATGTTACAGCATCCATAGCTTGGGTCCTCTCATGTTATTGAAAAGAAAAATAAAATCATTACTCTGTTACTAACTCAGGTAAATAGAGTGGGCTGTATTAAGGGGCTTACAACATTTAAAAAAACCCATAGTCATAGTTTAGTTAGAGTGATAAACTAGAAAGCCCCTATTTAATTAACTGAGGTTATTCGAGCCATCTCTTTGCTAACTAACACTGCTGTATTTTAACTGGCTAGCAGGGAAGCTCTAACTCCTGGCAACAAAGAGTTAATATAATTACAGTTAGAAAAGTCTTATTACTAGAGGACATGTTTTGATTATTAGATCAGATGAAGATAAAGAAGCAATAATTTTGAAAGTATTTCTGCATTGTTTCATTAAGTCATAGAGTATTACAGAATTCCCCCAAGATATGGTCTGAGAACATTGCTTTAATTTGTGAAACTGGGATTCATTTTTTTGAGGAGGCAACTGTTCCGATGGCAGTTATTTTAGATGCAATTCCTCTCTAATCAAACATCAGATCAACTGAGATTTGGTCCTTTGTACGACAGATCTCAGACACAGGTTTTCCCAGGTAGAGGTATGTATCTTGAAATATTTTTATAGTGCAAGAAAGAAGGTTAAAGACGGCTGAAATGACTCCAACTTTATCAATAGAGTCACTGCATCACACACTATCAACAGGAACCTAAATACAGAGCATTAGACGGGCAAGCCTGTGAGAAAATGGAAGGAGATTACTGAAATGAAAATCAAAGACTTGCTCTGTCATTTCTATGATCCCATTCCCTTTGAAGTTAATGGCTAAACTAATACTGACCTCACCAGGAACATGCTTTATTCCAAGAAAATCTGTCAAGTGCAAGGACTCAAGATATTTTCTGTCAGGCTTTATGAAAAAAGGGAAGAAAAAAACACCCCATAAGATGGGTGTAGCCAGCAAAATGTGTCCCTCAAAACCAGGCCAGCTCCTTCCTCCCTCGCTAAGAGCAGTGCCCACAAGGTGAGCGATGGGCAGAGACCGATGCAGTCACTACAGGAACCTGATGGCCTGCCTTGGCTCTACTGAATTTTCATAAAGATTCTGCAAGGCTGTCCTCAAACATGCACGCAACGCTCCGGCTCCCACCCCCTGCAGCCATTTCTCCACATAAATTATGCTACACCAGAGCAAAACCAGGAACCGCAAAAAAACGTTCGAATTAGAACAATTTGTAAGGGTTTCAATTGCACATTAAATCATTCTGATAGAGGCAAGCTACCCACGCCACAGTCAGAGCTAAGTGGGTACTATCAGCCTCCTGCCTTCAGAAAACCCAGGCTATAAAACCTGCAAAACTATGAAGCCTTTAATGGAATAGATAAATTTATCTTGTTTACACTCGGAATCTCATCGATGGTGGAACAATGAAAGAGACAGTGAGTTACAGGAAACTGATTCATAACACATGTCAGGAAACATTTCTCATGCTCCCTGCTAGACCAGCAGCGCAGGGGCTAGTGCACAAAGAAAGTAAAGCTGCTGAAGCAGAAGGTGAAAGGGTCACTCACAAAACCCTCAGATGTTTCTTCTGGGTTCAGTGCAGTGCTGCTGGTATGCAAATGAATATAGGATTGGACTGCTAATTATTAATGGGAATTACTGTGCAGCAAATATAGAGGTAAAAGAAAAATAATTAAATAGCTATTAAAACTAAAAAGCCTTCTCTCTGCATCTTGATCTTACTTGGGTTTGTGCTCTAAATGATACACTTCCCTTTTCCAGTGCAGGGGGTGGCAGGTAAATGCAAAGCTAGCCCACAGCACAATAAACATTCCTGGCAAATCTGCAATACTCATCACTGGAATGGGAATTTAAAGTTTTAAAACCCAAGAAGGACATTCTGTGCCTTTTCAGTTCAGCTATTCCACTGAACTATCCACGGTAAATATATATTGGGTTTTGTCAGGGGTTTTAATTCTAAAGGTAGCCAAGTCCTGCAAATACAGCTTTCAAAACAATGAGAACTAGGTAAATCAAATTTCACAGAATCAGAGAGGCTGGAAAAGCCCTCTGAGATCATCCAGTCCAGCCTATGACCCAACCCCACCACATGGGCCAGACCATGGCACTCAGTGCCACATCCAGCCTGTCTTTAAACCCCTCCAGGGACGGTGACTCCACCACCTCCCT
>WUAM01000071.1:24640438-24653183 GCA_024336885.1 Actenoides hombroni
CAGCGCTGTTTTCTAGCACTGGACACAGCACATGAAGACGCTTACCCTGTTTTCCCCACACCCACCGCTCAGCCAGGGAGGTTGGCAGGGAGGCAACCTCTTCTAGGTGACCCTACTGGAGCAAGGGGCTTGGATGAGATGATCTCCAGAGGTCCCTGCCAACCTGCATCGTGCTGGGATTTGCTGAGGTTCTCTCCTGTTCCCATGGAGGAATGAACACACCCGTGCTTTAGAAGGCCCCGTTAGCTGGGTGGTCACAGCTCTGGTTCCGTCCCCTAGAGCTGAGTCGTAGCCAGATTACACAGCAGCTAAGGGAGATAAAGCTACACAGAGGCAGATATTAATTAAAAAGAAAAAAAAATAATAATAAAAAAAAGCAAGCTACTCATTTCCTCTTCAGAGCTATATGTATGCTAATTGAAGTAAATAGTCATTAAGCCCATGAAATGAAATTCAGGTTTGATAATGTGTTTTGCGGGTGCTGGAAGCAGTGGGGTAGCTGTTCATAGCCTGCAGCTTTGGGGAAGGAAGGTCTGGGTTGTACTGCAAATAATATGTACCTTCCTCAGGGGCAGCAGGAGTTTCTCCTGCCTGGAAGTCTCTCAGTGGAGCTGAGGAATGCCCTGAGGGCTGGGGTTTAAATAGTGGCAATTAGTCTTGATAGCAGGGGGTTGGTTGAAACAAACCCCTTAGGTTTGTACAAACTGCAACAGCAATTAGAGCTGTCTAGCCCAGACTGGGCAAGGAAAGAGCCTTGGCAATGGGAAAGGAGAGTGCCTGTGGCTTGAACCCTGGCTCGTCTGGGAGGTAAAGAGGCTACAGCGTCGCAGAATCCTTGGAGGTGGAAGGGACCTCTGGAGATCATCTAGTCCAACCCCCCCACCAAAGCAGGTTTGCCCAGAGCACTCTACACAGGATTGCAGCTAGGTGGGTTTGGAATCTCTCCTGGAGAAGAGAAGGCTCTGGGGAGACCTCCTAGCAACCTACAGGGCTACAGGAAGGCTGGAGAGGGGCTGCTTACGAGGACCTGCAGTGAAAGGATGAGGGGTAAGGGGTTTAAATTAGAGTAGATTTGGATTGGATCTCAGGAAGAAGTTCTTCACCTTGAGGGTGCTAGACCAGTGGAATAGGCTCCCCAGGGAGGGGGTTGAGGCCCCATCCCTGGAGATAGTCAAGGTGAGGTTGGACAAGGCTCTGAGCAGCCTGGTCTAGTTGAGGGTGTCCCTGCTCACTGCAGGGGGGCTGGACTAGATGACCTTGGGAGGTTCCTTCCAGCCCGAGCCATTCTGTGAGTCTATGATTCTATGATTCCAGGTGACATTGCAGCAGCTTGAAATAAACTCCATACCCTCTTTTCTGGAAAATACAGGCATGACAAAATCCCTTTTCCCGATCTTCTAAACACTTGGCTTGATCCTGAGTGACTACACACCACTGTATCTCGCAGAAAGCTGCATGTATGAGCAGCAGTTAACAACGCTCTCCTATTACACTGAATTATACTTTTAACTTGAAAAAAACCTCTAATTTGCTTGCATGAAACATCACAAGTTGTATAATCATCTGCTGCTTGTGCCTATTGAGACTAGAACGTAGAGTCTGAAATAAGATAGATAATGATCATTTTCATCCTGCAGTAGTTGTCATATTAAATATAAATGAAGTGCAGAAGTACTATTAAATACAAGAAAGACCTAATGTTAAAATAATGATAAGACTAGGACAGGAGATAGGAAGAGGCAGGTAATTCAGAGTTACAAGTGCTTTTTATTTTTATGTTTTGCAGCCTCCTTGTCTATCTTTTGACTTCCCTGAGAAAATACTGGGTCGTATTAATAGATGACCCAACAGATCTGGAGGACTCACAGTTTGTTACTCGTGCTATGCAAATGTATTTTAAAGGCAGGCACGTGTTTCTCTGTTATCAGTGTCAAGCACGTACATGGCTCGCAAGAAAAAAGCACTATAAGGAGAGTGATTTCTTTTGTTTGTTAAATCCGCTGCTTAGAAGTAGACTAAATTTCACTTAATTGCATATTTACATTTAAATACTCTGAGTTCTCCTTCGGCAAACACCAAAATCAAAATAATCTGTCTGCTCACCCGTGGTACCTGTTAAAGCAGGACCAGCTGGAGTCTGGTACCAGCCCCGTGCCTGCAAGGTCCGACCCACCCAGACCCCCGTGTTTGCTTTGTTTGGACACACAGGGGGAAGGCAACAAGCAGCCAAACCTTGAGGAGCACAGAGTGCCATCTGAATTCTCTGAGCTTCTTTTAGTGGATGTACAGGTGCAGTTCTCAGTTTCGATCTATTCGGTGGAAACTGGAATGCTAGGGAATTGATTCCCAGTTCCTCTGGCAGCCCGTACACTATCAAGGCCCAGGAACGGGCAGGCAGCAGGTCCCTGCTAATCCAACCAACTCTGGGCAAAGCTGGTCCTCTGTCTGAAGCTCCTGGCCTCTGCCGTGCCCCCCAGGCAGGAGCGTGCTGATGGCCCGCCAAGGCACTCTTTGTTGCACTCCACTCTTTGTTACACTCCACTGCTGCCTTTATTTTCCCTCTGCCGATGCTTTTACCAAGGTGAAATCATTTCTGAGAGCCGCTGCTGTCCACCCGGACTGGCAGCCGTGGAGAGCTATGGGTCACCATGCCCAGAGTGACCTCAGTCCAGCCCGTGCTCTCTGGCAACCACCAGCCCCTCAGACGTTTAACCAACCCGCAGTCCCGAAGGAGCACAATTCCATTTCAGTTAAAATATTACTCCAAACAGATATTTTTATAGCTGCGAGCATAAATTGAAGGAGCTGTACTGCAGGAATGTCAGAAACCTGTAAGAGTCGGTAAATATTTTCTCTCACCACATCAGGTGCCTTCTGGATCTGCGTAGCGAGTTGGAGAGATTTGTTAGCTGACGAGAGCTGCTCCCTTAAGGTCTCTGCCTCTCTCTGAGCCACCTCTGCCCTCTGAAGGAAATGAAAAGGGGTGAAAAGAGAAAGTACATTCAGTTTAACAACTGACAATTATTACAAGAACATTCATCAATTCATGCCTGACTGAATATAATTGATTTTCCTAAACACTCAACCTAATAAATGTTAGAAAAAAACATAGAATGTGATGGATTTTTATTTTAAACAGTACAAGGAAGAAATAATTGAGCGATTATGACAGTAATTTAACGCTAGGAGCAAGGAATCCCCTGCTGATACTAATGCTGCGGCCCACTGAATTTCCCAGACTGAATAAATACAAGTGGAAATGGAGTCTTTTTATTCAATTTCTTTCTATTCTCATAGACCAAGCAGATTTTATTGCAAGGTTCCTCATGGGAATAATTCTCACGGGTAAATGCCGAATTAAAAGATATTCTGACCATTCTCTCTAACACACATACAATGTTGTGGGCTGTCTTTCTTCAGTAATTATTTCCCCAAACATGAATTGTTAGATTCTGTTCTTTCAGCGGCTCTATTTATTCAACAATATTTAACCCTAAACTGACAATTTTGCCCAGATCAGTTACCGACTGCTGAGGATTTACGCAGTATCTGGTAAGCCTCTGACTTGGCTACCAGACAAAATTCCCATATAAATGTGGAATAATAAAAGAAAGGAGAAAGGCAGAATTATGAGCAAGGAGCGTCTGTGCAAGAGTTTGGGTAGAGACAGATGGATCAGTAACTTCAGGCAATAAATAGCAGTGAACACTTTTCCATAACTGTGTAAGCTTCTGTTAAGAAAAGTGGAAGAAAACCTGGTTGCTTTTACAGTATATACTCCCCCTGGCCAGACTATCTTTTATTTTTTTTACTAAAAAAAATAGTGTTTTATTGTTATAAACCCACACTGCTTCCTGCTTTGAGTAATCACTGCTTTCTACCTGGGCTACTCCATGCAAACCGTGCAGAATTTTCAGCAGAAAACAGCTAAAATAATTGTCTATCTCCACTTCCAAGACCTATCACCAACTCTTCCACACCCATGAGCTGCCACCAATTGAGGCCAAAACCTCTCTTGACCAACTTTTACCCTTGACAGTGACCAGTCCTTTCCTTTATTGAATAATAAATTCATGCTACCACTTCTAAGCCTCCACAACTGTCACAGACTCACAGAATCATTCAGGTTGGAAAAGACCCTTGGGACCATCAAGTCCAACCATTAACCCGACTCTACAAAGTTCCCCCCTAAACCACGTCCCCCAACACCACATCTAAACAACCCTGAAACACATCCAGGGCTGGTGACTCAACCCCCTCCCTGGGCAGCCTGGTCCAGTCTCTGACTGCTCTTACTGGGAAAAAATTTTCCCTAATGTCCAGTGTAAACCTCCCCTGTTGCAGCTTGAATCCCTTCCCTGTTGTTCCATTGCTAACTACCCGTGAGAAGAGCCCAGCACCAGCCTCTCTACCATGTCCTTTCAGGTAGTTGTAGAGAGTGAAGAGGTCTCCCCTCAGCCTCCTCTTCCTCAAACTAAACAGTCCCAGCTCCTTCAATCGCTCTTCAGAAGATTTATTCTCTAGGCCCTTCACCAGCTTCGCTGCCTCCTCTGCACTCTCTCCAGCACCTCAATATTGTATTGAGGTGTCGTATCGCTGCGTGCCAGGCTCCTGCTTTTTCAGCCAATCCTTTTGAAAACCTTAGGTTGGCTAAAAAAGCGAAGAGAAAGCCCGTGTCCCTGTGTGTGCGTTCACGGTGCCCGAGTCACCAGTCAAAGCAGAGGCTCTGTCTGCACGTTTAATCAATCAGTAAACTAACAGCAATCAAATACTAAACGCATCATCCGCACTATTTGCTCACAACATTGTAGTAAGTGATTTTGCAGAGGGTTCTACAGCTGTAATTAAAATGTAATTGTGAAAAGTACAGTAGCATGGCTCTATAACCAGAGCACGGGACACAACCTACTGCGTGCTTGAAAAAATGCTAGCACCGGTCGAAAGGCACAGACAAGGGACATTTACATCGTTTCTGCAGCTGCACAATATTAGTATCAAAAAGGGAGCTAAGGCTACACATTGAGATAAATTAATTTCTCGCCCTTTATTGGAGGCGGGTGTCCATCCATCGATCGATCGATCGATCGAACAGCTCCGGCAAAGCAGCCCGAGTTACCGCGCCGGGGCACTTGCTCCTGCGTCTCCTGCTGTAGAAGCAATGGGCTTTGCAGCCCCAAGCAACGCTGCTGATGGTTTCCATTCGCCGCGGCGCTGTCTGGAGGAGCCGGCCGGCTCGCATGCGAGCAAACCACGGAGGCTATTTCTAATAGATGCTCCATCTGCGTGGCCAGCGAGCTGGCTGCCAGCTGCCCTCTCTGCACGGCCTCCCCAGCCCCTGCAACACCTGCCGCAATCCCGGCGCTCGCACCAGACGAGATCTCCTTGTTAAAAACACAGCAACAGAAACTTCGGGCCATTCTGTTTGGGAAAAACTGGTCCATTTTTCTCCCTCTTTTCTTTTTTTTTTGTTTTTTGGTTGGAAGCCTTTTTAGAGCCAGAATTATAGATGCCTTCGGTGTCCGAAAAGCACTTTTGGGTGCTATCATAATATAAATTATAAATCACACGCAAAAACGCGTTAAAAGAATGGCAGTTTCAAAATGGAGCACTTAAAAGTTCTGCAAAGCCCCCGCCAAGGCTGCGGGTTGTTTGGCCACTTCCCGTGCGCAGGGCTTTGGGAGGCTGGCCGGAACTGCCCAGGAACGTGCTACTGCTCTTTCCTGACCAGACCCCCCACTTGATTCAACTCTCAGGATGAACATTGCTCAAGGAATGAGTATTTTGCTTCGTCCTCCTTGTTTCGCGTCACCTCTGTGGTTTATTTGCTGTAATCTACTCCAGCCCTCCTCTGCAGGTAGGTTCATCGCTTCCTCACAGGCTGCGCTCTGGTTTCTACCACCAAAGGATCCAAGTGCTTCAGAAAGCCCCATTTTGAGCAGTTGGGCTCCTCAAGCCCCACTGCCACCTGGGTGCTCTCCACAACTCAACCGCACCCTCCCCACGGGGCCTGGGCTGCCTTGGGCCGTTTCTCACCCACTCGCCCACACCCGAGGTGCCGCTCCCCTGGAAAACCCTCTGCTTTCGCCTCTCTGACTCCTACTCCTCTCTGCTTGTCACTTTGTCCCCTTCCTAACTCATCTTGGCTGCTGGAAGCACCGTTTCTGTCTTCTCTGAGCTTCACGGCGCCTTTGGCTTCAGGCGGGCAAAAGCCAGCTCACAGCTCGCACGACCTAATGACTTCCAGAATCAGTCTTACCCCCACGATTTCCTCCTGCCTCTTTTCCTTGTGGCTTCTCCAAACGTCCTCACAGCAGCCCCATCCCAGTCCTTCTCCTCCCCCCACCCCGGCACCAACCCCCTGTCCGGTCCTTGCTCTCCGCACTCTCACACCAATGGTGCACGTCCCGTCCGGTCCTTGCTCTCTGCGCTCTCACACCAATGGTGTCCGTCCTGTCCGGTCCTTGCTCTCCGCACTCTCACACCAATGGTGCCCGTCCCGTCCGGTCCTTGCTCTCTGCGCTCTCACGTCACCGTTGCCCGTATCCCAGTGGCAGCCGGGGCAGGCTGGGCGAGCATCTCCCCTCCCAGTGCTCCCCGTCCGAGCGATGCTGGAACTCACAGTGCAACCAGGAGAAAACCTGGCTGGTTCATGTCTGGCCGGCGCAGCGATAGACTGCAGCGTGCTTGGGACAGGCACAGACATCAAAGCCCACAGATTCAAACCAGATTCTGTCGAGTTTCTGTGAAGTCTTTTCCCTGTTTTTTTTTTTTTTTCCTCCCAGACGCTCATAGGCTGGCCAAACTTGGGGCTTTTTTTGCCTTTTTTTCTTTGCTACTTGAAGCGAGAGAAGATACAACACTGAGAAAAAGTCAAACCCTCCCTCATCAAGGGGCCAAGCCCCTTCTCTTAAATATGGGCACAGCGGGCTCCTCACCAAACCAGCAAGAACAACTCGTAACATGTGGGGAAAAGTGGATTAATTTTTCTGAATCTTGTTCTTAGAAACGGTTGAACAATTTTTCCTGAAATAAGAAAAGAGAGCGCAGCCAGAGACAGACGCCCAGTGTGGAAAATGGCTAAAACTCACCCATCCTGCACAACTCGGAGCCACTGGAAAGTTCACACAACCTTCTCTTTGTGCAAAACTGTCCCATTTCGGCTAAGAAATCTGTGTGCCAGAGTGCAGTTGCTTTTCATCAGTCAGTGCTAAATTCTTGCTTCCAAATCTACCATGCACAGCCTAAAAAAGCCGTGATGACCAGTGACAGTCACACTGCTGGCCTTGATAGAGATCATGCAAATCCAACACTGTCTAAAAATGCTATTTTCCTCCATAGGTCGGTCATCCAATTCCTCCTGATTTCTAGACTGCTGCTTTTCTAGCATAGAGCTACCTCCCTGGTAATGAGCTGTTGCAAAATACTTCCATTCTCTTTAACAGAGCATGTAAATATTGTACTGTTCACAGCAGAGCCGGGAGGTCATCATCATCATGTTGCTGTGTGCTTTCCAATTAAAAAAAAAAAAAAAAAAAGGAAAAAGAAAAAGGAAAGCCTTACACCATATATCCAGTTTAAATTATTCTCATTGTTTCCTGACAAGATAATGAATAGCATGAACCGAGTGCTCTTCTACTTACAGTAAAATGTTAATTTGATCAAAGACCAGTGGTGTGAATAGCAAAATGAGATACTTACAAGCAAAAAAAAAGTATAACCTTTCCCTTGAAGTTCCACCAGCCAAACTGTATTTCCTTATTACATGCTAAATTCAGTGCTATACGTGGCAAAATCTTCCTATGGGCTACGAGTGGATATTATCACAAGTAATTCTGCTGAAGTTAATGAGCCCGGTTATGGCAGTAATCACCACGCTTGGTTCTAAGCGCTTGAAGCTGACATTCTTACTTGCAAGCTGCTGCAAAAGCTCTGTTTCTTGGAGTACGAGATCAATTAAAGCACTCTGGCTCAATGTGCTTTAATTTTCTAACTTCTGAGATATAAAAATTTATTTAAAACCCCTTAAACAACCCTTGCGTTCACAGAACAACAGCAAGGTTATCAGATAATCTCTGACACGAAAGACTCTTCAGGGCTCTGGCACCTATTTTTTTCCAGCAATGGAGAATGACATGAAAAGGAAAAAAAAAAACAACCCTCCAACAAACAGAAGAGGTTGGGTTGTCTTCGTTCTTGTCTTCAGGCTATTGCACTTTCCTTTGTACACTGAAAGGCTGCCAGATAAATGTATTCCCAACTGAAAGCCAAGCATTTACAGGAAACTCCTGTGTTTGGATGAAAATAATATTAACCATATTCTGCCTTTATGCAGCACTTCTCTCTGCAAGGATCTCCGCGCACTTTATAAAGGAACTGTTATTATTCCCATTTTACAGCTAGTGAAATCAGGGGATTAAGTGGATGACCTCAGCTGCAATAAAGCAGCGCAACTCCGCTGGATGCAGCGGGGCTGCGGCACGGCACGGTCGCAAAGGGGCCGGTTCATTGCAAAGGGGAGTCAGAGAGAAAAAGCCGATGCTCTGGCACATTTGGGGCAGGATCCGTGGTGGCCCCGCTGCAGGCGAAGGAGCCGTGGCGGATCAACGCCCTTCTTGGTGGAAACACCAAACCAAGAGTGGCCTCGTCACTGGGCTCGCTACCGCGCGGGGGTCGGAGCGAACCCCTCCCGCGTGGCCCTTACACCACCTATGTTGTGTTGCTAAGTGAAAGAGGAGAATTTATTCCATCTGCTGCTCAAAAACATACATATTTTATGGCAATCTCACTTAGTGGGAGTATCTTTTGAAACCATTTTCCAATGCGATTTGTTAGAGCCAGGAAGGTACCGTACCCAATCCAATAAAAAAATAATCTTGAGAACAGCATTTCTGCTAAAATGCCCTGTTGAGGTTTTCTTTTTCCTTCTACAGCACACACTGTCTTAGAGATTTGAGTGGTAGTTCTGTTCAAAAAATTGCTCAGGCTCACTAACTCTTCCTTTGCAGATCTTAACATCTACGTTTCTGTGAAATGAATGGTACTGATCCAGTTTAGATTCTTCAATAGATGCTGATGCAGTTTAGAAAGAACGGTTGTTCTTGTTTAATTGCTAACAGAAGGTTCTATATTTGACAGAAAAAAAGGAGTAGTAAAAAACTGGGAGCACTATTGGCACCGTGAAGATGGACAGAAAAGCAATGGAAACGTTGTGCTTTTCCAAAGGGATGACATGGCATAGACACAGAAGAGAAAGAAAAGCACTAGTTCTTCTTCTATAGCTTCACCAAAAAAAGGCACGTGTTCTCTTTCTGGCTTTATTCCCAAAATCTAAAGATACCTGTCTCTGACTTTATTTTCCAAATCTCTTTCCTCCTTCTCAAGATTAAAATATAATAACCCAGGATCAACCAAAGCTTTTCTCTTTTCCTTTCAGAAGTGAAGAATCACTACTTTTTTTTTTTTTTTTCCAGGAAGCCCAAATGAAAAAGCCCATTGGATTTTAAAATACAATAAATAAAAAAAAAACCCAAACAACCCCCAAAACAACAATGTGAACTGAATGTACAAAGCCAATAAACAGATCTGGACACATCAATTACATGAAAAAGCAAACGTAGACTCAATATTAAAACCTTAAAATGCACCTCTCTCTCTGTCTCTTTTTCTCTCTCTCTTTTTTCCAGATGTAGCACTCCAAAGTATTTCTATTTTCACAACACAAGAATTATTCTTTTCAACAGAAACCTCCGTTTTTCTCATGCACAACTGGGTGATTCCAGGGTGCTGGATGAAGTACAGAAAGTGAAGGATAATCCATCTGAATACATCCCAAAGACTCGTGACTTTCCTGCCACCATCGCTTATAGGAAAGGTGTAAACTGGAAGAGGTGGAGCAAAGTGCCAACCATAAATACTGGTGTAAAAAAGACATTCACGCAACCGCAACTGCTGCAAGTGCAGAATAAGTACCCTGGAGCTTCATTAACGTCACTGATTGGAAATTATAATATTCTGGGAATCAAACAATAAAAAATTCAAAGATGCTATATCCCAAACTATGATAAATCATTTATTTTGACAAGGAAGGGTAGTTTAGTTTTAATTATTTATTCTTATACTTCGTAGCATATCAGAAAATATGCAGTGATTTATTGTGCAAAATGAAATCTTAATAAAACAAGTCCCTTCCCCAAACTACAGGATTATTAAATCTTCATGGAAGCGCAAGGCTGAACTCTCGGGTTATTTTTGTTATCAAGCTGCAGGGTTAGCAAAGTGAAAATAAGCCATTCCTATTGTGTTTAGCTGTATTTTGACTTCAGCCCTTTCCAGACCCAAGCCATACAAGCCATACAGCTCTGGGACGAGGAGAGAATCCCAAGAGGGAGAACAGCCCCCAGGTGCCACTGCCCGTGGCAGTTCTGCTGGCCTGCAGATGAAGCCATCGCATCTTCCAGCTAAAGCAAGGGGGGGATGTTGGCTTCGGACCTTATCCCCCTGCTAAAGCCACACCTCGTGGAGCTAAGGGCTCCCTCGAGGCAGGCATAGGAGACCAGCTATTTTAATGTACCATTCTTGTCCTTTTTGTACCACTTTAGAGCTCTCAGGACTTTAAAGTGGGTTACTCCACAGGCCACCAGTGACACCAGGACCCGCCTCACCCCAGCAGTGGGTGTAAATTGGTGCACTTCAGTTACCCAGTTTGAGCTCTGTCGGTCTGAACGAGACAAGCTCTGCTGGAAAACCCCACTCAAGACCTGGATTAACTGTGCTCAGTGCCTGGATTAGCCACCGAAGAAGGGATGTCACCCCAGCAGCTCTGCTGCCACCACGTCCCTACCTCCAGCACCCACCTCCAAATCCCTCCACCCCAGCTCACTCCACTCAAGTCAGGGATTTATTTATCTCATTGGCCAGGGTTATGGTTTGGGGGAAAATTCAGTTTCTACCTCGTGTTAGTGATACAATGGAGAGAAACCAAACGTTGTGGTCACTATCCTTTTTTTCTTTCTAAGCAGAAAGTTGCAAAGCCCACTGGTATTTAAAGGTAATTATTTCTAGGAGGTATCAGTTTCTTCCGTGGATGGTAACACATGAACAAGCCTAGAAAGCTCCTGCATGAAGCAATCTTGAGCATCCAAATGATAAATAAACAGTGGGAGAAGAGAGGGGATGCAAGTCTGAAGACTAAGAAAAATGGTCCATGCTTCACCCAACAGGACACGAGGGTGGGAGTTACAGCATCAGCTCTGTCCCCCTGGGGTTCACCCCCCAGAATACAGACACCTGGATTAACATCATCCAGAGCATCCACCCTCTGCTTACTGCAGAACTGCAGAGGGTCCTCACATAAAGCCAGGGAAGGTCAGAAATACCAGCTCTGGATTTAAAAAGGGCAGTAACTGAGAAAGGGGTTGTCAAGAAATACCTGTTCTGAAAAAAACTACAGCAAATCTGTCTCACATTTTCAGTGGAAACATTTTGCTGTTCCATAAATTCCTGCTCCGAATCCCAGTGGTTTGGGTCACTGTTAATTCCAGAGCAGCAAAACATCACATCAAAATCAGCAAGGCAGTCTATCCTCAAAGTAGGAGTCATGCTGAGCATTACTCTTTAAAGGTAGCCTTGATAATGGGGAATAAGTACTTACTGAAATGGTAAAAGGAAATGTTAATTTAACTATTAAATACATAATTATGTTAAGTACTTGTTTCTGCAGTTGTAACACTTCAGCCTGATGCAAACTCACTTTCTGGCCTCTGTAATGGATTTAATTTCCTCCTATATTTCCCCCCCCGCCCCCAAATATAAGGAGGTAAAACACAGGAATTGCTGCTCCCAAGACTACTTTGTTACAATTTACAGAAGCGTTTGAGAAAGGTAAAGCATCACACAAGACATGGACTATGGGCACGTTCCATGAGCTACCCTGGGAGCTCCTGCTCCTCCACCCAGGAACCTTCCCTCCCTGTCTCCTCCCCTGTGCCCCTCATCTCCACGCTGCTGCTTCTCTGGTGTTTTGCTGAGCTGCCCCAAATTGCTAAACCTACAGCAAACAAACCTGGCCCCTTCACAACCTGTTCAGGCTCTTCTGCAGTTACTGGGCTCAATGGACTCAATGAAGGGTCCCCCAAGTGCAAAAGCTGCTGTTAGGGTGGGGACAGGCCCACAGAAGCTGGGAGAGGGAAGCAGAGGAGGGGGAGATGGGGAAAAGGTAGACAGAGTTTAACGTGGCTTTAACTACAACTACCCTTCTACGCTGAGAAGAGGAAAAACCTACTGGGTAAATCATTGCTACACCTTTGCAAAATGTACTGCCTTTGCAAAAATCACAAAATAATTCTACCAAAACATCTTTAACACCCACTTATTTCTAAAAAGCCTACAGATTTTCAAATAATTACCAGCACTTTCTTAAATATTTAATGCTGACTATAAAGTTTATTTGACAGAACTAAGAACCCACTGTGCAAGCCCCGATTTCCTTTTACCGACTAAACAATTAACCCAACAACTTACAAATCTGCCTGCTGCTTCCTCACTATTTTTCCAGTTTATAAAGAACCCATGTAAAGGGGCAATGGGCACAAAGGGGCAATGGGCACAAACTGGAACCCAGGAGGTTCCACCTGAAGAGGAGGAGAAACGTCTTTGGTGTGGGGGTGTCAGAGCCTGTGCCAGGCTGCCCAGAGAGGCTGTGGAGTCTCCTTGTCTGGAGAGATTCCCAACCCTGCTGGACACTGCG
>WUAM01000071.1:24671507-24686870 GCA_024336885.1 Actenoides hombroni
CTGCCAGTAAAAAATGATATTTAGCCTGTGAAAGGACAACAGTCCTCTGCTTCCTATAGGGGAACACAAAATACTGTTAGTACATACCAGTTATTGAAAGTACTTGTTTTAAGATGACTAATTCAGTAAATACAAACCCCTCCCTCCCCGGTGCATTTTCTGTGCATACGCTGCTTTTGGAAGAACAAAAAGCCTGCACCTTTCAGGAAATGGCCTAGGTAACAGAACTGGTAGCAGAGCTGCTTTGACTGGCAACCTCAACCTAAACAGTTTTTAGCTTTGTGTTGTTTACAAAGGCTTTTTATTGCAGAAAGGGGGGCAGTACCTAAAATCCTCACAAGGCTACTTAACATTTACTGGTAAAAATGTAGCATTTCAGTGAAATTCGATATTTTCTTTCATCAAAGGCAGGGAGCCTCAACCCACATGTTAACAGTAATGTAACAAGCCTACTGTATGTGCTACAACCGAAGATCCTTTCCCAATTAGAATTCATTTAGGTTCGGGGAGAGAAGGGGTCGGAGCAAAGAGGTGGCTCTGGAATTGATCTAAAACTGGAATCCAACCCTTGTGGCTGGGAGCATTAACCACTCAGCTGGGAATCCCAAACACTTGCTGGGACTCTGCAGCGAACCAGAAGTGAAAGAGCAATGTTAGCAAGGAGAACAGTTTGTTCCCAGAAAGCTAAGGAAATGCACACAAGAATGTTTCTTTTTCTACAGAGGAGGAAGAGAAAAAAATAAAGTCTGTTGCACTAGGGAAAAAAAACCCAACAAACCAAAAACCAAACCAAAAACCCACCAAACAACCCAACATTCTTTAGTTTTTCCTGAAACCCAAGTCTGAGTTTGCTTTTCAGCTCCAGCTCCGATAGAATCTCCAGATCAAACTCATTAGTGCTGGTTAAATCCAGGTTTGCTGATAGAAACGTGTGGGACAGCAAACAAAATCAGTATCAGGCCTGGAGAGAGGATGTGCCTCTTTAATTGAAAAAGGCAGAGTAATCATTCATTTATTTAACCCAGAGATGATTATAATCTGAAAACCTTGAAATCCTCTTACACAACAACTGTTTTGGCAAGCCCCTCTGTGTTCCAACAAATATTAAACTGTGCTTGCCATTTGTCTAAGGAATCTTGTATTAATAAACATGAAGAAGAACACTTTTACCTCCCACACTCAATGACAGAAGAAAACAAAGACCAGCTGTATTCATCAATGGATCCTTGTTCTGCACATAAAGGCTAATTACATTTTACTTCAAGCCTACACATGGAAAACTTTGCTGCTGCCATCTTGTCAAATTCAGCTTCTGATATTCCAGCTGACAGACTGCAATGACTGCACATAATAAACTTCTTCTTGTCATTAACACCTTCAGTGCCCTGCACCCGGGTACCTGCGGGACGCGGGGGCCGGGGAAGGGGCATGGGCAGCACCTCTGCTCCCACTGCACACCAGTTACCTGCTCGCCAGTAAAGGAACTGGGGGTTTGTAGAGACTGGGGTGACAGAAGCTTTTTTGACCGAAGATTTTCACTTCAGTAACTGATCTGGTTTGGAGGCACCTTCCAGCATCAAGCTCAGACAGTTATCTCACCTCGCACGGAGTGCTTGGACCAGGGACGTTTTGAAAAGATAAACAACAAGGTGACATAATGATTTCCAACTTTAAGATCACAACAACCAGTCACTGGGACAAACTCCAGACTCCTTAATGCTGATACTTCAGACTTTTTACTGTGTATTTCTTTTGCTTCTTACTGTGTATTTCTTTTGCTTCTTACTGTGTATTTCTTTTGCTTCTTTCTTTTTTTTCCTCTGTTTGAAAGATTTTCAAAGTTACAAACAGTTGAAAGACAGCTTTATTCCAAAACTGAAAACCTTAAAAGCACTGTTAGCTTTAAAAAATTGACAATTATCTTTTTTTTTTTTCTTTTCCTGAAGGCACTCCAATTCATCTGCATCAAATAAATGTCTGTAAAACTAACAATTCTGGCCTAAGATAAAAATCACATGTTTTTAAAACATAAAATCAAAATTGGCAATACAAGTAGCTTTTCAGACTTAGATCAAAAGAGGGTTTCTTTTTAGAAAAGAATCAAACTGTCTTTCACCGGTTTTATTGGTGTTTTCTTCAAGATTTCTCCCAGCTTTTACAATTAAAATAGATGGCTCAATTTCCCTGTCTACATTCAGTTCCCTTTTCATGTTTTTCTAGATTTCCATATTGCAAAATTTGGGCTACAAATGTCGCAGATGAGTGTTGTTAGGCAAGAACTGTTCCTGCCATAGCTATCCAAAGAAATGATAAAATATTTCTGCTGTTATTAGGTCCTACAAGTTTTGTTTTCACAGTACATTAGTTGGGGAGATAAAGTGCACACTTAATATCTACTTCAGGATTCAGCTCCATGATCCCCGTATTCTAGACCCAGCCTTCACAACCATCCTGCTACAGAACACAATGAACTTCTTGTTACTGCAGAAGCCACTAATTTTACGTAATTCTATATACAAGGTAAAAATCATACCCAAGATGATATGAAAATATTTCTGCAGTAATCTCCCTGAAAAGAATGCAACACATTAGAAACACAAAGGAACGCTCTGGAAAGCCTCTTTCGCTCAGTGGAAAATAAATTACAGTTCTTGGGGAAAGATCATTAAAAAATGAAGCCAGCACCCTGCAAATAAGAACACTAAAAAGGGCGAGGGGTTATTAAGTTCAGTGCTTACAACCACTGAGCCCTGATCTCTGGCTGTTCCCACAGAAGCGACTGCAAGACAAAATAACAGCAACAGAGCCGCCAGCATCAGCTACGTGCAGAAAAAAAACCCAGGAAGGCAATTTGCAGTAATTTAAGGCTCCATCCAAAACGTCGTTAGCATGTGTCTCAGAGAAGGATGAAACCAAAGAGAGAACAAATTACTTCTGATCTCCTTACTGGAACTCAAAGGAAACTGGACTTACAGAGCAAAACCAGAATTTGCCTAAGATGATCTTGACCGATGGAAGAGGTGTTTGAACGCCAAGCACTCGTTCTTTACTACTATGGACTGGATTTTGCAGGCTCCAAGTTCCCCATGTCCTCAGTGGGCAATCAGATCCTCAATGCTCACAGAACCACGCGCTAAGAAATTAAAAGTCGCTGCCAATTTGCCTGGTTTTGAAAAGTCTCTATCACCTACCCTGCTGCGAGCCATATCAGAAAGCACTTACCTATGGACAAAACCAGACCATGTCACAGAATCATTTAGGTTGGAAAAGACCTTCAAGATCATTGAGTGCAACCATTAACCCCACTCTACCAAGTTCACCCCTCAGCCATCTCCCCAGGCACCACATCTAGACGGCTTTTAAACCCATCTGGGGATGGTGACTCACCCCCTCCCTGGGCAGCCTGTTCCAGTGCCTGACAACCCTTTCAGTGACAGATTTTATCTCATGTCCAGTTTAAATCTCCCCTGGTGCAGCTGGAGGCCATTCCCTCTTGTTCTATCACTAGTTACTTGTGAGAAGAGACCAGCTCTGACCTCTCTAAAACATCCCTTCAGGTAGTTGTAGGGAGTGAGAAGGTCTCCCTTCAGCCTCCTTTTTTTCAGACTAAACAGCCCCAGGTCTCTCAGCTGCTTCTCATAAGACTCGTTCTCCAGGCCCTTCCATCCAGCACAAGCTGTATCTTTTCTTGCCCCTACAGGGAGACTGGGACAGGCTCCCAGTACCATTGCTCCTGTATCAGAACTGGTGGTTCCCTCCCCTCTCACCCCATCACCCGCCTACTGAGAGGCAAAGCTGGGGCTCTGCGGGATATGGGTGGTGGGCACAGGGACAGGACGTGCATCTTCCAACCCTCACCCCTACAGCAGGCCAGGGACACCCATCTGAAGTGGCTGCTTCTTTCCCATCCCATTTCCAGACACAGAAATGACTCTCTGGGCTTAAAACTGCTGATCATGAGAATTCCTTCTCATTACTAACTTCCCTTAAATATGAAGGGTTCAAAGAAAACCAGCAGAAGTCTGTCTCTCTTTTGTTGTTTCCTGCACTGATTGCTAATAAAACTAGGGGATAATTGAAAACAGTACCCATTAAGAAGACAAGGATATATATTTTTGAGGCTACCTTCGTGTTCTACTGGAAAACAAGAAAAATCTGCCAAAAATGCTACTCTCTGTCATTTGGGGTGAATTTGACAGAGGGATGACTGCTACCCCCAAAGCAGAAAGGATGAGGGTGCTTAATGGTGAAACAGAAATCCTTCACTAAAATAAATTTCATTTTCACCAAGACTGGGAGATGACAGTAAATATCTTATTTCTGAATTTGCCCTATTTCTAAATAAAATATAAGAAATAGGTAGTACAAGAGATACAGAGTAAATGCAGAACCTGAGACTGAAACCAGAAATGCAGCAGCATGTGTGCCAGGAAGCGTCTTGTTGGGTGGAAGAAAATATGAAAACTAATAATCTCTCTATAGGAGGCCAAATTATGAGCATGTTTTCCAGCAAATTTGGACTCCAGAACCTCTTCCATTTCATCTGTCTCCAACAGACAGATGCAAAACAAAAAAGCAGTGACACCCTGAAGGAAGACATAGAAAGAAAACAGTGAAATCTTACTTTGCAGTAGTTTCTTCATCATATTTTGTTTTCAGATCAAATAGTTCTGTTCTGGTTTTTTCCAAGGCTAAAAGGCATAAACAAGAAGCATTACAGTGCTGTAACAGCAGTGAAAAGCAAAAAGTCTATTCTTTTTTCTTTTATTCAGCCATAAATAAAGCTGTACACCTCCTGATGAAAAAGTCTTTGCTTTATCTTTCTACCTAGGCAAACCATTATGACTTAGAAAAAAAATAGCTTTTGTTTTTTCACAATTTCTTACGGCATTTCTTTTACTTTGCAAAAATTCCCAGTTTCTGCTTACAAAGCTAGACATTATTAGTTTCCTACTAAGCTGGCTAAACTGCTTATTCATTGGAAATATTTATTGCAGTAATTCGGGGAATAATATTTCTTGTGCTCTCATAGTAAACAAAACCAAATGCACCCCAACCTGGGATCTGTAAGTATGGAGAGATGAAAACCCACGGCAAGCAAGTCACAGCAACAGGCAAGACACGCTGGTAGAAGCTGGGCTCAAACTGAACACAGATCACCACGTGTGTTTACCATAGCTCAGAAATGTGTGGAACCAGAGCAAAACACAACACGGATGAAAAGCTCCGTGGCCTGCTTTAACTGCAGAGGTGCTCTGGAGCTCTACGTGCTTCATGCTCGGCCTCATCCGTGGTATCTACCAACAGACTGGCTGCAGCACAAACGTTTGCTTAAGGTGTGAAGCCCAAAAGAAGCTCCAATTCACAAAGCACGTTCAAGCTCTGTCGGATCTCTCTGAGCTTCCAAGAGCTGGTTCACACACAGCCCTGATGCATTTAACGACCTCTGTCCTCTCACCTCCAGCCTGATCATGGGTATAGGTCAAAAGAGTGATGCCAAACCTGTCTGCAAAGCTTGAACTTTGTGTTCGGCTTCTTCCAGCTTTGAGGCTGTCGACATCTGTGTCTCCTGCAATTTTCTGTACAGGGAAGAGAAGAGGTGAGAACAGAGCCCGTAATCATGTTAAACAACTTACTTGTATTTGGCAAATTTGGAAGATAGAGTGATTAAATGTCTCAACTGTAATCAGACAACTGACAACACCCCACAGTCTACAAGGTGCTTCAATGGAACCCATAAATCATGTCACGTTGCGATCCTGTTCATACTTTGCAGTCCCACTTATTAAAATTTTAACAGTGTAGCCACCTCAGAACATAAGCTGTGAACGTTACACAAGAGCTGACTGCTATATAAATGACAACTTTAGTGCAAGGTTTTCTTGAGCATAATTTGTTTTGGAAATGTCACACACATTAAGAAAATTGTCACCAAGCACCCTCTGTTGTACAAAGTTAGTACAAGAAGAATGATACATTTCCATTTTACTGTCATAATGAAGAAATTTGTTGCCATAACTGATACAGCGAATAGGAGCGGCAGCTGTTTCATCAGAGCTCTAATGGATGCCAAACACAGTCAAATTATTAGCTACTCTTCAAAAAAACACAACAAAAACCCACCACACATATTTCAAAACAAATCTCACATTGGTCTTTTCTATATAACATGAGCAAACCTTTAATATGCTCACATTTCTTATGTCCACAGGCAATATTTTCTTGTTTGTGTCAGTTATAGACGACGTAAATCCATCTGCCCATAGAGGCACCGGGCTCTTCGCTACAGGCTAGACCAGACGCGTTCGCAAACCCATCTTCCAACGGGAGCAGCTCCAGCAGCTCCCAGGACTCACCGCTTTTTACGACATTGTTTTTAAGATACCCAGCACATTTCGGGATTGTGAAACGGCTTATGAAACTGCCAGCATCCCACTCGAGCCCCATAGGGTGCATACATTTATCCTCCAACACCGCTGACCAGGTTAATAACTATTTACAGCGAGAAACACGCGCCCGTTCCCTTCATACCAATTTATATACTTTGAGAACTCAAAACCTCTCTTAGACACACTTTTGTTTGCATTCCAAGACCCGCCATTTGAGTTTATTCTTAAGTATATCTGAATTACACTTGAGTTAAAGCCACTGCTTACATTCTACTTATCAAAAAGCAACCACAGATATCGATGAATTAAAAAAAAGCTCTGCATTGACCGGTAGATTCTACCCACTCAGACCTGAATTTAAACACCAACTAAAAAGCTCACGCAAGCTGAAGGGCTTCCACAGTAAGTTGAATGCATTACAGCTTCCGTGTTACTGCTCCACGGGAGAAAGAAATTCTCTAGATAGGGAATGTGACCTCAAAGAACTCCCTCCCTTGGTCTTGTTCTGCCTGATTTGTTTGCCCACTAACCTGTGAGATTCAAACATTTCCTGCTCATTTGCAAAAGATTAGAAATGCATCCAAGATGCTTCCAAAACTCAATAATTAGAATACTTCTTAATTTTGACATGCAGGAACACGCAGACTTTCAGGGTAATTCAGGAACATGCTGCCTCCCTTAGAAACTACCGCAGAAGCAGGGACGCTGCACCCTGTACAGCGTCACCTCTTGAAGCAGCTCAGGGTTGTACAGACTGCACAGTCGTCCTGTGACACAGCGAGTGGACACAGCAGACTGAATTGCACCGCCAGCTAACGGAGAAAGAGTCGTGTCACAAAGGACGATCCAGCTAGCGAAGAATAAAAGCAGGTCTGCACCCTTCTAGACACGACAACCCGCCCCAACGCTACCGAGAAGAAACAATCTGTCCTCGTTAGGCTTCCCCACTTCCACCAGTGTTTTCCTGTGCAAAGCTGAGTAGCAGATGATTCCGTGTCAAACACCCAGCTCGCCAGAACCGCTCGATACAGGAGCTGCTCTGCTACACTGAAGGGAGAGCCCTGGCTGGGAAGATTAAACAGAAAAATACATCTCTCCTCCTCTCCCACACCTACAGACACACACACGCACACTCACCTCTCCTTCTCCGCAAAATCATTTTGTAACTTCTGTTCTTTTTCAAGGGCTATATTCTCCGCTTGGTTCTTCAGGGTCTGTTCATATTCTCGGATTTTCTCCTTAAGTGCTTTTATTGTAACCTCTACAGAAAAACAAGAGGGGAAGAATGAGTTTACACAGCTCCACGTGGTTCCACAACACAAGGCTTTCCTTACCCTGTAGGCTCAGTGTGTTTTAAACTTTAGCTCTTCAACTCTGACACAAAATCAATGGATATGAGTCCCTTTGGAGACCTTTTACTCCCTAAATGTTAAATTGAACTTTAAGTGTTTAGGTTGAGAAGGATCAATGGAGTTTGCTGGAAAGCAGAGCGAAGAAGGTTCCTCTAACAAGACTTTTTTAAAAAAAAAGAAGAAGGAAAAAAAGTAAAAAAAAAAATAAAATCAATTGTAAAATATAATATCACCTTATTGACTAGTCTGGAATTAGCTCGCTGCCGAGTGGAGATTAATAAAGTGCTGGTGTAGGTTTAAGTGTGTATTTACACACAGGGCACTTAATTCATAGAACTGTGCTCATGTAAAAAGAGGCAGTTTTACTATGGTTCATGCACAGATGCAATCTCACACTAATTGAACACATATCTGGGATGCAGCTACGTTCTGCTTCACAACTGATGAAAAATATGGCAGTTAAGATTTAACTGCTGTAGTAACAGTAGACGGGATTCAACAGACTCTCTGGAGCCCTTCATACTCTACTTGCTCTGCCTGCCTTGTCATCGACACCGGGTTTTACACCCGAGCATGAACTATTATAACTTTCTGAGTGCACCTGTAGCCTTCCAGGGAACTTGCAGAAACCCTTCTCTCAGATAAAGAAGCTAATTTGCATTTACTGTGCCTGGTCACGGGCGAGAGAAGCTGCATAAACCTGCAGTTATGGCACAGCCCCTGACCAACAGCATCTTGTTACGTGCCCCGATCCCTTCCTACGTGAGAGCCCTTCCATCCCACCCACAGGAAAGGACTGAATCCTTATAGGGCTCCTAAGAGGAAAAGCAGGACATTCACCAGAGTAAGAAAAATGGAATCTGGAAAAAGCATTAGACTGCCAGAAGACTCGCTGCTAGCAATACAGTTCGATGTACTTACACAGAGCCGTGGTGCTTTAAAGACATCAGCTTACTAACAGATGCCATTAACAATTCTTTAGGAAAAAAATACCTCTGGATGTACAAAGTTTCTCATTCTGTAGAAACACCTTAAAAAAGAAAAACTCTACTGTGAAAAGTAAAGGCTATGGACTCGGGGGGGGAATCTCAATAACATCACATAAAACCACCAGTAATCCTTCCAGACTTGACTAGAGAACTGAAGGCAGATCACAGAGAGCTGGGGACAAGGTCCACTGTCTGGGAATTACATCAAAGGCATCTTGGGCCACTGTGACCACAAAAAAAGGGGAGAAGGGTGGTAAAAATGATTGCCAGCAAAGCAGCCACTTTCGAATGAAGCAGCAGGATTTCAGTAGCTGTGCAGAAGTCAGCTGAGGGTAGGCAGGCCACGAAAAGGACGGCTCATTTTTTACTACTTTTTTTTTTTTCAGCAAAGGAAAATTCTTCTCTGAGATCCGGGAAGTAATAGAAATTCTGATCTCTTCCTGAATAAGCAAAGGATGCTCCTTCACACAGAGAAAAGGAATTACTCTTTGTACTGGAGACACCTTTGCTCCGGGTATTTTCAGACACAAATCTCCACAAGCATTCAGGTGTACGCCGAAGCTGAGAGAGAACTCATCTCATGCAAACACGTGTACTTGCATCTTGACAAGTACATTTTAGAAGGAAACAAAACTACGAAAATGAAGGCAAGAAGTGGACAAATATGGGAAAAAATGATGACTTCCAGAACAAGATCTGGTTTTACCTTTAGGCACCTAACAATAGATGTGTTGGACAAGCACTGCTGAATCCTCTACACTGCTTGAAGAACTGAGTGCTGCTCTCACTGTTCAGGGCAGTTAAAGCTTGTTAGCCACTACCATCTATACCAGGTTTGGAATAAGTTCTTACAGGCACCGTATAGCTCACAGACAGCCCTCCAAACAGGGAGATTAACTGATCAAAGAGCCCTTGGCCAACAACAGGCTTTTCCCTGGATATCTTATTAATCTCTGTTTGAAGCAGAGTGTAAAACTATTGCACTGGAGTGAAAAACAACGCAGGCTACAGCAGCAAAACAGAAAGGAAGTTAGTGCACACCAGGGAAAGTTAAAAATGCCACTTTATGAGTGGTTGCAACAAAAAACTCTGGAACTCGAGATCTTTTCTACTTTCTGGCATGAACCCCTATGTTCTGCCTGGATACAGAAGAAGCACAACCTCAGGAAAACGCTGCCCAGTGAACTGCGCTTATTGAACACTTCCAGCAAAAACGCTGTCGGGCTTAGAGCAGCACAGCTCCCACCTGACATCTTCTGCAGCCCAGCCTGAACCCTCCACGCCGCTACCCGGCCTCTCCGTAGGTCAAACAAACTATGTAACCCCACACACGCTCCCTCTGCTGAAAATGAGAACAACCTTAGTTGCTGATGGAGCTGTCGAACGTCGCCCACTCCAGTGCAACGGTTCCATAATATTAAGAGAGAAAGAGAAATCTCTCCCTTTTCCCAACTGCCTGGACAATTTACCTTTCCACCAGCCAGAACTGAGTATTAAACGTGGAAAGGAGGAGTCCCACCTATAGGCAAGGAGGTGACCAACTGAGCAAACTTTGTTTCCTAGTGCAGGAAACTTTCTTCTGAATCGCAAGAAAACTTGAGCAGTCTTCAAGACATCAGGCTTCAAATCTCATTGAGATTTTCATGTATTTTCATGAACTCTGGTCTCATTAAAACTTACTTAAATAATTAAACACTATTAGCTTGTATTTACATTGCCCTGTGGATAGTCTCTAGAGTAAATACGAAGTATGTGTGCGGAATGTACTCCAAGAACACATTTCAGATTTAGACAAGGAAAACCAGAGCGCTTTGTACAGATTTGCACGTGTGTATAAAATAATGGGTTTCTGTGTTTCTCTGTATGTCCTACAAGCACCCACACCCACATTCAGCTTGATGTCAGTCGTGTCACCGTCTCTCATAAAACGTCTACGTGTAACTTCAGTCAGGGGTGTAATTTCCAGGTAGTGCTGAAGGCTACAAGCAAATATGCAGAATATCCTTCTCTGACGTGGTGCTGCAGGAGATGAAACTTGTGAAGAAAGCCAAAGAGCCTACCCAAAGTCATACCTTGCACATGAATACAGAAGTGGCTAAAATACACCATTATACTTTCTTTCCTGAATGTCACTGCTACTGTCAACCCTATCTGTAAGAAACAGAACTGGATTGAATCCTTCTCTTCAGATTTCAGTATGCATTAAAAGCTGATAAAAGAGTACGTTCCAACCTACCCTGATTTTTCACCTCGGCGAATTCTTTATTGTATTCCTCTAGAGTTTCCCTAAGTTTCTGGTTCTCTGTTTCAATATCGTGCATACGTTGAACCTTCAGCTGAAGCTGCTGTCCTAAATCCAAGGCTGGAACCGGATCTGAAAAAGAAACAGTAAAATGTAAGATAACAAGGAACAAACACTTCTACAACTCAATCATTTCAGAACACAAGTGTCCTTTTCTCTCTGTTAATATCCATTTTAAGTGCCTATAAGGCCCTGCTTTGAGTTATTATTCCTGTATGTTCCTCGCCTCACATCCTGCAAAGTTCAAAATGACAGAGAGAGAGTTTGTTGTACCTGTGTTACCCTTTAAACTGGGTTATGCCTTCTTCCTCACGGCATGGCCCTGAGCGCAGAGTCATGATGTGAAGGCATCTGAGAGTCCTAAGCTTCAAATTTTTGTTTGCCAAATGGGAATTCTGGGGTAAAGAGCAATCAAACTGCACAGCTCACCACCAGCTGATGTTCCTCGCGCACCCCTGCTTCTGCGGGAGGGAAGTTCTGGAGGAAATTGTACCCTCCTGCACAGCGGAGCTCAAAGATTATCTGATCCTGGAGATCTGAGCTATACTTTTTGTCACTGACGGATCAATAATAATGACAGATATTGTGCGGGTGTAACTAATTCCATGAACTTTGGAGTTTGGTACTCTTGTTCCTTTTTTTTCTTATATTGCTAATCGAGTAGAAATTAAAAATTATTTTGCGTGTCCTCTCTCTTAATTCTCTGATGTTCGTCCCCATCTGCTGCAGAGTCCCTAGCACACACCTGATGGGTGCACGTGCCATTTATTCTGGGAGTTCTCTCCAGTCAGAATAGGAAAACGCTGGAGTCTGTTGAACTTCTATAAAAGATTATTGAATGTATTTCTGCTATGGGCGCCAGCATCTCTTGTGAAATGGCTGCAAAGATTTAGTCTCCTGTTGAGGAATGCTAAACACCAAACTCAGTGGATCAACAACAGTATATATTAGCGAGTTCACTTAATTTTCAACCACCACAGTCATTAATTTTTCAGACCACCCTCAGTCTATGGAAACACATAATAAGTCTATTGTACCTCTGTTAACACATTAAGCATGAGCCTGTGTGTTTTTTCAATATGCCAGCGTTGTTTCAGAGTTTATAAAAGAATAGTACTGGCTTATGTTGAGCTCGGAGACATTCTAAGTAGCAGCCTGCTGCATTTTGTTCCTGCGGTTCTTCAGCAGCTCACGGCATTACCCCGTTCATAATACAAAATCTAGGTTGCTTGTCATCTGTTCTCTGTACATACATACTTTATGACTACATAGCTTTTTCATTTATGCTTTTTAGGCCAAATACTTTTCGTTATGATTATCAGTATTAAAATATTTATAATAAATCAAACTTAAAATGTTATTGTGGCAGAGACGGGGGGTACAGGTAAGGAATTAAATATAAGGCTTAAGTCGCAGCAGTAGCACGAGTTAAAGGCCCTGCAATATTTATGGGCTGGTCCAGTTACGGTAGGGGCTGTCACAACAGCACCCTTCTCCCAGGCAGGTCTGCCGACCTTCAGCTGGGATGGCCGTTTCCTCACACTCCTGCAGCTCAGCCTTTCTCCAGAAGAGCCCAGGACCTTCACCTGCTGCACGTACAGAAAGGCTGGGCTGTCTCAACCCATCGGCCGCTTACATCGCTACAGGAACCACAAAACGTACCAGGCAGGGATCTCAAGCTCCAGCTGTGATATTTCTGTACGGTAGTGTTAAAATGCCACACAAATTGTAGGTGCATTTCCCCCCCCTCGTTTTACCACGCCTGTTGGAAAAAGGCAGGACACCCACAAGAGGTATTTTGCTCCAAATGCACAGGGCTTTTTATATTTAAATCACTAACGAATTAAAAGACAAAAATAACACGGGCATTATAAAGTGAATAATGACTAAACCTTTAGTCAAATTTGCAATCCCCGAGAAGCTTTATGTACAAAATGAAAATGCTTGCAATCTCATAATTATTCATCAGGACATGTATATTTAATTTAGCTCTATTAAAGGTTAATGTTCAAGTAGCAAAACAGTGGCAGAACAAACAAAATGTAGAAACAGTCTCTGTGCATTAAACTTCAAACTTTGCTAGAGCCTATTTGAAGGACTAATGGCCTGCAGCCACTAAATACTGCCTAAGGACATGTAAAAAAAAAACCAAAACATGACTGGAGAACCTCTTAGACTTCATTTTTATAAACTGCATTAAAGAAAACTAATCGTTGCACGACAATAAAATGATCAAAACATTCTGGGCAGAGACGCAAATACTCCATTTCTCGTAGCAAGCCCCAATGTGCTCTTTCCTCTCAACCAACCTAAAAAACTCCTGATTTTTGACGTATTTCTAAACGCCAATTAACGTGAAACAAGTATAAGCCTTACAGTCAGAACGAGTCGTTTCTTACCTGAGTGGAGCGGACTTAAAAAATAAATAAAAATCCTCTCCTTTTCCCGACCTATGCATGCATGAAAAAGCACACCTCTTTGTATTAAGCAGCCTGACAAAGTATGTTTCATGTCATTTAGCAGGAGGTCACTGAATTTTTAAACAAGCAATGGACCACAACTTTCGATTCATTACACAAACAACAGCCATACACACTGCAAAAAAAAAATAAAATCAAGCGGCGCTGGCGTACGGAGAGAGGCAAAGAAGGAAATGCCCTTTCTGTCGTCTGCAACAGAGAAGAATCAGCTCACTTAGCACTTAAATGTGGAAAACTCGTCGCAAATTATTATCTTGGTTTGAATCTTCCCTAGCTTGCAGAAGTTCAGTATCCCTGCCAGGCACAAGATAAATGAGAAAATTGGTAAAATGAATCTGATCATCCCGAACTTGAAAAAGTGTTTTATGAAATCGTTATTGCCCAAGGGTAAATCAACACGTCTATTTTTTATACTAAATTTGGTGTATTTTCTTCTATTGCCTCCTATTCTGTTCTACTTTCCTAAGCCACCTGTTGCACCCACCCCCACAAAGAAGCCCCTTGCATCCTGTGTTTGTACACAGCACATCTGGATGTGATCCCGGCGCGGCTGCCTCCGCGCTACCACAGGGGGAACGGGAACTGCTGCATTTCAAAACCAGTATCTGCCTGGTTTTACTTCCCACTGAGCTGCCTTTCGGTGCCACTTCACAGGCAGCTCTGAGCACATCCCTTGCTCGCTGCTGTGACACACCACAGCGGTCCCCCTTGCAGAGCGGCTTCTGTCCCTGCAGAGGAGGTGGATGGACGTGTCTCAGTGAACACAGATGCGACAAAAAACTAGTGTCATAAAGAAAACATAGTTTTGATAGCAGTTAACACTTCACGTCAAGCAAGCTGGTGCAACGCAGCCGCGGTAACGCCGCTCGGACTGTTCTCACACCATACACATGCCCTGATGGGAAATCTTTTTTGAATAGCAGCGTAAGAGAACCAATTTTTTGTGGGTTTTGCTGCTGCATATGCATGTAAACTACGTATTTTACAAACAATTTACAGAGAAACACGAAGACGAGCGTCTCCAAACCAGCAGAGTACACGACTAGCAGAGACAGCACCTCAGCACCCACACCCTGCACTGCTCCAACAACCCCAACCCAACCCCAACCAGGACCATCGATGACCAGCTGGAATTTCCAAAGTGCGTTTCGTTTAAAAAAAAAAAACCAAAACCCCAAACCCATTGCTCTCTCATTTTGCGAGCTGGAAAAAAGACACAGATCTTAATAATTCAATCTAAGTGTTTACACAAAGAGCACTGTGGGTACCGCTGCCCTCCCCTGTCATTAGGCAGCAATGAATGCCCCCCCTTGTGCGCGCTGCTCCTGCGATGACATCACGCTCCTGCCTGCGTTACTTTTCGCCAGGGCACTCTAGGCTAATGTAATCATACGATTACATAATTAACCCAGCTGTCTCATTAAGAAAATCAACTGGAATTCAGGGCATAATTAGTCATACAGCAATTAGCATGCTGATGAGCAACTGATGAAAAGCTGTCTCGATATAGAGTATGCTGGGACCACCCTCGCTATTTAAGAAGCGGGGGGATAAACCCACCTCGGCTCCCGGGAAAACGAGCCGGGCCCGGGCAGTTGGGAGTTTCAAACCCCTCGGCCGTGGCTGTGCTGGGGAACGGCTCCGCCGCCAGAACCCGCTCGCTAACGCGGGGAGACCGATGGCGGGACGGGCTGCGGGAGGAAAATTTGCCCAACGAAGTGGAAAAACGATGTCATTGTTTAAATGTACAATTTACAGGGCGCCGTGGCCAATTACCCGCCCTCTCCCTATATACTCCGCGTCTCCAGAGCACCGCCGCGGAGCGCGGCTCGGCGGGAAGCGCCACGGACC
>WUAM01000071.1:24691375-24712619 GCA_024336885.1 Actenoides hombroni
AAGGGGAATCAAACCTGGTTGTCTCTTGCTTTTAACCTTAGATCAAACACCCTTTACATGAAGCCTCGGCTCAGCCCAAACAGCGATGCGAGTCTGGAGGGTGTTGCGGAGCCGTAAACAACCCCAAGTGCTGGTGGTCACCAGGGCAGCTCACGCCGCTGCTCGCACGGGCTCCGTGCTGCGGGAACGAAGCTCTCTTTATGGGTGAGAAATTCTCATTTCTGCCTTCAGAAGCGATTCCCGAGCGCGCACTTTGGGCTTTGCTGATGACTTATTTTAAAAGAAGTTTGTGTCTTCTCAGCTAAATCATTCCTTGGAAAAAGCAAGCCCTAAGCAGGGCGGTTTGAATTTGCGACGCTGAACTGTGATTATACGTAAACAAAAACATTACATCTAATGATGGGTGTGTGGAAACCTCCCCTGGACCCAGCCTGCTCCTCCTCCAGACCCCTTTGGAAGAAGGGCCTGTGGTTTATGACGGCAAGGAGCAAGGGAAAGATAAAATTTCCACTTCGGGCACTTCATGCTGTTACTGCTTTTGTTTTGACAGGGCACATTAAAAAAAAATAATAAATATATATCCTTTTCCCCCCCCTCTCTGTTATTTTATACTTTCCTTAGACAGCAAGTCCTCTGAGCTAAAAACCACGTCACACACATTATATTGCACCAAACTTGCAGCAAATCTGCTGACAGAGAGACCTACAAAGAGTCTCCAGTAAAACCACCCTACATCCCCCTTAACACCCTGAGAGTCGCTCACTTTCTTGATGAGAAAACTCCCCTTACGCAGAAACGAACACCGTTTGCGGCTCCACCCTAGGAGGCTGCGCAGTCCCCGCCAAACCGAGAGCACGTATTTTGCATCCACCTACCCCGATCCTCAGCCTTGTGTGTGCTGAGAAAGCACCAGCCATCCTCCCGTTGGGTTGCACAGGGTGCCGGCGAGCTGCACTGCCGTGCTCCCGGCGAGGGAGGGCTGGGAACACGGCTCTGCAAAGCCCCGGGCAGGAGGGGAGGCAGCGGCGGCGAGCGCGGGGTGCCAGGGCACGGCCGGGGCCGGCAGGGCTGTGCCCGCAGCCCGGGCACCCCCAGTTCCACGGGGGGTGGAGAGAGGAAGGGGAAGGAGACGGGCTCTGCGGGTACCGTGCTGGCAAACTCGCTGCACGACTGCCGAAGATAGGCCAGCAGCTTTTATAGGAAACGAGAAACCGAACCCAAATTCGGCTTAATTGTCACCGCATCAAGGAAGCAGATTTTCTGTTTAAAGCCAGAATTGTTTCTTCCTTGCCTACACGAGAGCCGTGCTTAACAGGAGCAATACTGCAAACTGAGCAAATCCAACTGTGGCATTGTGTGGTAATTGCACAGTAATAAAACACAGCATAAAGAGAAACTCTATTTAACCAGTTTATCCAGCTACTGTCATCTGGCATTCACTCTGGGGCTCCACATTTTGACTTTTACTTTAAAATTACAGTGAAGTTTTGTTCAAAAAAGAAAATCTAGCCAACGCTGTTCCTTTTAAAAAGAAAAACAGTTGATTTTTAGTATTTTTCGTGCTTAATATTTTTCTTTTCAAGCTTTAGAAAAACAGAATTATGAATGTACTGCTTCTGCGAGGCAACACCGCTCCTTCAAACACTTACACAACAGGGCTCCAATTTCACTTCAAGTGTTTGCCAGATTAAGACCCTAAAAGCCGAGGGTGCTAACACAATACACTCATTTTAGAAAACTAAAGAGAAAGAAATCTCGAACAGATGGAAGAAAGCTTCCTCAAAATACAGACCCGGCCTCCCCTGACTTCAAAATAAATGCATTCACATTATTTTTAAAGGTAAGTTGTGACAACCTCGTTGATTAGTGCAATTCATGTGGCAGCATTCACTTTTCTCTAGCTCTCTATTGCATACTGAAAATAAGGCAATTAAATGAGAAAATTAATTCCATTAATTAAAAATGTTCAGTCTCGAGCAAGACAGAATGATCTGAGTGAGAATTACAGCTGTATAAACGTACATAAACCAAAATGCTTTCCTTGACACGTACTTTGCTTTAGGAAGGATGAATTTGCAGCCCAAACCAATGATAAAGCTATTTTAATGGTATCCTAAAGCTGGAGAGAGATACGGAAAGGTCTGTTTTATCTTCTAAAGGGAAAACCCTTGATGAATACAGGAAAATTTACAAGTAAAATACCACCCTGCCCACAAATTCCTTACTGGTGAGCCCAAGTGAAAACTCTGGTCAAGTCAGGAAAGAAAATCATTAAACTTAGCTGAATCCACAAAGCACTGTAGCTGGAGTTTCAATACAGATCATTTTATAGTAAAATTAAAATAGAAGCCCTTTTTAATTATATAAAGTGTGCACATTATTACTGAGGAGAGGAACGCACACTTTCCTCGAGAACCATAAAATTGGCTGCTGGGAATTAGACTTCAGCTGCAATTATTATACGGTCCTATAAAGGATATTGAAAGTCTGATAAAATTGCACCCTTGTCACGTAACAGTGATGCTTTAATGCTAAATAACCACTCTGCAGCATTCCAGTCATAGCTTCCTCAAAACATCACAGCTCCCTCCTCGCACCGAAAAGAAAACACAGCAGGATTTTAGAGCTAAAAGTACACCTAAATATTTGAAATACCAAATGGACAGGTCAAAAGATATGTAAAGCCACACAGGGGTGAAACAAGACGCGTGATAAATGACTACTGATGGTCTTTTCGAAGGAGAGCCCTCCATGGATACAGCACAGGATCCTGTTAGGGGGCGGAAGGGACCTCGAAAGATCAAATACACGCCCAACGTCGACGTCTACACGCGACGAGAGGGAAATAAAAAACCCAGCACAACGCAGCAAGCCCCAAAGAGCACAAGCCTAACTCAGCCCTGCCACGTCGTGCCGAATGCCAGTGCCATCCATTCCTGATGGCTGGTTTCCTTTCCCTTGCAGCATGTGTTGTAAACAGTGAGTATTTGTTACGCCTGCACGCAGCTCCAGGAGAGTGGCCGGACTCCTCCCCGAGCGCCTGGAATTTGCTTTTAGCAACATCAGTGCTCTCCTCGGTGCCTCTCGGGCCTGCAGATAGAGCACGGGACTAAAACCTGGAGATAGTTCTAATCCCACCGACTCCATCGCGCTCACAGCTTCGCCAGGCCGACATTTTTACGTGTAGTTAGAATATCAAAGGAATATTTCTCTGACACATAACATAAGGCACACGTAGGGGAGGGCTGGATGAGAGGGAGACTGAAGCATGGAAGAAGGGGTGTAAATTTTGCTCTTGCAAATACAGGGAAGGAGAATATTCTTTCTCCTACAAACAAGCACTGACAAAGTCCCTCACCATTTAGATCACAGAATTGTTTGGGTTGGAAGAGCCCTTTAAGCTCATCAAGTCCTCCAGCACTGCCAGGTCGCCACTAAACCACGTCCCTCAGCACCACAGCTCCAGGTGGTCCTACAGCACGGGTGGGATGTGTGTGTCCTACCTTTTCCGCGAGGCCTCGGTTCAAACCCGGGCCCTGTGCTAATAATGCCAGGCTTCAGAAAAAAACCCTCTGCACAAGAGCAAGCAGAGGATCCCACCCGGCTCTTGTTTGACACAACTACTCGGTGGTGAAAAAAGCCAGAGCTTTAGAAACCAACCCTCCTTCTCCTCCCAGCTTACGGCGGGAGAGGCGCAGGCCGGGCCGCGTTACCCTGCGTGAGGGGCTGCGGCTCCTCCTGGGCGCTGCGCGGGGAACCTGCCGGCTGCGGGCGTCGGGTACCTTTCCACACAGGGCTTTCCTTTATGAAACCGAGCTGCCAGAGCCCGTCCCACACCCGTGCTGCTCGGGCCAGCCCCAAGTGGCTGTGCCCCGCAGGCAGCAGCCCGGAGCCCATCTGAGTGACCCTGCTCTTCCCGCGGCACCGGCAGACGCGCAACAGGAGCCGTTCGCCGACGGAACGCTACGAAGAGTGTCAGCAGGAAACAAATAAGCAAAACCTCACAGGCCACAGCTGATTAACCTAAAACCCAGCATTTCTGAGGCAGCTGTGGTCTGGGATGAGCAGGGCGAGCTGCTGCATCTCTCTCCAGACGCTGCACTTCATACAACAGGTATGGCCACTGGGCACTACTTGACTATGAATATAAAAATAGAAATGTTAGCTCTGAGCATCTGAAAAACACTGTCCTTTTAACCAGATAACTGTAAGCAAAACGTGAAAAAAAATAGTTTTATTTGAACTTTATTTATTTATCCCCATGTGAAATGTGCTCCTTAAAAGGCAAAGCGAGTGAAGACTGGGGTGCACTTTGCAATGAGGCCTTAAAACCCGTTAGCAGTATTAATTATACCTCAAAACCTCTCCTGAGGTAAGTATTTTTGAATACTATATACAATGTCAATGATTAATAAAAGTATAAATTCCTACACACGCACTGTCATATACCAGCAGTTTGGTCAGGCCAAGATTTAGAAGGGGAGACTTGGACTCCTCACTCCCTCTCACCTTCGGGTGCAGTTGCAAAACACAGAATCTTTTCAGACAGTATTTATCTACCACTGGGGAAAAGAAAAAATAGCAACTCCTCAAGAGTAAAAAGAAATGAACTGGAAATTTCTGATGCTGAACATAAAGGAAAGACGAAAACACAGACAATAAAGATCCTTGATTAAAATTTAAGATCACCTTACACTGAACAGAGTTGAATTTGGTAGCGATTTCCTCCGCGGCAAGGCTTTTGGTTTGGTTTTGGAAGGTATGAAAAATTTTCTCTCCTTTCAAAGTACAAATATTGCTGCTTCAAGATGTATCTCTTTTTTTGTTAAAAATGCCTGAGCCCTCTAATAAACAAATTACTGAGAATCACACAGTATTGTAATAATATAAAATGATTCATACAAACAATAAAATGTAAATGCAATGAACAGTTTAAGGGGAGTCGTGAAATGTGCCTTAGTTACGGTTCTTTCCATCAGAAACAATTCTGGAGCCTATCAGTTTCAGAATAAAACCACCACTCGTAGTTACTTTATCAAAGGTAGGAAAAAATGCCCCGTAGCATTCACACGAACATAAACCATCCATTTTTCAGAGTAAGGAAATAATTTGCTTACCTGGAACATCAATTAATCTCTTATACACATTCAAGAAGGCTGCCTCTGCTTCTTTGCTCCTTTTACCCAACGCGTCAATCTAAAAGGGGTGATGAGAAAAGAAGCCTTTTAGCTTTGTTCCAACACAGCTCTGACACTCAGAGTTATACAGATAAATGAAAACATTTCATATCGAACTAGTTAATACACAAAAAGGGAACCCAAGTCTCCTGCGTGCAGCTGCTACAGAGCAGCCTTGTAACAGTACTTCTGCTACTGAACAGTATTTGAAGTCCTGTTCCAGCACAATAGCAAGCACCAAGATTTTTATGAACGTTGCTGTCTATTGTGATTCTTTACTTTCAACCTTGGGGAAACCCATGGTATTTGCCAGACTGGTTCTCTCCTCAACAACTGTGTCCCTTCTCCACTAAGATCTAACACAACAAGCGGGAACCGCGAGCACTCCTCGTGTCATGCTCGGCCTTTACTGTGGCAAAAGTATTCTTCTGTTATTTCCACTAAGCTTATGAGAGGGTGGAAACGTGTATTTGTTGGGCACCATGTGATAGTTAACACTAAACAACGGTGAGTCTCCTACGTGCAGAGGAGGTTTCCGACCAAGCTCAGGCACAGACCCACACAGCCTCCGCTGTCTTGCCCTCGTGAGCTGGGCCAGGCTCCTCTGACTGCCTTCTCTTCCTATTTTGTAACACACACAATATTATCCATGCAAGATGCTGTCTGCCCAGGTGAGGGGAAAATACTACCTCACACCACCTGTTATTTTCCCCCAAATCTGTATTTTCATCGAAAACTCCATTTTACAAAGCACAGCAGCTTTACGGCTCTGAGAATAAACTACTTTTTCCACAGCAAGTTTTTTTGGTAAACACGTATTTTCCTAATCCACCAGAAAACAGGATTTACAAATAGCAAATACTGACAAAAGCCAACCAAACCAACCCAGGACCAGATCCACTGAATAAACACTCCAAAGCAGAAAGGGACAGAAAGGGAAACAGGAAAGCCTGACAGTTCTGCCGCAGCTGAGCCAAATCAGGAAACGAAAAAGTATTCAGATTATTGTTCCTATATTTTAATCAAAAGCGAGGAAAGATCGGAAGAGCTGCGGATACAAAAGCCTGGTATCAATTCTTTGGTGTATTTGCAAAGCAGTTGATATTACGGAACCATTTAAAGGTGCGTACGTCACCACCTGCTAAAAAAGGAAGGTCCTGTCTGAAAAACGTCCTTGAATTCTTTCACTACATTATTGATTCGGTAGATAAGGCAGAAACAATGGACTAGAGTTTGCTAGGTCTGTATTTCAGGAAAGTATCTGATATTTCCCTGCCCGGGCAGGAGATGGTGCAGAATCAGCAGCGGGGCTGGGGGGGCTGCAGGATGCAGAGGGTGCCCGGGAGGGGAAGCGGCACAGGGAGGAGGAGAGATAAGCAGGAGGGCTCTGCGGGGGCGGGTTTGGTGCCACTTCTGTTTACTTTGTATGAAAACCACTTTGCAAAGGGTTGTTTTCCTTTTTTTTTTTTGGGGGGGGGGCGGGGAAATCCTACAATGGAGATGATTAAAATAATGGAGGGAGTTCAGAGGCGAAGTGCTCAGGAGCAGCGCGCGGGAACGCCACGTGACTGCTATAGATTAGTCTTATGGCTGATAAGTGACTTGTGGAGATCATTATGGAGAGGATTAAGGCCAGAAAACCAAAGGACAAGGACAATTGTAGAAATTACACAGAAGCGTAACGTGCAACATGTAAACCATGGAAAGACTCGAGGGGAGGGGTCAAGGAGCAAAATAAGGACACCAAAAGCATCTGCACAGCGTTTGGCAGCAGCCATGAAATCTGGAGAGATACAGCGAGAGAGGCTGTGAAGAGACAAGTTACTGTGACACAAGACTGTATTTAGAGAAACAACCCAAATTCCTGGTTTGCTTGCGCCCACCAAAATCTGGATCCACTTCTGTAGCTTGGTGGAGGTGTAGCACAACTAAAACCTCACCTGCTTGCAAGTTACTCTTATAAATGTAAAAAAAATTAAAGAGAAAAAAAAAAAAGGTAGGTATGGTAAAGATGATAAACGAGCAGCAGAGGCCAAAATGTGTGGGGACGTGGAGAGCAGATAGAAATTTTCAAGACACGCCGGGCACATTTGCTTTTTAGAGTTTACCAAGAAAGGCTCCGGGAAGGCACTGGAATCTCACAGGGCGAACGACGTGCTGGAGAGCAAGGGATTGATGGTTGTGAATAACCCATTTATTAATTTGAATTCAAGCAATCACAGATGGACTGATGCTCATTAGGGAATGAGAACATAAGTAATTCGGTTAGAACATTTTCACACAAAGAGTATTTGAAATTAGAATATGGAACGAACTGCCAAAGGCGGAGAGGCACCGGGTAGTGCAAAGCCACGCCGGGGAGCATCAGACACCGCTTGGGAACGGGTGAGAAAGGAGGGGGCAGCCCTCGGAAAAGGCTCTTGCAGTTGAGATATTTCATGGGTACATAAAGACAGACTTGGAAGGCCAGAGCACACCATATGTTAAGAGTTCTGGACTTGAACGTTCCCACGTACGATCTTCTCTCGCTGCCGCTCAGCAGAGTGCAGCCAAATTGCAATTACTGTTATTAAATACAATTAGCTCTACCGAACTGATTCCGTACTGTAGTTTGAAAAATTAATTTGCCCCTTTTATGAAAACCCAAGCATTTCGAATGCTTGCATTTCTGTGAAGGAAAACAGATCCGTCCTGGTACTATTACCCTTTTTTTTTTCTTCACATTTTAATAAAGGGCATTTTTACTTATCTTCTCCTTAAGCATTACAAAAGGTGTGTTTTGTTCACTCCTTACCAGCTATACAGCGAGTGAAACACAAAACAGAACCAAAACATCTTCCAAGGAAATCAGAGACTTTCTGATGGAAGCAGTTTATAAATCACAGGAACTTTCACACCTTTTTTTCTCCCCCACCCAAAATCAGAACCAGAACTGCAAACAATCCAAGCAGGCAGAAAGATTTTTTTTATGCTTTAGACATCTACGAAAATTCCAACCAAACAAAAATCAAACCAAAACAAAAATAATCAATCTGTCCAGTCTACAGTTCTATTAAAAAAGAGCACTGCAACTACTTTATATCATTAAATAAAATCGAGAAAAAATGAGCAGTGCAACTATTTTATATCTTTAAATAAAATTTTGATAAAGCACCATGACAACTTGAACTGGAATAAAAGAATAATTAAGTATGCCAGCTTCCAGCTGCCTAAGGAAATACGGGGTGAAAAAAAGACATCAAAAATAGCAAAATATAAATGAAGTCCAGAAAGAGAGGAAACAGAGCACTGAAATGACATGGAATTAAGCATTTGGAAGGTCACTGGAAAATTTTCAAACCGAAGTAAAATTAGTTTGGGAGCCAACAAGGATGAGCTGCAATCAGCTCACATGAAAACCGTTGAACTCCATTATAAAACTCTTGCTGAACATTTTTATTTGACTCTAAAAACTTCAAGAACCCTAAAAGAAGTCAGCTTATAATTACACCAGCGTAGTCTTGACATGAGCTTAGCTCCAAATCTTAATTTATCTAAACCAGGCCCCATTATGTCTTCTCTGACTAGAAAGAAACAACGGTGACCTCTGTATTCCCCACCACCCCCATAAACATATGTTCACTTTTAAGTTCTGGCATACTATTTGTCTTGATAATACCACTGGCGCTATCCTGAGATAACAGAAATGAGACACTAGGAATCCTCCCTCCTTAGCACACTCTTCATCTTTAAACTATCACCGGAGCTACACGGAGGGAGCCGCAGCGAGACACGGGTTCAGAGCAGGCCTCCCTTTATGCACCGTAGTTTTCCTGGGTCAAGCGCTTTCCTGAGTTGTTGCTCGGGGTACCAAGTTCAGCTGGAGGCTGTGACACCCTTCCGCTCCGTAACAAGGACAGGGACCTGTTGGAGTGGGGCCAGAGGAGCCCCAGCAATGCCGGGAGGGCTGGAACCCCTCTACTCGGAGGCCAGGCTGGGAGAGCTGGGGGCGTTCAGTCTGGAGAGGAGAAGGCTCCAGGGAGATCTTCTTGCAGCCTTCCAGCAGCTGAAGGGGGCTACAGGAAAGCTGGGGAGGGACTTTTTACAGGGGCTTGTAGTGACAGGCCAAGGACTAATGGCTTCCAACTGTAACAGGGTAGATTTAGATTAGAAATTAGGAAGAAGTTCTTCACTTTGAGGGTGGTGAGACACTGGAACACGTTGCCCAGGGAAGGTGTGGATGCTCCATCCCTGGATGTGTTCATGACCAAGTTAAATGGGGCTTTGAGCAACCTCAACTAGTGAGCAGGGAGGTGTCCCAGCCTATGGCAGGGGCATTGGAACTAGATGATCTTTAAGGTTCCTTCCAACCCAAACCATTCTATGATAATCATTTCTCTCCAGCTTGCCCATGAAGACCTCAGTCTGCTCCCATTCTCCATCCGGTTGCTTGATACTACTGGCATGCTACTCCAGCAGCATGGACAGCCTGTTTTAGAAACACCTGCTCACAGTCTAATACCTCCTAGACCTGACTAAAATCAAAATATCATCAGTAAAATGAGTGGTTTTATCTCCACATTTAGGCAAGCACCATAAAGCTGGACACCTACGTTAGGGAAGATGCTGACTGTAGCTTTATCTGACCATTGCCTCTTTCCATATCAGCTACGTCCAGTCAAGTTCAACAAGACAGAAGAAGAGTGCGTGGCTTTATTTTGGAACTTTCACTCTTCACACACTAAGAAATTTCAGCATTGATTCAAGTCTGATGTCTCCTGCCCCACAAATCACGTGTTTGCAGATGTGGGATGCTCTTGGGTGCTGTCCGGTACGCGGTGGTGTCTCGCGGACCGCGGGCAGACAGAACGCTGCACCACCGTGCTCCGGAGCGGAAAGGTGACCCAGGAAGGTAAAGCTCTTTGCAAGGAAGCTGAGACTGCCAGACATCAACACTTCAATTCTCAAAGCTGAGGAGATACCAGCACATTACCAGATCTGCAGACCCCGAGAGTGGCCCATGGCCATGATGTGCTGCTCCTGACAGACCCACTTGGATAACCTGCTATTGCTGCGTTTCTCTTTTGGTTTTAGACCCCTTGGCATCCCAGAGACAACTCCCTGGCGAAGGGCTGAGGTCGCTTTCTGTGCCTGTGGCATTGCCCAAGTGCTGGCGATTCGCCTGCGGGACAATAGCCGGACAATAGCCGGCGGATCCAGCGTCTCGAACACAAGGGATCGCGCGCCCACGCTAAACAGGAACTTGGGAGACCTAATTCTTCTGCTTATCCCCACCTGTCTTCAGTTGCAATTCTCCTTCTCATTAGCCACCTTAACACAGAAGAGACATCTCTCGCTGTCTTGCACTGGAGCTAACTTAAGAAGTAAAAATAAATGACTTAAAAACAAAAGTTGGTTTTTGCTCTAGTTATTAATAAACAGATGCCTTAACGAGGCACCCACCCCCCTTCATTTGCAAAGCTCCCTCCCAGATCTTCCGTCGTATTGTTTCTCAACATGAAAGTTTTTCCCTTTGTCCTCGATTACTTGGAGCTACCAAAACTCCATTTAGAATTGTACGAAATCTGTCGAACAAAGGGAAGGACATGGCAACAACAACTCACAAAGGCACGGTCATTTTAAGCCGTGCTATATTCCTGAGAGGCCCTGGCATCCAAGGAAGCACCAGTAACGCTGTGCAACGGCACCGGCCTCTCTCTGAAGCCACCACGACGGAGCTCGAGCTGCTCTTTCCTACAGAGCAGTCCCCCAGCCGCTAAGGGAAGCGCGCAGGGTATTCCTTTCCTAACACCAACATAACTATATTAATAAATTACTTAATAAAAAGATAACATTTTCATTTTACATATTAGTAAAAATATGGAGTTCGCTTTGCTGCTGACAAAAGAAAAAGTAAAAATAGCAATTTTTCTTTTATCTTTGCTGCAATTAAAAGATTTTTGAAGCACAATTAAAAGGAAATTGTTCCTGTGCAGCTGCTTAAAGCATATGGCGTGTGTTTTAGCTGTGCTATACATTTTTTACCAGAAATAAGGACTTCCCAGTGGCTCCAATAGCAGTGTGCATAGCCAGGCTGCCTGGGTGCAGTGCACAGGTACGCTACCAGGAAAGAGCTCAGGGAGAGTGTATCTGCCTCACCAGCTTGTTGGTTTAACCTCAAGTTAAGGAGAGAGCTTTAAGGAGGGCTCAAATCCTTCCACTTCTCAGTTCTGCTCCCCTGCACTGTGCAACGGCCGCAACCTTGAACCCCTGAAACCTTCTCCTCCTTTCATGCCCGGATAAATCCCGACTTTCCCAGACAAACAGCGCTGCCATCCCCCGAGGAAAGCTCAGCTCCTCCATTCTCAGAGGATGGCTTCTTGTGGCTTTTCCAATCTTTGATCTTCCTTCCCAGTAAAAGAGCCCAGCCCAACGCGTGCCTGAAGACACTGACAGCAGAATGACAGCTTTGTTTAAATAGCTTTTCCTGTTCACCACCCTGCCCTCGGATCACAGCGATGGTGGCTCTGCCCTCGCTGCCGAGCCTCTCCCGGACCCTCTGCTAACCCGGCTGGCCTCTCAGACACCTCTCCGGGCCTTCTTCAGCTGCTGCTCTCACTCGGCTCCTGCTCCATTCTCTGGGCAGGCACCAAAGGGAGCAGCTCTGCTCTGCTCTCCCCTCCTGCCTCAGGCCACCGGCTCCCGCTTCTCTTGCATCAGCTCAAGGGAGCGCGCTGCTGGAGCGGACCCAGCTCACTGACTCCACGAGAAACCAAGCGACGAGGGAAGAGAACAAATGTATTTGCCATCATGCTGGCAAACTGAACCGACTCACCCTCTGCGTTTGCTGGACTCAGCACGGGGGAGGAAGTGGGACCCAGGGCTGGGGAAGGACCCTGCCCAGAGGCAGTCCTGTGTTAGATGGACCAGCGTGACACCAGAGTGCCAAACATGGATGGCAAAAGAGGAGTCAAAGTGCCGGACATTAGGAAAATCCCCTCCCCTCGGTATTCTATCAGTCAGTCTTTATACTATAAAAGTGCACTAACTGTTGATATATAAATTAGTTCACATTCTGCACTGTAATGTCGGGGGGCAGAAGAATTTTACTGGAGACTTTGGTATTGTTCATGCTGAAGTAAAACACAAATAAGGACTTTGCTTGATGGAAGCTTAGAGCTGTCCATGAAGGATAAAGGATACCCCTGGGCAACCAAGACAATGCCAGCACCCTAGGCCCTCTGAGGCGTTATTTAAACCCTCCCCGTGGTTTCTGGCATCCTAACTCTGGCAAGATGAACTCCAGGGAATTCTGGATCCATAGACAAGCAGCAAGAATGCTGCAGAAATTGAGTTGATTTGCAAAGATTTACTCCGATTAGTAATCAGTAGCGAGGGTGCTACTCATTAGTCAGGTAGTGTTGTTCCTGAACGTTTGAAGGGTGTAAGAACCTGGGAAGAACCCATGTCAAACCACATTTGGGGTGTCCCAGTTTGGCTGGGGCACCTCATGTGCTTGAATCATTATCTACCCTTGTAATTCTACAGTTTGCATTGCAGCCTCTTTCCTTGGGTGGCACAGGCCAGTCGTGAAGTTTCGTCATGCAAAAAAGGTAAAACCCAGGGCAGGAAGTAAGAAAAAGATGACCTCCATCCAGGGGATGTATACTCCCCAAAAATTTGAAAGAACATCTTTCTAGAGAATAGATCAGCAGATTATTCACTAGGTCACTAACCAGGGAGATGTCAGAGCTTGCCACTTTTGATCCTCGAGGTCCTGCAAGAGCACAAGGCTGGACTGAGAGCATCTCCTGCTGCAGCCAGCCCAGCCACACTTGGTGTGGCAAAGTGGGGCAGGGGAAGGAGGAGAGAAAGTAGTGCTCCTGTCAGAGCAGAGCAACCTGCACTACTTGACAGCACCTCCAGCCCCCCAGCAGCAGAAGGAGCTGCACGATAAAGTGAGTGGGTGCTTTCACCTGCCCATCAGCCTCTCCTCCTGCCTCTGAACAGCGACCTAGAACCCATCAGCACTTTTCTCCCGTATGGATGATCCAAACTCCCGTTTATGTATTTTTAAAAATTAGGGCAGAGGAACCCTTGCAGGAATGAGCACATTAACTGCCTTTGTGCAAAATCCACCTGCACAGAAACACCCAAATGTAACCTTTTGTGAATATTTTACACCAAGCTTCCCCTTTTGCTTCCCTATTACAGCAAAGCAAGACCAGACGCTGGCTTGTAGAGAGCTTCATAATCGTTTTGTAATAAATACACAAATAATTCTGTGTTTGGAGAAACAGAGACTGGAGTATAACGACACTCGGCAGAATACCGCGCCCAGCACAGCCCTCCCATCCCCATTCCTTCCAGCACACTTCAAGCTCTCTTTTTTTAAGAGGATGAGAAGATCCTCCTGACACTGTGAACTGAAACAGTGCTGCTTGTCTCAATTTTGCATGAATAGTTTCCCACCACTGTTACCATTTCACCCAAGCGCGTGGCAGTGGCATCGCGGGCCTTAATATAGACAGCCCACCAGCTGCCAACAGGAATGTCAGCACTTTGTCAATTATATAAAAATAAGAGGATTTGGGCTGATCCTCCCCAAAGTTACCCTAGGAGTAGCTGCTGCCTCCGTGCAACTTGCCTGCAGGTTGGATGGGATGGAGATGGACCTGCAAGAGCTTCAGGAAGGTGCCGGTCGGTTTGGGACCTTGCCTCTTAGCCCAGTAGCAGAGGTTCATCACAAGGGAAGGAGGAAGAGGCACATACAGGAGGGGCTCTGACTGTATCAGAGTTTCTACAGTCCTGTCCCTCAGGCTGGAGTTAAGCAGCTCTCCTCTCGGGGATGTTTCAAGCCACAGACACCCCAACAAGCTCATCAGGGAGAGCTCATCTGCCTTTGAGATGCTCAACTCTATTTAAATCAGCTTCCTCAGGAAAGATGTTGTTTCAACTGCAATCAAGCCAGCCCAAAAATAAATAAATAATAATTTACACACTTGTGTAAACAAAGAAACAAGAGGCTGCTGAGCTGTGCTACCCCAAAAGCAGCCTGTGCAACTCGCCCCTGCCCCGCCAGCATGGAATCACAGAACGGGAGGGGTTGGAAGGGACCTCTGGAGATCATCGAGTCCAACCCCCAAGCATCGGGCAACGGGATCGAGACGAGGCACAAAACCATCCCCGTGCTCCTGCTAGACAAAGGAAATTACCCGCCACCCACACCCCGTGGAGTGGACGTTAAAGGCGAACAATTATAAGCCAAAAATATTCGATTTACTCCGTTTTGTTACGTGGAGTGGTTTAATGGGACTTTCATTGCAAAGCAGGAAAGCTCTGGGCCTAAATCAGCGTGACATGAGCTCTGAGTTTTGATGTATGCTGTTGACTTCCCCAACACAGAGCAATTTGTAATAGCTTTGCCACGCTGTTGTTTTCAAAGCTCCTGCTACATCACAAGCATTTATTTCTGACCACAAAATTACATTTATTCAACAGAAAGCAGCTCAGGGTCTTTAAGAGGTTAACTTCTGGAGTGCTTGGCTGCTCTCCAGCCTCTGTACTAGAATCAGTGCTAAGGCAAGAGCACACAACAGCACCCAGGCTCGCCGTGATTAATAGAGTGCTGAATACGCTGCTTTCCACATACACACACTTTTCATTCCCTTGCTTCCATAGATCATGGACTTATCCTCAAAATATCTGACTGAAATTGAATTTGGCTTCTCTCTCAACCGTTCATTTCCTATGTTATGCAAGGTTATATCCTTTTCTGCATGAGCAGAACCAAACCAGCTGCAGCTTTTGAGAAGAAAATGTGTTTTCAATTATGAAGCTGGCCTGAATATTGAACCACAGTTCTACTGCTACTCTAATTGAGCCATCATGGAGTGAACCTACAGGAAAGAAATTGTATTAATTAGGTTTGTAAATTTAACATAAGGAATTTAAAGGGGGTTATAAAAAAAAAAAAAGGGGGGGGAGGGGGAAAAGGGAGAAAAGAAAGAAAAAGGTAACTGTCAGCTCAGGAATAGTCCCTCAAAATGCAGAGGGAAAGCAGGTCTGAGGCTGCTGAGGCACACACATTTCTGGAGTACACCTTCAAAGGCATGGGCAGCGGTTCCAGCACAACAAACTGATTGGCTGCTTCTGTTGCCTGCATATGGAAACCTATTTAATTACTCTTCCGACCAAATTAATAGTTTAAAGAGCAATTCAGCTAAGTGAGGAGCCACAGTGGTCTCACCAGTACCCTTAAAAGTAGTCGCTTTGTGAGCAGAATTTGAGAAAGAGTTTTCACAGAAATCAAGTCCAGTGTGATGTTTTGGAGGCTGTGCCTTCAAGGGTTCTCCAAATGAGGGATTACTGCATTACTGTTGGACAGGACTGTTATGCCACATGAAAAGAATGCTAATGACCTCAGGAAATCCTTTCCCAGCCTTAAAATATCTATTTGATGACTTCACAAAATACTGATTCCAGCATTAGACTTCCATACCCCAGCTTCAGGTCTGTAAATGAACACAGCCCAAGAACACAGCTGCTTTTTTGGCTTTTTTCTTTCTTCTTTCTTGAAGATTTCCCATACAAATACCCATCCACTGATGTAAACGTGGGGCTGCACAGTGGCCTGCTTGGAACACAGCTCATTTAGATGGTTGCTTGAAGAAGTGTCTTGCCAACGAGCAAATGATACGTAATGATTGAATGATAAAGCTCTTTAGCTCTTTTCTGATTCTGTCCTATGTTTAGCCCAGCACATGGTGAGCAAACCATTAATAAATTGCATCCTCAGATTAATGGGAAGCAATAGAAAAAAGAAAAAGTATATTTAAGAGAGAAATGATGGGAATTTTACCCCTCTTAAATTAATGACTTCTGTCTTGATCACAATAGCCTATTTACACCATCCAGACCTTAAATCTTCCAGGAAAGCCAGTAAAGTTACCCCCAAAAAGCAAAAGAACAATAGCATGGGCTTTGAATCAGACACAACAGTCTGTTAACTTAAAAAAAACCTGCATTCAAATTTCCAATGAAATCCTAAACAAGGAAAAAGTACTAGAATAAACTTACACTCCAGTGATGAATTAATAGGGTCTCACACTGAACTAGGGATGCATTTTAAAATGTGTAATATGCTAAATTCCATTTCATAATGCTTTTTCTTTAACTGTCATAGTAAAAAAAAAAGCTACTTAAAGCACCAAAATCTATACAAAACCCCATTATTTCCTACTGCTGATGGAAAGGGCACATTTAATAGCTGGAACAGTTTTCACTTGAATGAAGGAGATAAATATCTACAGAATACAGAATGTTCCAGTCCAGGGGGGTTTATTTACAAACTCATATGGCACAAAGGGAAAATGGGGGGGGAAGTATCAATATCTATGTTCAAATTGGAAAAACAGTGGCTGAAGTGACCTGTGAATCTATTTTTACAAGTCAGCTAGCCACAGGTTTGCAAGCAGATGCCCCATAAAGCATGCTCGGGAGGATATTTAAATGTGAGCTTAAGTTAACCTCTCTCCAAGTCACGCCAGGCTCACCGAGGGCACAGTTCAAGGACAGTTTAAGTCAACCTAAGCTGGCACTTTTGTCCTCCTCCTGCCCTTGGCTTTGCTCTCCTGGCCTCCCCCTGCCCTGCAGGCACCTGCAGTGAGCTGCTCCAGTCAACCAACCCTGCAGGAAACTAAGCCAGCATAAAAACAGGGAGGGGGGAAAAAGCAAACCTGGGGTGTGCCCACGGGGGGGGCACATGAGCAAAAGTGCTGAGGCAAGGCAGGAAGGCAGGTAGGCAAAACACAGCAATGGCCACATGAAGCTACTTAAATACCTTTGCTGCTTAGGGAGCCATCTGTCCTTCCTGATCTTCTGGTCCTCCCTAGTGCCCAGAGCCCTGTGGCACACAGTCATCGCCCGGGGGATTTGCAAGAACCTGCTCCCTGCTGAGGTGGGACTGTAATTTATTCTCACCTGGGTGTGCAAAAAACCCACCTACTTCGTTCTGCCATTAGAGACCAAGAAAAGGATGGGGCAATAGCAGCAGGAGTGGAGAGAGGAGGCAGAGGCAAAGCTGTGGTGGAGACTCTTCTGCAAGGTAAATGGAGAAGCTGCATCATCTGAGAACCTTTACTCCTAGACTTGGTATCAGCAACCGGTGAGAAGAAGGTTCTCCAGCCTTCTCTAATACCATCCACAGTGAGTGAGTGAGAGAGAGAGAGAGAGCTCACCTACAGCATCCCCTCCCTGCTGCCTGAGGACACCTGCCCTCCAGCAGAAGGGAGTCTAGAAAACTTCTATTTGCAGTAAATCTCCACTTACCTCTCTTGTATTTACTTACTCCTGTTGTTTTTTTAAGAAAATAAAATCCTCGTCTGGGGCTAGAAACTGAAGTCTCTGTAGCAGAACCAGGGAGCCCTTTATGAGCAGATCACTCCCTATTCCTCCTCCCTGCTCAAGTCCCAAAGTGTGACCCTCTGTCACCTCCTCCCAGGATGTTAAATATCGCCTGACAGGTAACACAGTTTGTTCTTGAGGTACCTGGAGCATTCATCTCATCATCTTTCAGAAAGTCAACCTTAACACTAAAGAGAGTCCTAATCTATACACTGAACAATAAAATACAACTCAACAGAACAGGCAAATATCCTCGGTATTCTCCTTTGTTTCCAAAACAAGATACAGTAATTACATCGATAATCAAATGGCACAGTTCACAGTTTAAGGATCTGCATTTATGTTAGTCAGTCACGATTAGTTCAGGTTTTCTAGGTTTCTAAAGCCCTGCCTAGATTAGGGAGACTGGAATCACCAGCTCAGATGTAATGTATTTGTGCTTTGTTTACATAAAAGGGGATTTCTACCAAGAAATTTTACTCTCAGAATTTGTGAGGTTGAATTTATACCAACAGGAACTTCACCTCTACGTTTGTGAAGCAAAACTACAGAAGAGGAACGTGTAAAAGCTGTACCAAGGTAACAGTGAGCTGCCTCCAACAGCCAAGATCTAATGGGAGAATCTTCCCTCACTGCAGCCAGATTTGGATTTATGATACTTCCTTGCTCCTCAGACCTTCCCTTCATTAAAGAAAGCACACATACACTTCTCAGTCAGTGCACTACAAGCTCGAAAGTAAAGTGAAAAGGTTTTAAGAGCACTGCAATCCAGTTGGAGCAATTTTAAAGTGTAAATTTCCATTGGCAGATGAACTCACACAAGTCATTCTTTGTTCTCACAAATCACTATGAGATATATCAAGGACAAAGTCGTCCTGTTTATTTATCTCTAGAAATACTTGCGAAATTGGCTTGTAAAATAAAAACTATCGTACTGCTCGTAAGATGAGGAATTACTGCCTATCTGGGATAGATATTTAGCAGGTTGTACAAGGAAGTGCAGCCCTCGTTACAGGTAACGGGACTTGTGCAATTCATTCCCTGTGCAGACCGCTGAGAATCCGCTCTGATGGGAACTGCAACAACAGAAAATCAGCCAGCAGCTTCTAGACTGAGAAAGGAAGAAGAGTCACTGCTTCAACACAGCTGACTAAGAGCAGAGCTCTGCAACGCGTGAGCTAAACCCCCAACCCACCACCCCACGCAGCCACCGATCTTTAGAAGGAGAAACATTTGGAAGGTTGGCACGCGAGGCAGTAAGAGCAGCTCCCACCCGGCCTCAGTGCTCCCGTGAGGCCAGCGCGTCAGCACTGCCCGCAGCTACAACGTAAAGTTCTGCAATTGGCCCGGCTGCCTTTTCCCATAGAAATCCTTCAGAATACCAAAGGTTGGCTTTTAAACTGGTGATCACTCCCATCATGTTTCTTAGCAGAGTGAGGAGGAATCGAAGCAAGAGCCAGCACCGGAGCTGCTAACGCCTTCTGTTGGCTTTTCCATCCAGCCCTCTAGAATACAGTGTTTTACAGCTGAAAAGCTTTGCAGGGAAACTATCTGTAGTATCTTCCCATTTCTGTCCGTGCACATCACGCTGCATTTGGTCGGCGTTCAACCCACCAAGGGGCTGAGGCACAGTGAGGTGTGGCACGTGGCACCCGAGTCGCTGCCTGGCCCAGCGCCCGCCCCGGCGGGTTGAACGCAAAGCCATTTGACCAGTTCAGCCCCAAACCCAGCGTATCACCCCCCCCACCCTGCACACAGCAAGCTGCAGAAGGGCCGAGCCCCTGCGACGTTCTCTGCGGAAGGGTTCTGGATGCAGAGTGCCAGCAGGCCGGGCCAGGGAAGCGGGATGGGAAGCAGGGTGAGAAGCGTAAGCTCTTACCTCTCCCTGGAAACTCTTCAGTAACGGAGCTACCTGTTTGCGCAGGTCCTGGAAGACAAAAGCGAGGTCTTTCATCAGAAAAAGCTGTGAAAGGACAAGGCATTGTCACGTTTTTCCTAACGCCGTTTTCAGTTCCAAAACGCTGCTTAAAATCCGATCGCGTTCTACGGGAGCTTTGGTTAAAAGAGAAGTACAGCTAGAATTATTCATCCCAAACGAGTCTGCCTTCCCAGTTTGCCATCCACCCGTAGCCGTTGCAAACAGTGTTAATTACCAAAACTGAGGGGATGTTGGGTAAGCACCCAACGCCTTCAATCTCCTCATTCAGCTGAAACACTAATGCGATTAGGAGTAAATGCCTCTATCTACCTGAACAGCAGCTACACCTCTGAACTTACGCCAAAGAAGTTGCCGCAGATGGAAGCCTGTCTTAAAGGAAGGTGACTTTGGATCATCATTTCAACTGAAGAGTGCTGCCAGTTTGTAAAAGTCTGGTTTATTTATCGTTTTCTCAGGAGTGCTCTGATTTAGCTGCCAGAGAACTGGAGAGAAGCACACCGAAGATGACAATATTATCTGTTGGCTTCTCCCAAGTTACAACACACTTAGCGCTACAAGTCATTGCAATGCTGCCCACAGAATCACTCTGCAAGTTCATAGCATGTCTTTACTTAGCAACTGAGACAATGTAGGACAACAACGGCTTATCTATCTCGCGTAAAATTCTCAGTGGCTCCACATTTGGGTCTAATTCATTTACAGGTTCTCAGAACTTTCATTATGTGCGTAGCCTGAAGAATAAAATGCTGCACTTTTCGGAGGACACCGCGTTACTCAGTACAAGTTACTTACAGCCAAGTGTGCGTGAGTGCATGGACCTGGTGTGGCTGCTAAAGACCCATTTGTAGGGCCAGGCCAGATCTGGTCAGGCTCTGGACGTCCCCTCCAACCAAAAGTTCTCTGCTGCTCTGAGAATACTGCTCACAACTGGGACAGCCACAAACTGCTTAAGTAACCATGAAACCTTCCTGGCTTCAAACAGGCCACAGTCCCTTAGCTGCCCCAAACCTCATGCAAGAGGTCATAAAGATTACTTTGAAGTATTCTCTCTCTACAAAAAGGGTCCGTTGAAGCCTCAGGTCCTTCAGAAAAGAAGGTGACCTTGGAAAGTTGGAAAATTCTCTTTTCCAATACATTTACCATTAAACCACTCAGCAAAACACTCTCAGCCGTGGATTTAATCTGATTTTCTGAAGGAAAAGTAGGCTTTTGAGAGAAGTGATTTTTGTCATTTAAATGACAAGTCACACAGCTGGAATGTCAGGAGTTCTCCCACTCCCTGAGGAATGGCTCAGGGGGCCAAACACAAATGAAGCCATCAAAGACAAATAACCAGCCAAGTTTCACTTCTTGCACGGTTATTGCACCAAGGCACGGCTAATCCCTATGAAGTTAATGACAAGGCTTTTGATGCTGTCTCCCATAACATCCTCATGAGTAAACTCAGGGAGTGTGAGTTGGATGAGCGGGCAGTGAGATGGGTTGAAAACTGGCTGAACAACAGAGCTCAGAGAGTTGTGATCAGTGGTGCAGAGTCCAGCTGGCAACCTGTCACTAGTGGTGTTCCCCAGGGGTCAGTTCTGGGTCCAGTCTTATTCAACACCTTCATCAATGACCTGGATGAAGGAATGGAGTGTACCCTCAGCCAGTATGCTGATGATCCCAAACTGGGAGGAGTGGCTGACACACTGGAAGGCTGTGCTGCCATCCAGCCAGATCTGGAGAGCTGGGCAAAGGCAAACCC
>WUAM01000071.1:24713173-24733189 GCA_024336885.1 Actenoides hombroni
AGGAAAAACTTCTTCACTGTGAGAGTGACAGAGCCTGGCCCAGGCTGCCCAGAGAGGTTGTGGAGTCTCCTTCTCTGAAGACTTTCAAGGCCCACCTGGATCTGTTCCTGTGTGGGCTGCCCTGGGTGATCCTGCTCTGGCAAAGGGTTGGACTCGATGATCTCCAGAGGTCCCTTCCAACCCCTACCCTTCTATGATTCTATAATGTTGCAGCTTTGTAAGATCCCTTTTTGGCACCAAACCAAACAACGCTTCTGTTCTCAGACCAAGTCAAGTCACCTAAATGTTACCTGGTATTTTCTGCCATCTGTTTTAGGGCAGAAAAAGGGCAAATACTGTCCTTGTGTGTCACAAACATCTACAAATTATGCCTCTGCCAAAGCAATCTGGCAGGTTGAGCAGCTTTTCCCCACTTCCTGACTGCTCTAGGAGACCAGAGGGCTCTGCACGCTTTGTAACAACTCCTCTTTGTAACCCGATGATGATAACACTGAAGAAAGTAACAACAACCACCAACAGCAAAGCCAATGCCACGTTCAGGGCCAAAATCTGGCATGGCAGGTTTCGATGCCCACTGAAATTCCAGAGATCTTAGATTTACAGTCAGGGTACTGGCACCCTTTATAAAATCAGGAAAAGTTATACCAGCGAGGCAAAGCAACAGTCTTGAAAGAAAAATCTCATCTGGTAGGAAATCATCGAGTCTGGGGCTTTTGTCCCCGGCTTTGCCTCCGAATTTACTGACTAGTTTGGCACCAGCCAGCAACGTGATTTTAAAAGGAGAAATAGAGGAGCTCTAACTGCAGCCCAGCCCCAGGTCTCCTGTTTGCAGGGCACTGTGGGCACTGCCCCAGCACAGCGATAGGGGCAGGAACACCCAGAGCTGAGGGAGCCCCGCGGGGAAATAGAGCACGGCCGGCTCTGCGGCCAGGACACGAGCCCTGCTCCTCACCGGGTGTGTGGAGAGCTCTTGCCACGAGCCTGCTATCAAACTGCATCCTCTGACACCTGCTAACTTCCCAAGGACAAGATTTATTTCCTGATATAAACTATGTCAGGACTTTGCCTTTATAATCATCCTTAAAACTGAGAGGTGCTGGTGGTGGTTGTTGACAGCGGCGAGAAGAGGGAGAGGAGGGGAGAAGCAAGGAAAGGAAGGGGCATCCCAACCCTCGGTCAGGCTGTCGAAAAGGGAGAAAAGCTTCCAAGTACCAAATCTGATTCGCACGCATCCTTTGTTTAGCCAGTTCAGGATGCTGAACCCTCATCCCAGCAATCAAAACGTTACCAAGCACAGTTCTGGCCGTAACAGGAAAGCGTGCTGCGCTTGATTTAAGACAGCAGCTTTTGCTGTTGGTAAACTGCTTTTAAACCATTTCGTGACAGAGGAGAAGGCAGCTCGAAGTGATTCAGTCCCACTGGAAAGCAATCGGTGACACCACAGAAATCAATGTGAGGCGATCCCGGGACACGCCGATCATTAGAGCACGCGGTGTAACGGGGCAAAACGCTCTGACAACGTGAAATCTTGGCAACAACTTGAAATCTGTTGCAGCTGAACAGTGGAGACAGAGCATCCCACTTCCATTATCTTCACAGAGCAACCAGGCTAAGAAAAGGAACTGCAAGGGACGCGCTCCAGTATTTTCAGTGCTACCAGCCGTGCCGCGCAGGGAAGTGGATCAGTGGCACCCAGGGCAACCCAAGGCAAGAAACCTTCTTCACAGCATTTTGTGATTTATTTTCCTCTTGCTTCCTCCTCCCCTTGGAAAAAGTTTATAGGCTACTTTTATAATCCCTGCCTTGGCTAAACAGCAGCAAGACTTCAGGCAGCTCACAACAAAAGGGAAGTAAAAATAAACAGACAGAAGTCAGGAATACATATGCCTCCAGTCACCAGCTACCAGTCTGCTGCCGAGATTTATTTTGGGCAGTTTGGAAAAATTCCTCATCAGACTCTGTCTCAAAATATTACGCTGACATCAAACAGAATTTTACCTTCTTTGCACTAAACTGAACAGAAAGAAGGACGTTCGGTTCAGACCCAGGGGAGTCTGCAGTGTTGGTTAGCAAGGACACCGTATGATTTATTATCTGTTTAAAGTGTAGTGGCCTTTACTGCCTGGGCTGTGATCAAAACAGGAAGAGCATCCAACTCCGGCGCTCGCGCACAGCCAGCAAATCACCGCGGCCAAGCGGAACAGCTAAAAAGGGGACACGCAACTCAACGTTACAACAAATGATAATTAATCAGCACAAATGCATTGCAATATTCAAATACTCCTATACGAGCACATTAGTACCCTATTTTTCCATGCCATCTTAACATGTGTGTTCTCTCTCTCTCTCTCTGTCCCTGGATGATTTATCAGGGCAGAGCAGTTTTCTGCGAAAGGCTCTATCACAGCCATACTCAATATCTGAAGTGGAGACGATGAATTAGGATGCTGTATCATTATCTGAATCAGATCTGATAGCTGAAAGCTAATATAGCATTTTCCTTTTACAAGAGTAAAAACAACGAGTTTATATTTTGATCAAGTAGCTACACGATGAAATCTGAATCCAAATAATTTTTAACTCCCTTTCCAGTCTCATTAAAAATAACTCTGTGGAAAATAAACTGAGGAGAAATCTATGGTAAAAACCCGGGTGACAAATGTATCTTTCTGACAACTTAACTACATTATTTATCTATTGCTACCTTAATACACTGTGTACAGTACAAAGGACGTATCGATGGTCAGGCTACCAACACCCTACGTGTTACTTACTTCAGGTCTGAAATTACACAAGCACCTTCTGATCTCCTTGCAGACTGCTCCATCTCATTTACCTCCAAAACGCTTCTCTCTAAATGTCACAACAGGAGCCCTATGACCCCGGGTTGATAAAGTGGCCCAGCAAAGCCTGAGCTGGCCCTACACACCTTTATCATCTCCAGAACCATCGTGCTCTTGTGAAATAAAGTAAGCCAAAGAGGAGGGCAACTGCTCTATCGTGTGCCTCCTACGACTTGTTCTGTGTATCACCTACCGTAGACACGCATTGGCTGGTGGATGTCACTGTGTCAGGCAGAGAAACCGTAATGAGCAGCAGCCCACTTGTATCAGCACGGGTGACATCATTAGTTCAGCTGTCACAACCTATTCCGGAGCTGCCTTATCCGCGGCGTGATGCTGCGGCTTTCCTGCCGTCCTACCCCCTCACATCCCCTTCCTCGTCAGCCCGCACCAAGGAAGGAACGAACGAGTGGCCCTGAGCTCAAAACTGGCAGGGGCTGAACATCCAGATACTTTCTTAGAAGAACTCACAAAAAGATAAAAGCCCAAACCAACCAAACAACAAACCAAACCCCAACAACTACTGCCTGTGCGGGAAGGTGTCAGGCAGTCCAACCAACGTCTCCAGAAGAAACAGCCTGGCCCCGAGAGGAACGCTCACGTCAGGGCTGGGAGCTGGGTTTCGGCCCCTCTCCAGAGGCACCGTGCTGGTGTCTGCTGGTGTGTGCTCCCCGCAGCTGCACACCCTCACGGGAAGGGCTCCGTGCACCTTGTCCGCTCAGCTCTCAACTCGGGACCGTTCTCGAGCTTCTCTTTCGTATCAATACAGCTGAAAGGGGAGAGGGGAAAAGCAGCCAAGCGTGAAGGAGGTGGGAAGATGCCGGCACCATCTTCCGAGGTGTGGTTGGTTTTTGTGGACTTCAAGGACACAACTTGTCACCGCGAAACGCAGAAATCTGCAAGTCATCTATAATGAGCAGTAAGCAGTTCTGCTGGTTAATTAGAGAGAGCCAGCAAGCACATATGCTGCATCCTGCTATGGGTAAACTGGTGAACAAGTTGGGATCACTCAATCAGAACCTCACCTACCAATACACAACTTTAAAACACTACTGAAAACATTAGGACTGGAGGGAATGGATTAAAACTAGAGACAGGTCGATTCAGGTTAGACAGTAGGAGGAATTTCTTCCCCATGAGGGTGGTGAGACACTGGAACAGGTTGCCCAGAGAGGTGGTGGAAGCCACATCCTGGGAAGTGTTTAAGCCCAGGCTGGATGGGGCTCTGAGCAACCTGCTCTAGTGGGAGGTGTTCCTGCCCAAGGCAGGGGGAGTGGAATGAGATGATCTTTAAGGTCCCTTCCAACCCTGACAATTCTATCATTCTATGATTTCTTTGCACCCCCATTAATGAAAAAATCCAGAATAAACCATTTTTTCCACCAGAGATGCTGGGCACATGTGATTGGAGGAGAACTAAGGGAAATGTTTAATTCCTTCCATCAAGCTCCACTTTGCTTTGCTCTAAAAGAGATGAAACTGAAATCCCAGATAGTTGTCTAAACAGGTATTCTGCCACAGCTCAGATGACTTGCTTAATTCCTAAAATATAAGGCACATTAAATCATATGAGCAAACAATTTATTGCTCAATTTAGACTACGATTTAATGAGATATAAACCCTCTTATTGCTTAAGGCTGCTGTAGTATTTACTTGAAATCCAATCACTAACGAATGAATCACGATGTTATCAATTTTCTACAGTTTTAGATTTTTCAACACGCCAGTATTTTCTCTGTACAAAAATCTAAGTTACATTTATAGATATGCTTCAGCCTAGCACAATGATAAATAAAAAATCTTGATTTACAGTAGCAAAATGCACACCACAGTACTTTCTGAAATATTTCAGCTCACAGATCTTGTGCAAATTCCATTAGCTTTAATTATTTATTAGCAGTAGATTTAGATTACTGTTCTTGACCTATTTTTCAGTGTATGGACCCACCCAGTAAGAAGTGAAAAAATATTCCATTTGTGAAAGGCTGATTTAGTGAGAGCAGACTTCAGCTCAAAGTGGAATATTAAGCAAAACCACACGCTTTCTAATTCAGGGGGAGAAGCCTGCACTTCAGAAAGGTTACGAGGCAGGGCATAACCAGCCTACAGAATAAACACTAAGAGAGATTCCTCCCAAAGAGATGGAATTTTTGCTGTTTAACCACCTCGGACCGTTCTGCTAAACTGCAGCCGCGTGACAATCCCCGAAGGCAGCGAACAGACAGAGAAGTTTCCAGACTTTCTTGGTGGAAATACCCTTGTTTCGTCCAAACTTTGGAGACCATCAGGGGTCTTAATAAACCACGGGGGAAACAGGTCTAGAGCGAGGAGGCGTTCTGGGGCTTGTCCTGTGGTCCCGTTGGCCGGCGAGGACGCAAATCGTGCTCTTCCCAGGCAAAGAAAAATGGAGCATCTGTGAAGGTCTCTACTCGACACGCTGCCCCGAGTCTGGGACTGGCACTTTACTTTCAATGGAACTACTCACTTGCCCGAGTCATAATGGAATCCTCTTAGAGCTTCTTCCAAGTTAAAATAAACAAAAAGCTAACAAGTTTACTCTGTGCCTATGCAGCAACGTATAAACACACACTGGTTACCTTCACCACTGTTTAAAAAAACAACTGGGCGAAAGAAGAACTGCTGCAGCCATATATATGTACATATGTGTGTGTATATATACACACACATATACACTCTATATAATAGAAAAAGAATTTTTTCACTAACTTTACCAATTAATTTAGTGAACTCTGCTTTCTAGAACCTTGTTAAAACCTCACCGTCGTTTATGAAACAGCGAGTTAACATCGGCTAGAAAAGACACTGCACAGAAACAATTCAGAACTTAAAACCTAGAGTTGCTAGGAAACAAAAAAAAAATTAATTCAAACAAAAATGATTCAGGTAGAGAGCTTTGGAAGGAGCTAATTCAAACAAAACGAAAGCCTGGTCACTGAAATTCCAGTAGGAAAAAAAGATTATTTATTTAACAGCTCACCAATACGCACAGAAAATCAAGCATCGTTTTTAACAAACATATTAATTTAAAAGGCTACATGCTGGCTAATGGCCCCGTGGAGATTTTTCCTCCTGCTAAGTTTGTCCTCCTCTCTTGTCAAACCCCACAGTCCCTGCTGAAGGTGACACCAAACATGCCCCGACAGACCCTTCTCACTGGAAAAACCACACGTCCCTATCGTGGCAGGTCAGCAGAACTACTTCTTTATGTAATGAGAACTCATTTGATTGGACAAATAAATATTTCAGACTCTTTGAAGTGCACTGTTCTTGCCAGCGGGATAACCATGTGTCAGCGAAACCCAGGCCCCGCCGTTCTTGGGGCTCAGGACAGTAGCTCAGCATGTAGGAAAGGTAATTACTCGCTGCCGAGCTTCGTTAAGTACCTGCAGAATTTATTCGCTGAGCGCATCTGCCCAATAAACCTGAAAGCAAACTGGCGGTTTGGGGCAACCAACAAACGGCCTCACCTACACTTGTCACGATTTAAGCAGACCTGCTCTGCCCCTCCAGGAGCTCCACGCCATCCCACAAGCTCTCTGCCCCTGCAATTGAGGTTTCCAGTGAGAAAGATCCGGAACTCTCCTCCCAAAACACATCTCTTTCCCCATCTACTACTGCGCTCTCATCGTCCACTCTGAAACTCTACAGGGAACGTGTTCACAACGCTTCCCTGGTTACTCAGAATTACAGCTTGCAGAGCAGAGGTTTCTCTTCACTGTAAAATGGGGAACTTCTGAAAAAAAAAGGTAATTATTATGAGTCTTAAAAAATTAACGTGTCTAATGAGAAGCTAATGACATGGGCCATGACTCTGCAGAAAACGCATCTAAGTACTGTGGTCCAATTAACAACACCAGTTCAAACACAGACTAATGCTTCACATGGTGGATTTAAAAAGAATATTTAATGTGAAGCCATAATTGCGCCTGTAATTTTCCACATTCCCTCCAACACAAGCAGAGCTGTGTCTGAATCAGTGTGCACCCTACTTCAGCCTTCTCGGGTGATGACATCAGAAACCTGGGTGCTTTCTGGCAGCACTGCCTGTGAGACTTGGATTTCTCCTCAGTTTCAGGAAAAGGATGGGTAGGACCATTCAGGACTCATTAATCTCAAAATACAGTTTTGTTTCGGAGGAGTGAGAGTACTAAAAAGCATTCATGTATTGAAACCTGGTATCGGTCGAGTGGAAAAATTTCCAAAGTACAAGCATCTTGCTTTGAACTCAGGTTAAGGTCTTGAGAAGAATAATTGTGTTAAATACAATAATAAGGCAGCAGGCTTCATCCTCAACAGGTCCTTACAGTAAACTGGGGGGGAGTGGGAGCAGCCTGTGCACTGCCGAGACATCAGATATTGCAAAACTGTTTTCTGTACTTCTCTTTGAAATACAGGTTAACAATACAGCAGTGCAGAGAGTGTGCATTAATCACACCCTGCCCTACCTGCAAGGCCAGAACACAGGTGTATTTACCGATTCCTATCGTGACAGTCAGCCCTCTCCTGTGATTCCAACGCAAGGAAATCCAATACTAAGCAATCCTCTAATAATCTTTTTATAAGATTTGCTCGCTTAATCTCGATCCTGACCGCTCAGTTTTATTCTAAAGGCAGTTGCTCCTACAGGAAACAAGTTGTTTCCACGAGGGGCAGAGCGAAAATGCTGCTCTCCTGCAAACCCACAGCCTGGGTTTGCCACAGCTCCTGCCACCGCCAGCTCTGCTCCCTTTGCCCTCTTGGCCACCTCCCTTCTCGGGGAGTCACCAGTCAGCCCCCCGCCATGGCCCGGGGGTCACCAGGCCTTTGGAAGGAAGGCAGCACCCTTCAAATGCAGCTCAAGTGACAGCTTCAGAGTCCTACAAAGAGGAGAAATTTGAAGGAAGAAAAAAAAAAAACAACAAAATAAACCAAAATCTGACAACCTCAAAAAACATCAGGATATCGACCCAAAGGGTTGACTACATCTAATTTAGCATACCTGGTAAAAAACACCTCAAAATTAATATAACTGTCATCCTCCTGACCTAAATAAAAAAAATACAGTGCAGATCTTTTCATGTTGCTTCAGTAAGTGAAGCAATTCAGAGAAAACAAACTTTTGCTGCCTTTACGCTTCCTGGCAGAATTCCTACCGAAACACGCTCGGGCCTATAATGCTTTGGGAGCACACAGTAGATATAAATGAATCATCAAGATGAAAGAAAGTAAAAAATCTCACTACAGGCTTACTCAATACGTTTACTGTTTGTTAGCTGAACTTAAGAAACAAAAAACCCACATAAAGCCCTTCTGAGCAGCAGCATCTTCTCACCGCTGTTAATATGTAGTCTCAGCTGGGAGTAATTCCCAAATTCACGTGCTGAACTGTGAACTGTTCCAGTGTTATTATTATTTGGGGAGGGGGGAAGAGAAAGAGATAAAAAGACCAGGAAAAGAAACCCAGAGGACTGAAGATTAAAAAAGGAGAAAGCCAGAGACAGAGCAAGCGCACGGTCTGCTCTTCCTGGGCTCTTTTTTCCCATGGTTTAAGGCCCGGGAGCCCAGCACTGAATCACAATGAACCCCACAGCAGATTAAAATGAGACATACTTGTGTAATAATAAATCAACAGAATTAATACAAGCTTATCCTCTACTAACTTGGTGGGGGGGAGGGACGTGACAAATTGCACTTAAGGAAAAATAGTTTTACTGTTGCTAGCATAAGCTGAGCATCTATAGGAAACTCCTAAATTTAGACAGCCAGCTTTTGATGATAGCAACGGAAATTAATTCAAGTTTTTTGTGTGTGTTGGGTTGGTTTTTTTGTTGTTTTTCTGTTTGGTTTTTTTTTTAAAGAGGTCTAGAATGTTACTCATCTTCTTGAAACTCATACCAAAAGTAGAGACTTCATAATCCACTATCCTTGCCTGCTCCCTCCTACTCCTCCCCCTTAAAAAGGCAGAATCACTCCTTTGGGCTGCAGCAATTTAGGAACTTAATGCACTTTAACAAATTCCCTATCTCTTGGCTGGAGCTGTTTGGCTCTGATGAATCAGAGAAGTCCATAAACGTCTGGAGGATTTGTGCAGACGTTTTCTTGTATGACTATATATGGCAACTACAGATCAAGCCATCTACAATCATTTTAACCTAACCTCCAAACTTTTTACAGTATTTCTATGTGCAGCAAACTTTCTTGATCTGCCATACGGCTGAATTAGACATAAACTGTCAACTGCCTTTCTGAAAAGTGTTTTCCTACTCTTTACAAGATGGAAAAAATACTTGAATTAAGACACACTTAGGTATAAAGTAACTTTTGTTAACAACTTCTGCTTCTCAGATCTACATTTCTATATACGAGAGAACCAGAACGAGATGCTGTGAAGCTCATGTTCTCATTTACACTATCTTTCAATGTAAACACTATTTACACATTTCTTCCCGACGACAGGCACCTCTCCAGGCAGCAGCTGTCTTCCATTACTGCTTACCTGAAATATCAATTGTGTTAATTAACACCAAGTGCCATGAGAAGTCTAGCACAAACTGGCAGAAGAAGTGAAATCCACACTCAGAAAAAAGCGAGGAGGTCAAAACTCACTGGCTGATGTACACAGGGACTTACAAAGGAATTCCAACAATGCCTGCAACACCCTTTAATCCAGAAAAATATTTTAACTTCCTGCAATCATCATTTATACATCTGATAATTTTACAAGGTGCTTAAACAAATACATCAAAAATAATAGCATGTGGTACAATACCAAAGCCTTCTTTTAGCTGGATCAAAAAACTTCTCTGTGAGCCCAAAGCAAAGGGTACACCAAGTCCAGGCAACTTCTCGAAGTTTAATATTCCTAACACACCTCAAAATGGACACCGAATGCCACTGAGGGCTCCAAATGGATAAGATTACAGCTCCTCAAACCTAGGAGTGAAACCTGGGTAAACAAACCTGAAAGACTGAAAGTAAATATTGAGTTTTGTATGCACAAGGGACTAGCAGGAGAGTATGACAGACAGAGGAGACGGTACCACCTAGAAAAGCTCAAGCGAGGAGCCACGTGAAGAAACATTTATTTAGAAACAACTCTACTAATTTTCTTTGAAGTCTGCTAAGGAGAAAATACACGTGCACAAAAATATTTTCAGGAATAAAAGCAAACCAATAGACAACACCATCGAAGTGTGACAGCACAGTACTAGAACCCTGATGGTCTGGGGGCCATGTCCAGAAGAGCACAGAGCTGGTATCTGCAGCTCTCTGCTCTCCCAGGAGCTGTGGAGGGAAACAGCATCACAAAGGACAGCTGAGCTTACAGCCACAGTTGTTATTTACCATACTCCTATCAATTCCTATATATATATATATCAATATTAGATTGCTGAGATTGTACAGCAGCATTTAAAACCCAGAATGTGTTTCCCAGGGGACAATCCAGTTCAGAGTGAGCGGCTGGCTACTCTCTGAGATTCAAGATGCTGTTACTGGTTTATCTTACAATTCCTAGCAATCTGCTGAGTCCCTGACCTTCACCTTTGGAGTCACAAGAACACAACAGTGATGCAAAAATAAAAAATAAATCCCGACAAACCCCAAACTTAAACCACTTTGAGGTTTTGGTGGTGTCTGTAGCCCCGCTGACAACACCCAAGTGAAGACTGCTCACAGGGCTCCGCAGAGAAGTTAAACACTCCTACTGAGCTGTTAAACTCCACGACACCTCTTGCACATTTTCAGTACCTTATTAATTTTGCTGAAAGGTCTGAAATTCTCCTCCTCCTTCTCTGGCTGGGTTACAACTGCCTGAAAGAACATCAGTAAGAAACAACCCCCCTGCACAGTCCCCTTCTGAAACACGGCGAGGGCTGGCTTTTCAATCTTCAAGCAAAGATCCACAGCCAGCCTCTTCCTGTGCAAGATGCGTACAACTGTTAATTGCCCTAACGACCATGAGCTCTGAAACCTCAGCACACGCCAAAGCCCAGCACGGCCACGGCCCCATCGCTGAACACCCCGGGGAGCCCCGAGAGCTGCACGGCCACACTGCCCTGGGAAACCGTCTTAGCAAACACAGAGATAACAAGAGCTGAAGAAACAGCGACTGTTCAGAGGGGACTGTATCTTACCCAGCTGCTTATTAACACCGTGCAGTTAAAACATGTTCTTTTAAATTTCCAAAGGAACACTGTATTTGGAAATGCAATATTTGAATAAGCACTCGTAAGACCCAAAGCGTATCCAGCCTTTTCCCACCCTCATAAACTCTGCCATTTCGGAACCGCTGATCTCTTTCTTAGCTAGGTCAGGACAAACACTGAAGACCATCCCTAGGAAAAAAAGACAAAAAAAAAAAAAAAAAAGCCAAAATGAGGGGCAAATTGGGCAAGTGGCATCATGGTCTCTCAGAATCAGTACTGATTAAGCAGCTTATTTGAACTTTATGAGTTCTACTTATTAGATCCTGGTCATCTATGCTTATAAAAAGATGTCATAGTTCATTCTGTAAATTGATTTTGAAGCTTCACTATATTTAGACTTCAGAAAAATGCACATTTCAGTACATCTTCTCTTATTTTAGAAGAAGGTTTCTAATAACCTAACAGAGCTGTGTTTTTATATGTTACTCATCTGGAGAGGATTCTCTTCCTAATAGAAAATGAAGACAGACACTGGACAACCTACAGAGTGGCTGGAGGTGATGACACCTTTTGTAAGCCACTTACACGTGAAAAGATGGGAAAATTAAACCGACCTCTGTGTTAGATTTAGCTGAGAGGAAGGTAATTTTTCAGGAGGTGCTGGGAATGGGTGCTCTGGGCTGTGGCTCTCCTTCCCACCACGCAGGCCTCGGGGCGGTCAGAGGCCGTGAGCTTGCGGCCCCGCCTCACTCTCCGTGGCCGTGACCAGCCAGTTGGCTTTGGAAGCTCCTGGGCTGCTCAATCAATGGCATCATTCAGGCTCTTACAACTTGTACATAAACCGGAATAACCATCTTTTGTTTTCCCTGTGGAGCAGGCAGCAGTGGCACAGGATGGCTCCCCAGCCCCGCTGCCGTCCTGCACCGGTCCCTCACCGCACGCGCCCAGGCTGCTGAAGACAGGGCTTGGAGCGTGTCCTGCTCTGACACCCTCTTTGTAACGGACGTGTAGAAAATGTCCTCACCACTTCACATGGAAGGAGACGGCGAGAAACACTCGGCTAACTTTCAAATGAGAAAACAGTGCTATTTTATTCTAATGCTGTTAACACAATGAAATTTCATCACTCTGGACATAAGGGCAAGTTAGAATAGCGAGTCCCAGCTGGGAAAAGAAATAAACATCTTTATTGTAACTGCACCCATATCCTTGTGTATAGTAAACTGGTAAACAACCAAAACCCTGCATGCCCTCCCACTGCTAACCAACATGTTATTCCCACACAACTTCTGAGTGTAAACCAGCCTCGGGCTTTTGTGATTTTCTGAAGGAGCCTCCTCGGCACACCCAGACCTCTCACCCCTCCTCAGAAACCCCCTTACCACCACCCACCTCAAGAAGCTTTATCTGCTTGACGGTGCCGGGGTGAACCTTGGTGGCTGGAAGGGCTCGTGAGGTGCCTGAACGGTCCGTCGGCTCTGAGGACTGAGAGAATTCACCCATGCCATGGACTGATCAAAGCAGACACGGGTGTCTGAAGCATTATTTTTGATGCTGCTCTCAAAATTGTTGTCAGAACAAGGAAATGCTTCGTTGCCATTATCAGCTAATGGAAGCATAAACGAGAAAAGGTGCCACGGGGTTACAACCCACGGGGTTACAACCCACGGGTTTTAAATCGAGCACGACACCGGCAAAGGGCTGCACGACTAAATCTTGTTGGTCAAGTTCTCGATGCTCCAGAGGCAAGTGAGCCGACTCCACAGACTGGCTCTCTGGCTTGCAATCTGCTTTTTTTCCAACCACGTCAGACTTAGACCTCTCAGTTTTTATGTCTCTCCTTCCTCCTCACCTGCCTGCAGAACTCCCAGGGCCGGGCAGCAGCTCTGCTGACGGCCGGCAGCCACTGGCTCACCCTCCGATGCCGGAGCAGGGCTGGCTCGGGCAACTCAGCACAACCTTCCTCTTCTCTCTTCCCCCACAGCCTCTCACACACCCTCCTTTTGGTCACTTTTTGGATAAGTCAGGCATCAATGTGATCCAACCCAGCCAGGGTTATTCCCCCATGAACAACTTGTCCAGTATTTCTTCAGGGAGTTTGCTCTCTTCAATTTTCCCGCTCAATTTTTTGGACAGTGTTTGCCCATTAAAAACCAGCACACTGCAGTGTGTAAGATGTTTGTAAAACATCTGTGGGATCGTCACACAGAAATATTTCATTCTCTTTTCCATAGCTGGGTAACCTACAAAAACTTTTGCTGCAACAGCACAAAACACTCCTGAAAGTGTGAAAATTATTGCTCATTTTTATATAAACTGGAGTATTAAAATACAAATCACACTGTTTACATTAACTAATCAGAAGAATTTCAGCTGATGCAAGTAGGAAGCTAGAATTATTAACAATTATTTCTGAACTAGGCCTGCTAACTAATAGCTTTTTTGCCCCTTATCAGCTGCATAAACAACAATGGATTTTAAATCAAGTAAATGACCTGTGAACTTCTCCTAAACGGGGGGCACATAATTCAACACAGCCAAGAAAGTTTCACAGGAGTCAAGAGGGCTCCTCACAAGGGGCACATGTGGAGAGAGTTAAAGCTTCAAACCACTATTTTTTCTCCCCCCCCCCCCACTCAAGTGTCAGCTGTGATAAGCCAAAATTAACAACCCTACACCATACCACTTCAAATGAAGGGGAAAAAAAATGTCTTCTTGCTATTCTAAGTATTTTAAGTTGCATATGAGAGTGGTGGCTAAATATAGACAGTGACAACAAGAGACAGCATTGTCCCTTTGGGCACACTGAATATTATCTCCGAATTCCCATCTTCCTGGGCTGAGCCTCACTTTTGTTCTTTTTTTTTGTTGTTATTTTTCTTACTTAGCAAAGCGTGTATTAACCCCTACTTCGTTTGAGATGGATCAGTTTAAGAAAAAAAAAAAAGTGGTTTGTTTTTTTTCTTTTTTAAGCAAAGGAAATCCTGATTCCACAAAAGCACCAGAAAGATTTCCAGTAATTTTCCCAGCTCTGTGTTACTGTCCAGTGCAGAGAGCAGTTGCCTGCTGCTTTCCGACTGGACTGCCAAGCTGTGTTTAGAATGAGGGGGGCATGAATATGAAATTCTTACAGCTTACTAAAACAGAAAGCTGTTAATATTTTTAGATCCGAGGTGTCTTTTTCTCCAGCAATCATACACTTTACTTTCACATTTCAATCCAAAGTGCAAGAAATAAAATCAATAATTACTATTTTCAAAACACTTCTTAGGAGCACGACGACATTTGGAAGCCAGCAGACTTATACGCGCCTTCAATACTGAACACGAGCAGACTTCCAAATGACAAGGCTGCTCCTGACTCCTGAAGTATTTAAATGCCATTGAGCGAAGCATAGGTTTGCACTTAATGTACCTAATGCACTTCGAACATTGACAACACTTCATGTTTAAGCTGGTTTCTATATAACGTTTAATTTTTTAAGCCATCTATAAATTATCAATGACGTCTGTTCTGAAAAATGTCAATTCCTATCCTCAGGTTGGCAGAATCCACCTATTTTGTGTAACATCCTCTTCACACTCAAGCAATTTTAAAGCCCTACTGACATTGGGGTTTTGGCTGAGATATTGCTCTTCTAGGGTTTCATTATTTAGACAACTCCCATTCTAACGTAACGGTGAAAATAAGTCCACACAACTCCTTCTGGACTATATCCCACAGCTCGGACGACAAACGATGGAATGATTAGATAGGTGACAGGCCCAGATATGCCATAGGTGTCACTTTATGTGGCACCCCTCCCAAGTCAGCGACAGCGCAGCTGCCCAGAGGGAGCAGCAGCTGGAGATACCATCTTGTGCGAGCCACTTAATCTTACGATCAACGAAGTCCAGTAGCACTCCTCAGCACCAGGACTCACAACCCAGCTGATCTCTTCCTGCGACAATACCCAAGCACTGAGCAGTCACCACGTTCCCATTCCATCAGCCGAAATCTGATTTTGGCGATTCTATTCAGTTTATCTGATTTTATCACACAGTCACAATTTTGTCACTCTTGAATTTCTTCGGCTGTCGCGCACTGAACACTGTGGCTTGTTCAAATGCACTCAGGGTTGCTTTGTATGCCATTATGATATTAAAGAATGAGGGATAAAAGTAATTTCCCGATGTCCGCGGTAACATTGCAAACCCCGTACAACACACACTACTTTCACTTTTTCAAGAGCACGCAGTTTAAAAACATCTCATCTGTGTTTTCCAGTCTAATACACAGGCTGCTTTCTGCTTCTTTTCATTCTCTAACTAGTAAGTGACCGAGCTTAAATCTATACAAAGGCATCCTATAAATTCAAGGCTAGCTTTTGAGAAAGTTTAATCTTGGAGCAACAACTGCAACAAGTGCTGTGGTTCTGTATGAACATATCATAAACTGTCACCAGGTCTTCTTACACAATTTGTCACGCAGCAGCAAAACAGACACTGTCTCCCTCAGATTCTGTAATTGTGGAGCACTGTCTCCTGGATGCTGAAATCCTGCTTTCTGGTCCTGGCAAACATAAATCAAAGGGGAAAAAAAAAAATAAAATCTGCTCTACTAAATCTATTTACTCTGAGAGAACAGGGATTTATCATCCTCTAAAACAAGTGGTCAATAAGATTCAGAAGTGCTTAGTAGAGATCTTGATGAATCGGGATGCCACAGGTGATGCTGTAATTGTGTTTGAAAGGAATCTGCAAACGGAAAGGTGAATGCTCTATTTATTTCAGTGTATAGACAGGCTGGAGATTAAATGCATCACAAACACAGTAGGATTTTTGGTCTGCATCCCCTCGGGGAGGATCCTTAACAGACTGTCCCAAGAGGCAAAAGCAGTAAGAAGCAGACAGTGCTGCTTTAACAACTAAATCTAAAATGGCTATTTCTTATGCAGCCATCACAGAAGACTCGGCTTCTGGTAGTTTTTCAACACTGCACAAACCTTGGGCCAGTGAAAAAAAAAAAATTACAGCAGCTGGGAGCAGCCCCAGATGGGGTCGAGTCTGGGGGCCCTGCAGAGAACCCACAGAGTCTGAAGACAATTCGCTGGCAAATACCATCTAACGACTCGGGACTGGCTGGGGCATAATCCTGGCCTCAATCACATGATGATTCCCAGCACAAAGGGCAGCTTGGTTTCGCACCCAGGACAAGAATTTGGTCCCAAAGGACAGAAAGGAAGATTAAATCGCACAACCACGTAATGAATAAGGAAAGGAGTGTAGGTATATTGCAACGACAACTTTGGGAGTTATTAAATTAACCACAAACTAATCCTTTTTTTTTTTTCCTCCATGTTTTTGAACTGAGGAATTGGATTCTGCAGCTTTACGTGTCTGAGTTCTGTTCTAGCAACTTAAACGCTGTGTGCAATCAACGTCCTTCCATAATGCAACCGACAGTTAGAGTGCAGCACACAAAATACTTCCAAAATGATAAAATAAAGCCTATCTTCCCCAGCTTCCAGCCAGCTAGAATCTGAACTTGGATGGTGCATCTGCATCTGGTTTCACTTTTCAATAGCAAAAACAAAAATCACAGGCGTCCTTCGTTATCTGCGAGGTCCAACATGAAAGCTTTCAAATACGCTTTAGGAACTAATTAAATGCTTATTTTAAACTGAGCTGAATGTAAATACTAAACTGAAACTGAACTGATTAACTTGCAACATTTTGTGCCTGATTATCTTTCTGAAGAATGAGCTTTTGGCACGCTGGACGTTTGTGCTGGAGGATCAATTTCCTGTTCGCATCAGGACTGCTAAGGAAATCTTCCACACATTTGATTCAACTTAGGTTTAAAGTGTCCGCTCAGCCTTGGACACAGGACCAGACAAAGATAATGTTTTAGACTGGGCAGGATAATGTTTTGAATTTCGGGGCTAAACTGTCTTAGTTTTGGCATTAGACTGCAGGCCAAAATCGAAGGATGCTCAAGGCAGTCTGGCCCAGCTGGGGACAGCCAGACCCCTCCCTTCCAGCTGAGGACTCAGGTGCTGCAGAAACTCCTCGTGTGAGCTCCGTAATGCCTCATTTTGGTTTAGATTTTCTTAACACAGCAACACACGCTTGTGGGATCTGCTCCTCTTCTGCATTTGATACAGCTAAGGAGGGAAAGGAGGTTCATAAGCTACAGCCTTCATTCCGTTCCAAAGCATTATCCTAGTAGCTAAAAAAAGACACTTTTCTGCTACTGTTGTTCCTTTTGAAGGTTCCTTATTACAGCCAGCCCTTCTCCTACCTTTGAAGTTAGGAACTGCGGGTTTTAAGTCCTGTAACAATCTTTCTACACTGTTTCTTTTCGTGCTTCTTTCACGCAAACATATAAAGCAAATTCTTAAATTTTATACCCTTGTGTTACAGAAGGGGAACTGCAGACAGGACCGAGGCTCCCTGGGAGCTGGCCCCTGCCCCAGCGAGGATGCAGCCTGTATCAGACAGGATATAAGAGAACAGACAAATGAGTCTGAGGGAGAGGTACTAACCCAACAGCATTCAAAGAGAGAATACTACAGTCTGCTGCTTACAAGAGCCAGGAGACATTTTTATGCAGCATACTTCACTAGGAACATCACAGCATTGAAAAAAAAAAAGAAGTAAAAAAAAAAAAAATTCCACTGTTTGCACTTTAATATATATCCAATTTCAGCCTATGACAGAAGAGGCAGCACAACCAAAATTAAAAGCATTCCTTAACAGAGACTGTTGCTCTTTTATTGTGATTGTTACAAGTCACATTAGTAGAAATTTGTGAAGTGTTTTAACGCATTTTCATTTGAGCTTAATTAATTTTCATAGGAGTTTGAGCTTAATTAATTTTCATAGGAGTCTGAACTTAATTAATTTTCATAGAAGTTTGACAATTTTCTCATTTGTTGTTGAAATCACGACACGAGTTTTCCATATGCAAAGCAAATATAATAATATCAGCTCACAGAGTCATTTTTGGACTTGTTTTTGTATTTCACAACCAAAAATACTTCCAATGTAAACTGTTAACTGAAGCTCTGACAAGTTTTATAATAAATATTCCTAGCTTTAAAGAGGAATTTGAATATATTCACTTAGTGTATGTTCAAGACACAGTTTAGGTCTGACAGCTTCAGATTATGCCTCATTTATATGGAGCAGTGATCAAACTCGTTAATATGTGAAAGAACGAAAGGAGCAGAGGATTGGGAATCAAGCAGCATGAGCAAAGTTGTCTAGTAACATGAATAGCTTATGAGGATTTACGTAGGGTGATAGTTTCCACGGTCCCTTGTGCCAAGGTTTCGAAAGGAGACGAAGAACCAGGTTCGAGGGGCTGAGGCTGCGTGGGGAGAGCGGCCGGGAAGGCGGCGAGGAGCAGAGAGCTGCTCCCGGCCACGGAAGCCGAGGAGGAAGCGTTTCATCCGCCCAGAACCCATCCCATATGTCAAAAGCTACAGGGCCCTTTCCACTCAGTCAAGGTGAGCGATTTGACACGACAAGTAAGCTGCTTCCCAACTTTTCTCCCCTTGGCTTTCCCGCTGCCAAATGCTGTCTGCGGTGCAAGCGCAAGGGCTCAATAATTGACGACGCGTTCTTGCGGAGGAAAATCACATCTCGCTGCGAAGCAGAGTCTCCTTAAGATTCATTTAATCTCCTGGTAACACAAGCTGTGCACGCACAATCGCCGAAGATGATAATCTGCCATATGTAACACTAAGTCTGCTATTATTCCATTTATTACAAAATGCTACAATAATGTTTTGTGCACACACGTGCTAAAAAGACAAGTGGATTAGGAGAAGGAAATTCAGGGTACGTCTTTCTCACAACGTACGGCTGCCTAATACCTCCCGTCTACTCTCTACAAGCGTGCAGCTTGGCGTGTTTTGTTCAGTCTCCCCTCTACGAGGGCTGTGCCAACAGCAGTTTCTCCAGCAAAAGTCAGAGGCCCCCACACCTCAGACTTCTGGGGGGAGGATAAGCTGCAAATCAAAGACATGTTCACTTGTTACTAGCTGTGCTTTTTCCTAAGTAAATAAATCATCAACAGATGTAACTATTAGGGAAAAAGGGAGTGCTGATTTATTTGGCAGAAACTCTTATGTTTCTGAAATAAAAATAAGTGGTTACTGCTGTCCAACACATGCCATAAATGATTTCAAGTGACTAAATCTGATCTTCAAGAGATACGGAGTGGGTTTGAACCAAAAGACAGAGGATGAAGAAATCTCTTATCGATATTTTCCATTCAACCAGTTCTTAAGAGTTAATATCCCCATCGCTGTCCCAGACACAAGGAAGCACTAAAAATGTTACCCTTCATTCAGACCTACAAAACGACCGTGTGAATTAAAGAAAATAAACATGACTAGGAACATTATATTTCTGTTTGCAATTTTCCATTCACACGCACTGCTCGGGGCAGCTGCCAGGAGAGAAGCCGGACCCCCTGCACATGTGCTGCACATGCACTTGGAGAGCACGGAGCGAGCCTCGCATGCTAAGAGCCCATCCAAGACTCCTGTTCAGGCTAAAACCACTTTGCAGCACAGACAAGAGACACCCGGCCGGGAGAAAAGCCTCCAGGCTCAGGGTGCATGCGCTACCGAGCCAGCTGCACATGCGCGGCTGGGCTCTGCCTGGGATTTCCTGTTCAGACCAGGGCACCAGACAGGCAGAGATCCTGGGCAGTGAGCCAACCGTCTCCAGTTCTGCCTGGACAAAATCTCCAGGCCAAAAGCAAAAGGGATAAAAAGGAAGAAAAAAAATAAAAAAAAAAGGGGAAAGGGAAAAGGAGATGGAAAAAAAAAAGAAAAGGAGAAGAAAAGAAAGAGAGAGAGAGAAAGAGAGAGAAAGAGAGAGAAAGAGAGAAAGAGAGAGAAAGAGAGAAAGAGAGAGAAAGAAAGAGAAAGAAAGAAAGAGAAAGAGAGAGAGAAAGAGAGAAAGAGAAGAGAAGAGAAGAGAAGAGAAGAGAAGAGAAGAGAAGAGAAGAGAAGAGAAGAGAAGAGAAG
>WUAM01000071.1:24733582-24743888 GCA_024336885.1 Actenoides hombroni
AAGAGAAGAGAAGAGAAGAGAAGAGAAGAGAAGAGAAGAGAAGAGAAGAGAAGAGAAGAGAAGAGAAGAGAGAAAAGGAAAGGAAAAGGAAAAAGAAAAGGAAAGGAAAAAGAAAAGAAAGAAGAAAAAAGGAAAAGAAAAAAGAAAGACAAGCAAGCACATTTTTTTCAGAAGTGGGCTAGCATGGTTGGAGAATACCAGGCTTACTTTAGCACTTCCCAGTACTGCCAGTATGTTTCATTTTTCATACCACTTCCGTGAATTTCAAGGAAGCAGAGCTGCAGTTGAAGACAACAGACAGACAAGGGCAGGTTTGGGGTTATCTGCAGGTACAGATCTCCTGATGCTCCCTCTCCCTTCTCCCCCATTCTTCCCTCATCTGGAAGCTAAACCCATCTGCATCGGCAGAATACTCCTCAGGGCAAGAGCCAGTAAATAAAGTTTATTAATGCTCCTCGGCACCGATATCAAAATGCTTTGGGCTCTTGTTTACCTGAGGGCTGATCCCAATTCTGCAGCTGCTTCTGTCCAAACCTCACCCTAACCGTTCTTTTGTGCTAGGAAATGAACCACCATCGTGTCCTGTACTTCTTAATCAAGTGATACTCGGAAAGTACTAACGAAAAGACCACTGCTAAATTATTCTGACTGCAACTTTCTCATCACACAAGCCTTGCAAAGCTGGTCCCAGCAAGCTCTTTTCAATTATAACCCACACTGCAGTTACCTGAGCTAGGATTTCTGTTGAGTTTCCCTGCCGCAGCTCCATACTGCAAACTGCTAGAAACTGGTTCCAGGTAACTTATTAAACAACACAGCTGATATATGTGAAATGGCTTTCCCGACCATCTTAACCTTTTCTGACCCCTTCTGTCCTTGTCAACGGCCGCACTCAGCTCCAGCTCCGGACTCTGGGTGTTCTCAGTGCTTTATCTCTGTTAGCAACAGTGCAGAGCCAGGCAAATTGCTGTAACGTGCCATTTCCTGACATTAAGCCAAACGGGGAGAACAGTAAAGGGCAGGATTTCTGATGCATGTCTGCACTATTTTGAATCCAAGCCATCAGCAGAACAACCAGGAAACTTAGGGTACGTAAGGAACATTTAGTTAACCGACTCTGATTACAGAGATGGTATTTCATTCCAGCTACATCAGTGCTTTATCAAATCCAGAGTGTACCAGTGGTGTACAACCGAGGTATGTGGTAACCCTGTTCGGGTCCAACTCTTGCAGGAGACATAAAAGTCTCAGAACACCGAGATTAAGTGATCTCTCCGTCTCACAAGGAGAAAAGGATTTTGAAAGCAGCTGATCACTCCTTAGAATAAGAATTCTTTTGAAAAATTAGTACTGAAAATTTAATCCTATGATCTATGTAATTCAATTTTGAACAACCGACATCTCTTATGCAATGGCTGCTGTTTTCAAGTCGAAGCCTGTGTATTTTAAATGCGTGTCTATAACGTGATTTATCCTAGAAGTATTTATGGAAAGCAAAATGCCCATTTTGCCACTAGCAGGAGCAGCACCACAGCAGCACTTGGGAGTCACCAACAGCATCACAGCCCCAAGCCGGGGAGGAGAGCGGAGCTGGTCACAAACCCTCCCTTCGCTCGTACCCTTTCACCTCTCGATTTTCTCCTTCTTTCTGCTTTTAAATGGAGCTTAAAGTGACTCTTAATCCAAGTATTACATGTAAATCTGAGCAGAGAACATTTAAAAGTGATAATTACTAACCATTTCCCTAGATAATTAGCTTATAAAAAGTGTATTTTTAATGTGGATTGCCAAACTCTCCACTAATCATCTCACACCACTTCCCCACAGTAACAATTATTGAAGAGCAGTTTAAAAATGCATAAACAAGAGCATTTAGTGCTCATTTACTTTAGACCAAACGTCAATAAAACCTCAAGGTGCTGTGGACTGGATGCATTCAGAAATTCAGTATGAAGCTACCACAAAGAAACCGCTGGGTCTGGCCTGAAGGAGCCTGTTTAACTTCAACCTTACTTGTTCCTTTCCTCACTGCTGCCGCTCTTTTCAGTTTTCCAGACCTTCCACCTCCAATGGCATCATCAAAGGAAGCCCAGCCTGCCAGAGCACACGCAGCAGGCGTTTGCGCCCCGGTGAGTAGCCAAGAAGCTCTGTGTTTGCACTGCTGAGTTCACACCAGGCTGGACCAGAGCCATTTCGGCAGCGGCTTGCCCACCTCGCATGGCACCGGCAAAAACGGGTCGTGTTTCCTTCGTGTGCCTCGTGAAGAGCCAGGGAGCCCTTCTGCCGGGCTCCTCCGCGCTCGCCTCTCGCTTCGCTCCGACGCGGGGACCGCGCGGCGCTGAAGGTGAAAGGATCTGAAAGCCAGCTCCATATACAGTATACACACAGCAATTTGTTACTGTGAAAAACCATCTGTTTCTCGGTATTACAATCCTCAGAGGGGAAATTATAGCTAGCGTTCAACATAAAACATCAATTTAAACCATCAACTATTCATAATTTCAATTCTTTATTGGAAACCAAGGACATAAATGTCAGGGAATAAAGCAATATTTCTTTTATTAACTGTTCCATTCATCTGGCTATTAAATAAAACCAGGACCTTAATAAATAGCATTAGCCTTTGTACTGACAGCCACCCCAACTAGCACCATAATTCTAAATAGAATGCATTATATTTCTAGAATCTTTTGGTTTCGAAATAAAAATCTGGATTCAAAGCACTTAAAAAACATATGTATAGATATTTTTGCAGTGCTGCTGCTCCTGTATAGTTAAACGTTTTAAGACACAATACTGATCAAATAAACTCCCCCTCTATGCAAGTTTCCAGTCAACCAACTACCTCCTGATAATCCTCTACCAACATCAGTATTGCTAAAGAACAGAAAGGATTCCAGTACTGACGCTGCTCGCCCGTTGCCAAAGGGAATTATTGTCCTAATCCCCTGCTCCCAGATACGACTCCTGCTACAAAAAAATAATAACAATAGTAATGATATTAAAGGAGCGGGTGGCGGGAGAGCGGGAGAAAGGAAGAACAGCAGAGATGGGGAACGTGTTCTTCATCGAGCATGTCATCACCCACTGCTAATGGCAAAAAAGGCTGTATTTATGTTGACAGTTATAAAGCACTAGTGCAGTCTGGTATTTAAGAATTACACACAAAAGTACTGAAGTTCAACTGACCGGGACAGCGAACGCAGAGATCTGTTTGCTGTTCTTTTGTGTGTCAAATCAAGGCCCATCTCCATTTGCTGTTGGCGAGGGCTTGATTGAGAGCTGCAACATTTAGCAGCGTGTGATTAGGTGAGGCTAGTCAGGAGTTTCCCCACACCTTCCTCGGAGAGAAAAAGCAGCATTCTGTAAGAGCTGAGAAGTCTGAAGAAGTCCACAGATTCACTATTAATGTTCACATAATTGTCCATTATTCCTCCCTAGGAAGAGCTCCCCTGCTCTTAGTAGTGCCAGCATGGGGTACTCAAGAACACCATTATAGGGGAAAGGAAGCACAACTGTAATCAAAACAATGATTATTAGCACGTTCATTTAAATGCAGAGTGAGAAATGAATACAAAAATATTCACTTGAAAGTGAAAGGTGAGAAATTAACTTTTTTCCCCATGGACATCAGAAACCCAACCTCAAAACCAGGAATTACTTGTAAATTTTTTACCTCCCTTTGGGGCACACATTAGTTTCTCCTTCTGCATTTAAATGAATCCGATGGTAATCATTGTTTTGATTACAACTGTGTTTCCTTCCACCCAAAATGGTGTTCTTAAGGACCCCATGCTGGCGATTGGAAGGTTCTGAAGAAGCAGTAATGGACAATTACACAAGTGATAGCAGCGAATCCACCCACTCTACAGGGCTGCTCATCTCTTCAATGCAGCATTTCTGTACCATTTCCTACAACTCCACGTACAATAAAAAGCGTCGTGCCAACGTTAAGATAAAACCAGCGTGATCAACGTGAAGCTGCTGCTGCGGTTAACAGAAAAACATCTTTCTCCTTGTAAGGTTTATTGATGGAGATGGACCCGAGAGTGTGAAATCAAAACTGGAGCCTAAGAATGAAGGTTTTATGCAGTTTTCACGTCTCCTGATAAACACGGATTAATCTCAGAAGCTACCTTCAGCATCTTCGATTGCCTTCTGTCGTTTCAACCTACCTCAAATTACCATCTAATCTCATCCTTTCTCTGTCTCCTAGCACATGGCCACCACACCTCCTCCTCCTGCTTTCACTTTTATCTACCCTCCCCTATTTCCAACTCCCTGGCCTGCAGTCTGTCCCACTCCGCTGTGCCTGGGCAGCAGTAGGTGGGAGCGAAGCCTCCCTCGTGGGTGGCAGTACCTGCCTCTTGGCTTTCACTGCGAGTTCCGGGGAGGTTGGATTCCCTGCCTTGGGCTTGATGGCCATGCTCACTCTTGCACCCTGCTTCTTCCATCCACCTCAGCACCAGCTGTCTTCCAAAGCAACTGCATGGCACCACTGCCAGAAGATAAGCTGGTTAGTTACTTTCTCTACTGCATTCCCAAATGGTCAGAAGTTGGGCTATCGAGGGAAAGTAATGAATATTCTCAAGCTCATTAATCAATGTTAAGCATGTTCCTCACCCACAGGGTTAAACCAGGGTATTGTAATCCAAGAAATCGCTGTGGTACTGTCACGAGGAGAAATGTCAGCTATGCACTGCTTGAGAGCTGGGGTTTTCCTCCAGATAACTACTCCTAGCTTTGAGATACTTGATACCGTTTATCATATTTCTTAGGAAGGTGCCTCATAACAGCACCTCTGCTCTAAGCACTGAGCTGCAAATGGTGTTTCAGGAACTGTCAGCACATCTAGTTAACCAAGTTTAATAAGATACTTAATTTCCTTACAGTATCTATTGCTAGCATCCCCCAGAACTGTATCAATTCTGCCCTCCCACCCCCTGTCTGCATCAATTACGACCAACGACCTTCTGAATAAATGCATATCCATACACAGTCCAACTAGGCCTCCAATACCTACAGTCAGTATCTATTTACATCAGCGAATGGGGTAAATTCAATCACAGTGTCAGTAGAACCACCACAGACTTGACTCTGCACATTTTTAAGGAGTAAAAATCAGGGCAATCAACTTCTGTCACACCTTGTTACTGCTGCTTTCACGTTTCACAGCATGTACTCGAGCATAATGCTGAACCGAGAGTGCCCTGGGACTCTGCTCAAAGAGGAGGATGCCTCGTGCAAAATGCACAATGAGATGGAATCGGGAAGAAAAGGGGCCAAAAAAGGGGAAGGATTGTTTCAAACATCAGGGATTCAAGGGATTCACTCCCCCATTCAGATACCTGACACAAATTGGCAAAAGGAGAAACAAATACAGGAGCTTTTCTAGTGGGGATTTATTCTCGGCTCGGAGCGAGGAAGATTAGGTAGAGGAGAGGGTTTTGTGAGACACGCACAATTCAAGACAACAGAGTAACAAATTCACATAATTGGTAGATTAAGTGAGAGAGGACACAAGCCTAAGGGGAAAAGAAGTTAAGAAGAGGTTGGCAGAATCTTCAATAACTGCAGTTAAGGACACAGGTCCAAATCCCCCCTGAAGAGGAGTGTGCAGAGGGCCCGATGGCTAAAGCACAAGCTCTTCCCTGACCTCAAACGAAAGAAGCAAGCCTGAGGGATGAAAGATTTGGGTGAGACTGCCAAATACAAGTATAAACAGACAGCATAAACATTTAGAAATAAAATCGCAAATGTTCCAACACAAAACAGGAGAAAAGTAGGGAGAGAAATCCAACAGGCAGCAAGAAACGTGCTTTCTAAACAAAGGAACAGTGGAAGACACCCAAAGGGAGTGCTGGCTTACCATGCAGTGGAAAAGGGCATCAGCAAGAGCACAAGGGATGTCTTTTCACACCAGCTTTTACTAGAAGACTTGCCAGTAGATGGCTAACATGGGGAGAAAGAAGGGGAGGTTTTAAAACTTCTACCTGGAATAGATGACAAATATGTCGGTCAAAGGGTTTAGGTGTTTTCAGACTGGCTTGGCTTCATAAACTTTGTTGTTATGTATGCTAAAAAGCTGACTAATAATTCAAGACATCGTTACCTTAAAAAGGACCTAAAAAGGCCAACTATACAGCACATTTTTCAAGTTCCAGAAAATGGAGCAGAAGACAAGGAGGCTGGACACATTATCAGCAACCAAGAAAAACTCCAAAACAAATAACCACCTCAAAACTGGCACCAAAAAAACCCCCAAACACCCACCTCTTTAAAGCGACCTCATCTCCTTCTTTGAGATGCTAAGGAGCTTAAAGGACTGAGGAAAAGCTGGAAAGGCCACAGTTTAAATTGAGGAAGGCTTCAACAGTCCCACTTAGCACACTCTAGGCTGCTCCAGAGCTCGGTTAGGTAGGAGATGGGCTGGGTAGCTCCAGCCACAAAGCAGTGTCTAGAGAGAAGTTACCAGCAGCTGCTTATTAAATCACGTGGTGTTTAGAGAGAAGTTCCTCTAGTGTCTGACCTGGACCTTGTGACAGATAGAGGATAAATTGATTTAATCTGCAAAGAACCGGTGTGAACAGAAACAACGGCAGAGGACAGGATTACATTTCAAAGTCAACTTTACGAACTGAAAAAAAATTAACTGGAAAAAGCAAAACAACCAAAAAAGCACAAACCCCCGAGATCCAACAGGAATACAACGTAAAAGACTAGACTTGAGCAGGAAGAACTGGGTACTCAGCAGCTGGGCAAAAAAAAAAAGGTAATCTAGGGATATCAGTGGATCACAAATTGACCGTGACTCAACAGTGTCCTTCCGTTTGAAAGGAGGAAGACATTGTACTGAGAAGAGCAAACCCATACGCATAGCCAATAGGATGTGAAATAATTCTTCTGCTCTAGTGAGTGTTGGACAAAGTATTCCAGCTGAGGCCTTCCTGGCTGTGGGTATTGCATTTCAAAAATGATATCACTCAATTTGAGAACATCCAAAGCAGTGGAAATGATCGGAGGCCCAGGAAACATCATCTGCAGGAAAGACAAGACAGGAGAGCAGTTTAGCCTGCTCAGGAATCATTTCTCTAATGAAATCAGTGTCCCTGCTGAGGCATAATAAGCACAGGCCAGGCGAGGAAGTGACAGGGACAGTTCTGTAACGAAGAAGGAACAGGAAAACAAAGCACGAGGTGCTTCAAGGTAAGTGCTGCTTAAAGTGAGTAAAAGAATTCCTAGTTTAGGAAAGAGGAGATGATGGGGAAGATGGTTTTTCAAAAAGCAGCAGCCTGCTACAAGGAGGCAGCAGATCATCTGTTCTCCAAGCCGTGGACAGAATATGGAGAAATGAACTTCAAAGTTCATCACTAAAGCTAAACATCAGGGCTATTCTGGTATGGAAAAGACCTAAAAGCACCAGAAACTGTCCATGAACTTCCATCAACATGGGAATTAACAGGAGGTTAAACAAACATCTGCCAGGTATAGCTGAGCTTGGCTCAGGGCAGCCGACGGACCAGATAACCCCCTGAGATTCTGCCCAGCCCAACTTTTCCTTAGAGAACAAAGCATGAGGTAAGTCTCCAGTAAACACGTACGGTTAATTCAAAGTGCTGATTCCCAACCTGCTCCACACCAAAGCCACGTGTTCTGTATCCACCCTCAACACCCCCAAGCAGATCATCCAATATTAACATGAGAACAAGCAGCCTGAAACTTGTAGAGAAGAGACAATTGGATCAGACACTTTGCTAGTAATCTTTGCAGAAAAGTCCAACAGAAGTATAAATCTAACTTTCTTCTTTTCCCAGAAATGGTAATGCTTCAGTTTCTACAAGTATGGAGCCATGGCCTGTTTTCTCTATGTGATTATCACTGACTCACTATATTGGTGTTTCCAATTTCCACCACTAAAAGGAAAGTTAATTCCTCATGTCCAATATGAAGCTCATTTATTTTCTCCCAAATGCTCTTTTTTAAAGCCTATCGGGCTGCTTGGAAGGCTCTGTATCCTAAAACTCATCACCATGATGATAGGGTTGCAATTTCTCATGCCTTGCTCCAACAGGAATGACTTCTTTCTTTAATTGGAAGAGAAATGAGTTTATTTGTTTTGAAAACATTAATGGGTTGAATCTGGAAGAAAAAAACCTCCCTGAACCTATTTGCTCTCAGCTAAGCAACAGATAATTTGAATTTGAACTTGCAGTCACGTACAGGGAAGATGCAGTGGAAGAACAGGCACTTCTGGCAGGAAGCAAGATCATTAAGGAGTGGGAAGCTTCACACTTCTTTGATACTCTGTACCTTCTACGTTTAATAAACCTGAATTAAAGTTGGAACAATTGCTTCAGTCAGAAGGAGAAAATCAAGACTAATAGCATGATTTATAAACACGCACTCTTTCTGGAATATTCCATTCAGTCTTAAAAGAGTTCTTTTGTTGTAGGAGACACAAGGGCTATTTTTAAGGTGGTGGGCTGGGTTTTGCTGGGGGTTTTTTAAATATAAGAAGAAAAATCAAACCTTGTACACTATATAAAACATGGCTTTCCACTCCAGCGTGGGGAACACGTTTCCTTGTAGAGTTTGTGGACATCCAAACAGCAAGAATCTCATTTTGCTTTGCTTCTCACCTAAACTTTTCCAGTAAACATTCCTATCTTCTGGGACCAGCACTAAGAATACAAATGTTTGCACAAATCTCTCCTTTGGTCACTGTTGTTTTCATCAGCCCATTCTGACCTTAAGCTGCAGAGTCAGAATTTACCTTGTGTTGTGCTTTGGTCAGCCTGGGTGCTGAGCTAGGAACTCCTCCTGTCACTAACTGTCAGCACGGGGATGGAAAAGTGAATAGCTCCAGAGACAACTGAAGCAAAGCTTTTAGAGAAGCAACATGTTTAGTCCTAAAATGCATTTCAACACGATTTTATTGCACAATTGGGAAGGCTTTGAAAAACTAAACAAGAAGCTGACTCACGTACCTGTGTAATAAGCAGAATCTCTTCTTTGGTTTCTACATTTTGAGCCAAGGCATACGAAGCCATAGAGACAATGCACCAGCCTCATAATGAACCTGGGACTGTGTTTCTTTCTTTCTTTCTTTGAAAAGCTGCTTTCACAACGAAGCATTTAGGATTCTGGCACAGGATTTGCTCCAAACTATAAAATTCTGAGCATGATTTAACATGAAAAGCTGAGGACATCATGCCTTTTGGAGGCTTCCTATGTGAAGCTGTAATTTCCTACTAGCTTCTTACTTGTAGGAGAAAGAAACAGAGGCTGGGATATTTATTAATGCTCTGGCTCAGCTGCTCACCAGGTAGCATCTCTTCTTCAAAAGAGGAATGGCCACATTACTGCTCTGTGTATTAATTCTCCCCACTTCCCCTTCCTCTCTCCCGTGCTGCTGGTTATTGTCATGACTGCCTGAGATAATACACGATGCCATTTTTAGGAACACAAAAAGATTTATAAATTCTGCCCTAATTTTGGTCTCCCAGAACTACCTGCTTTCCCTCCTTTCTCTCAAGACTTCTTGCTAATTGGCTTTTCTGCATTTCCAGGACCCCGTGTAGCACTCGGAGCGGTGCTGCTGACGCTGCTGTGCGGGAAACTCATTTACTGGCTTTTTCCTTCGGAGAAAAAGTCATTCAAGATGCTTTTAAATGCCAAAATACGAACAACTGCTCTGTGATCTTAAAATGAGCATGAGAGATATGTGTAGCTCATTGCTATTAAACAGGAAGGAATAGATACCTACACCCTACCCAGCAGGTTAAAAGACAGGAATTGGAAGTTTTTGCTTTGATCCTCAGGAACAAAAAAAACCTGGTTTACAGAATATTAATATACACATTTTCCATGTGTGTAGAGAGAGGCTTTACCTGCCAGTACAACACAACCACGCTTTAACTAGAAACATGTTTAACCGCACACGGTATCTTGGAACGGGTTTGGACCATGGCAAATGCAACATGCAAAAACTCTTCTAGGTGATGAATTAGCTGCCAAGGAGAGACAGTGAAGATGGCTTCACTGGGAAGATTCAAAGCAAGACTGTAGAAGGCAAAAACTCAAAATACAACCCCCTAACAAACTAGGTGTAATAGAGTATCCCTTCTAACACATCTAGATCTTATCCAACCTCAGCATCTTCTATTCAACTGCTATTCACAGAAAGCTTTGAGATCTTGCATGACTACAAGAGACCAGCACTTAGAATTATAGAACTGTCAGGGTTGGAAGGGACCTTAAAGATCATCCAGTTCCAACCCCCCTGCCATGGGCAGGGACACCTCCC
>WUAM01000071.1:24777771-24821045 GCA_024336885.1 Actenoides hombroni
GCACACCTGCCTGCTGTGGGAACCAGTGATGGGATCCTTGGCTTGCTTTGCCCATCAGACTGTCTTTAGCCCAACCCAGGAGTTTCCAACTGATTCTCTCCCTGCTCCCCGCACCGAGGTGTGAGCGAGCGGGGGGTGGGGCTGAGTCACGGGCTGGGGTTAAGCCATAAGAACTATATTAAAAATATCTAAAACTAGGAGGCTCAATCCACTGTAACAAGAATCAACTTGGAAGTTAATTTGTCTTCCTCTAATGCAAGGATTTCCAGCTTCTTTCAGGCCCTCCAGGAGCTGTCCCTTTCATTCTGTCTCTTGTCACCCCACAGACCACAGTGGCAGGGCTCTGCCGGGAGCCACAGCAGGAAAGCAAGCCTGCTACAAACACAACCCACCTCTCCCTCCTAACTTCTGCTGCACTGAAACAGTTCCCTGGTCGGGTGTTGCACCACTACAAAAGGGAGGTGGGAAAACAGCTGGAACAAGGAAGGCTGGTGGGATCCTCCTTTTCAGCTCCAACCTGCGATGAGGTTGACCCCAAGTCCTTACAAACCTGCAGCCTCATTGCAGGCAGGCTTCAAGGTTGTTTTCTTCTATAGCTGACTTCTCTTTCCCTACAAGATGCATACCTTGATAATCAGCTAGCCAGCAGGTCTGCACCACGCTGACAGCTGACCAGTTCAGCACACCAAAGTCCTCCTGCCCTTTTCATGCCAGGCAGCTTCGAACCAGCTCTTCTGCCACCCGATCCCTGCGAGCAGCTGGCTGGCATCTCTTACAGGTGTGTCCCATGGGCTTCTCCTAGAACGACTCGCTTGGGAATCCCATTTTAGAAAGAAGTAAGGCTTTCTTGGACACTTACGAAGTCTCTGTTCCAAAAGGTGGAAGAAAATGAAACCGTGTAAGCAGAGAATCCCATGATGCCAAGGCTGCTTACTCCTGCCCTGCTCTGCTTCTGTGAGTGAAACCAGACTAAAAAGAGGAATTTGTGTGAAAAGCAAAGCTGGGGCAAGAGGAGCAGCTTCAGCTTTATGCACACTGCGGAAGGAAGCAGGCTGGACACGCTGGAGATGTGAATCTGAGAGCGTGATGGTGGGAAAGGTGTATGTGACTATCAGCTCTACCACCAGGAGGGAAGGGAGGCAACAGCAACATTAGACTCAGCTCTGACAAGGTGTGACAGGGCAGGCACTGCTGCGGTCCCTGTCCCCTCCCAGCAGCAAGAGACGGGCCCTGAGCGAAGCTGCCTGAACACAAGGGTGTTGAGGACAGAGACTCGCTGAGTTGCTGAGGATGGACACTCGCTGAGCTTCCCCACAGCCGTGCTTCCTTTCCATTCTAAATAATGTGAATGGAATAAATAACACGAACGAGTGTGTCTCTGTGTGTTCACCCACCCAGCTCTCACCAGCACCCTCCCCACAGCTGACCATGCTGCTCACACCCCCATTTCTAACAGCTATGGCCATAGCCCTGGCACGGGTGTTTTCAGGACCCAAGAAGGCAAGATGCTTCAACATCCCAATCCCCTCCCCAACCTGCTCTAACATCACCTATCATAACTAGCATCCAGTCTCTGCTCAGAATCAGCATTCCTATGTTTCACGTGGAAATAATTCTCAAAATCTCTAATAACCATCCACAGGTACTGCCATGGAACTATAGCCCAAAAGCCTGTTATTCTCCCATTTTTAAATCATTAATTCCTGCTGCATTTATCACAAAGCTCGTACACTGGAGCAAGAAACGTGTATTACAACTTGAAGACGGACTGATTTTTTTCTGGTAGGCTTCTAGCCCTGGACACAGTGCCCAGGCTATGCCTTCAGAAGCCTGAAGCGTGGCTGCAGATGTTAACTGCACATTTTCACCCAAACCCTCATTTTACTTATTGGAAGGATAGACACAGATCACAACTGCATGTAGATTAGGAATTGTCTTCCAGTAAATGTAGTGGTAACCATTTCCCCTGAAATCTTCTTTCTGTTATTTAAGGTATTTCCCTTTATCATAATTTCAATCAGTTTCCCAGTCTATAAGATAATCTGCTACTGAAAGGCGTTCTCAGTAGTCTCGTTTTCGTTTTCGTCCTCTCTCAGGATTGCATTTGTCAGATCTATCAGAGCTCTCAATGTAGCTTTTTGCAGTGTTTAATTTCCTATTAAAGGAAAATTTCCCGGTGCAACGACAACACCACTGCAGCAGCGCCTGGCACAACTCTGCACACACCCAGCCTGCTCGTGCTGGGGAAATTTCACATCTCCCTACCCGATATATTAGGCAATCTATGCCTCAACCTGAAAAACCCCACAGTTTTCACCTATTCAGAAGCCGACGTCCTGATGACTTAAGCATTTCCGAAATGAAGCGACAAACTGCCCTGCGAGCTCGGTGTGTTTCTGCGGGATAAAGCACCGGGCACGCTCGCTTCAGAAAGCTACACACTGAGACCAGGGACGGAACCACAAAACTGACACTGGGAATTCTGGTTAATGTCTATTTTGACTGTAAGAAGCAAGCACCAATTCCAACCTGAAAACACTCGGAGAGGTCGAACGTGTTGTAAGGACGCAACAAAAGGAAGCAGTCTTTCTGCAGAAGGAGTTTGTATCTGTCTCGCTGTAAAGCCCCAGAAGCAAAAGGGAAGATGGGAGAGTTCAGCACAACACCTCACAAACCACCCTTCCCCTGCCTTACGAATCAGCACTGAAAGGGGAAGAAATCAGAGAGCACAGACCAGAATACCAGCATTCTACACCCAGAGAGAGAAACGAAATGGAACCCCCTGAGCGTTAAACAAACCACGTTTATTAGCAAGCATTTTGCCATTTGGCAAACTGACGCAACTACCTTTCACATTTCAATAAACACATTTCCGTGTGCTGAAGTAATCTGACTCCAAGTGAGGTTTAAAACAAGCTTTAACTGGAACAAACGTTGTGCTCTATGCAATGCTTTCGGACAGTGAGTCAACGTGGGTGGTGGCCACCGCAGAAAGCAAAGGCAGAGCAAAACCAGAGGTGCTGATGTAACTATCAATGAGATACCTTAACTAACAGGCTCTTAAAAAACACCCAAACCAATCCAAGAAGAAAAAAAAAAAAGTCTGTTGTGGCTTTGTCTGTTCACAGTAACACCAGCCACTACCACAAGTGTAGAGAAAGCCTATCGAAGCATCTTGTGAGAGGGGAAAGCTAGTACTGGCTTTTCAAGAGGAGCTACTATCAGCAAAACCCAGCCACATAAACATCTACACCAGCAACAAAGGCACTACGAGGGGAAAAGAGCCAACACAATCACTCCTGCCTTTTCTTTTACACCTTGAATTCAAAACTTTGTAGAAAATGCAAAGAATGGGAGATTGTCCAGAGCTATAAAGACCTTAATGCCAAAGGTCTGTATTCAATAAGCTTCTCCTCTCGCTCAGGAAAATAATGAAGCATTGCCTGTTTGTTCCACCAGTCAGTTTTCTCCTTCTGGCATTATTTATTCCCTCTTGCCAGCCCCCTGGGAAGCACACGTGTCCGGGGCTGCAGAATGCCTGCACAAGCCCCAGCTCCGACACCCGGGCTGGCTGTTCTCGGCTGGTGACAGCGGCACCGCACTGGGTACGTGCTCCGACTTCTCTCCAGAAATGAGGTTCAGGTTTCACTCGTAGCCTCTACCCTAACCCCAAAGCTTCTCTCTTCCTCCTACCCAAGTTCCTCAGCATCCACACCAGCCTGTTAAGCCATCTCTGCCTTTGTTCCCAGCGAGCCTCCCCTCACCTCACCGCCACTGCACAGCGGTGAGCAGCCACCTCAAACGCTGGGCAAGCTAAAAATCATCTGGAAGGTCTCACCCAGGCCCCGGCAGCACTCGCTGATCTCCACATCTCTAAACCTGCTCCTCTCCGAGCCTTCTATAAAGGCGGCCTCACGCAGAGGCTCCACTACCCACGGCGCAGTCCCTACAGCGTGGAGAAAGCCCCAGCTTCCACCGCCTCACCCAAGGGCCTTGCAGTTTGCTTTGAATACTTGGCAAAAAAGAAATTAAAATTGTCAGCAAATCTCCTCCATCAGTTACTTAACACTCTGCTCGGCTTTGCATTTCAGCTCATTACACTTTTAAAGGACATAACTTTCCTGAAGTGTGAAGGCAAGCGTTCGCCGGGCAGGATGCTCCTCTCCTCTGCCGGGCAGCACCTTGGCACACACCCCGCCCCGCCGGGTCCTGCTCACACACAACTCACTGGCTCCCCACACATTCCTTTTCACACTCTTCCACTTGAAACCAAAAGTTCAAGCGAATTGCTTCTGCAGCTACACCAGAAAAAGCCCCAACGTAATGGATTCATTTAAGCGTGGCTGCAGGCGGGTCCCAGAAGGGAGGAGTTCAGCGGGCCAGCGAGCGCGGGGCGACCGGAGCCACCTGCCCACAGAACGCCTTCCCTGCCCCGGGCAGCCAGGGCTTTCTACAGGGTAAACTCGAGTTAGCTCATCATGTACATGCTGGTCCCTTACTTTGAAAGAAACAAAAATCAAAACGACTCGGGTTACTGTTTGTGCCTTTCGCTAGCAGCTACAGGGTGGCAAGGAACCAAACTGCATCGGCTGCCAAGAAAACTACGGGCAAGCAAAGGAAACCCACTGCTGCTTGCGCGGACTTGGCCTAGGCAAGGCACAGGGTAAAAATCACCTCCTCACCCTTCTATCTCCTTAGCTGATCAAAAACTGACGAAGCTGCAAGGCCAGCAGCCCTGCTGACCATAATCCTCACCGCAGAGCAGAGCGGACAAATTACCCCTCCTTTCAAGTGGCAGCAGAGACGGCGATAGCCAGGGCAGCGGGAGCAGGCCGCGCCGGGGCCTGCTCAGGCCACGCTCCTGCCCTGCTCCCTCCGCTGCCATCGCTGCCCACGGGAGCACAGCAGAGCAGAGCCAGGCAGGTCCCACATCCCCTCCCAGTCCTCCCCACTCACCTGCCAGTGCCAGGCCGGGGACAATTGCACGTGGGAAGGACAGAGAGGAAAACACCCCACAGTCTAATCACCTTTCTGATAGCTGCAAATCGGGAGGTGTTTGCTGGGAGGTGCACAGAGACTGTGTCCCACAAACCACTTCCCCCCCCCCCCAACACAAGACAAATTGTAAAAGAGCTTTGGCTCTTAAAAAAGTGCAATTAACTGCTGAGTAATTACAAACTATTTAATGCACTACTGTTACCATTTGTTTTGAAGGCACTAAGGCAGCAGCCACTGTGCTGGGGTGGAACCATCGCTAACTTCAGCTAATATCTTCCGATCAGATTCACAAGTCACACTAAATAATTCGTTTGACCGCAAACCAAAGTAAAATGCAGCCTTAAAAGAGTGGTTTAAATAACAGAAAGTTCAACCCTTTACCTAAGCTCTGTTAGATCATTTAAAGTATTTAGTTATTCCCCTTTTCAGCCCGAGGTTTGCTAGCAAATGAAGCATGACCGGGCGTTAAGCAAGAGACATACTGTAACACACACCAGGATTTATAACCTGCTGGACATGATGCCACCAATAAATCAATAATATATATATATACACACACACACACACACACACTCTTGTTTCAGTGTGAGTTCTGGTAACTTGCTGTTTAATAAATAAACAAACAAACAAACTAGAGCTTTTTTGTTCTGTTTTTATTCTAAATGAAAGCAAATGCAATGATCACATTGAATCCTAACTACACCAAGCATCATTTAGAACAAAAGTTCCCAGGTATTTTCACTTGGGCAGCACGTGTTGTTATTCTTTGATGTTAACATGGTTAACCATCACAGACAGACCAACTGCCCGCCCTCGAGTCCATCACTACAACCACTCAATAATCCTTCAGTCTCCAAACACCACCACCAATCTGAAAGCTACTTAAGCTGTTTCCTAACATTTGGACATAAAATATTTACCAACAGAAGTATAAATACCCACTGAAAAAGCAACCTAAAAATACTTTTAAAACCACATTCCAACAAAGTAATTCCTTGAGGGATGGGAAAAGATTACCACGAACTTGAACACAGCAGCTCATGTTTCCCTCCCCTCTCCTGTTTTTGGGCATTGCAGAAGTGGTATAATGGGTGAATAAACTCTCCTACCCCAAGTATGACAAACAGGGTTTGGAAAGACAGGGCTTGTCTCAGCTTGGAATTTCTCGTTACTAGGTTAAAAACCTTGACAACAGCACGGGCACCAGGGAAATCCTACAAAATACATCTCAAAAACGTTGTCCCGTGTCTCATAGGCTGAGTTTCCCCTGCCCCTTTTCCTGTTGATCAAGGGACACATTTAAACATCAACAAGCTCCTTCCCTGCCGGTCTCTTCCCCCCCAGAGGGGTTGTATCCTGCTCCCCGGTGCAGCTGCAGAGCCCGAGGGGCACAAGGCAGGGACAGGGACCGCAGCGTTTTGCAAAGGAAGCTGGATGGGGAACTTGCATTAAGAAATAAGTAGTAAGAAAAACAAGATCAGAAGCAGCTTACTGGCAAATGAAATTGTTGTTTGATAAACAGTTTAAGCAGGAAGAGCATTTGGCAGAGCGTTTCCAGAGAAGGGTCCTTGACTCCTGCCTGACACGCTTCCTCCCTTGGTGGGGGTTTGCTGACTCTCTGGGCATGCCGTAAGGCTGAGGCATGTTCCCAGGATGGGAAGAAGATGGCTTTTTTGAGAAGTTGCCCGTGAATGCAACTGGTGGATGTTTTCTAAAAAAATATAGATATAAATAGGAAACAAGAAATCAACATTTTCTTTCTTTAGGTTTTTGCTGCTACTCAAGTCCCGTTCAGGTCTCTTGGTGTTCCTTCAGATCCAAGTCCCAAGCAATGACTCAGCCTGGCATGTCAACACACAAGGGTGTAAACGTATGGCTGGTGTTTAATACCAACAGCAAGCACGACCTGGTTTGGACGATTAAACAGAATAGCAGATTTTGGAGCCTTTCAGAAACTTTTTATAGTTTTTAGTATTTCGCCTGGACGAGAGTTCAGCGTAAGTACCACACTCTGAACCCAACAGAACTCAAGAGGCAGAGGTGGTGGAATGCAGATGCCTTCAGTAGCTCGGTGTTTCCCAACAACACGCTGCAGCATTTCAGCTCCTTTTCTGTGACATGAAAAGGAAAAGAGCAGAATTGACTCACGAAGTAAAATTAGCTGATGGAGAGTCACAAGGAGGCTGGGTTGGAGGTGACAGCGTGCGCAGCAGCATTGTAACGAAAAATAACATGTTTAATGGTAATAACATTGCAAGCTATGTTAGAAACTTAGTTTAGATCCTAGTTCAGATACTGTACAGCCATTTAAACATGCCCACGGTTTTTAGTTAGCATTTCTAGTAGCATACCCCAAACCATCTATCGGGAATTACCACAAAGGCCTTCTAGAAATCACACATTAACAAAGGGATACGTACAATATTCTTTGAAATACTGCAAATCACAGAATGCTCAGGGATGGAAATCTGGCATTTCGAATCAGTAAAAGGAGCTGCTTCCTGGGGTAGCACTGAACTGTGGACAGCCAATGTCTGCCCGCTCCACGGGCACCGCTGAGGTGGACACCAGAACACAGTTTAACTGTCAAAACCCCACAGTATTTGGTTACAATTTATAGAATTCCCCCTCCATTCACTGTGACAAATCCCACTAAAATGAAAACACCAGATTTAGCTGCAGTGGCACTGTCAACCTTGCTATGATACACTGTCACTGACAAGTCCTTAATTTTGGCTATCAAATACAATTTCAATTTCTTGCACTTTAGAGCAGTAAAAACAATCCCGTGCAGACTCTGTGTTTACAGTCCCGCAGTAAAGAATGCAGCTGTCTCAATCAGTGCTGATTGTCTGTTAATTAGCACAGTTTTACAAGCTGATGGAACAGATTACTCCACTCCCTCCCCACATACAGAATGAAACTACAAATACAGTTTGCTACAATACAGTAAATTTGTCTTTCCGGCAATCTGGGGAGGTAGATGATGTACTAGGGACAGAAGTGATCTCTTTACCAAGAAATCATTTAGGTTTGTATAATTTCAAGGCATTCTCTCATGCAGTGGTTTTCAGTTCACACATACACACGCTTCTCTTTCTCTCCCATATGAAAACTGAAATTACCAGCCCCACGTTTCAATACACCGGGACTACCTCTCCTCTTTATTGCTGTGGCTGAAACTAAACCCAGAGTTCTCCTAAATCCTTTAGGGGAAAAAAAAAAAAAAAAAAGAAGCCAGATCCTCACAAATAATTTCCTATTTATATTACTCATTTAATCAGTATCACATTTTGGAACCAAAAATAGCATTCAAATACGTGCCCTGTAGCAGCAAGCGCAGGGTTCCCAGTGAGCAGTCGGAGGTTGCGAGCGCTGCTCTCCATCCCCGCGCGCTCGCAGACAAACTGCCAACAGCCAGATCACCTCCGATCCGCTGCCTCTAGTATCTCCAGCCTCTACCCAGCCAGATTTTAGCCTTCCCATAGGCAGCTGACAGCGTTGGACACCCTCACCCAAATGCCAGAAACCACTTCTGCTGAGAAAACTGATGAAATACCACAAAGCCCTCGGCCTGACAATGTGGAAGTTTGATCCAGAAATGCCTCTTTTGAGATGACAACATGCTGCCCGTTACATCAAACAGTAACAGGTCCACTTTGAGACTGGCATTCTTTCTCTCTCCATTTTAGGTCCTTCATGATTAGGAAAAAAAAAAAAGGGGGGGGGGGAGGAAAACAAGAGTTCTAGTTAAAGAGCATCTATGTATTTACAAGAAAACACTAAGCTTATTGTAGAAAAAGCAAGTGGACAAACATGAAGCCCCATCCTGCCATGGAATTATCAGACCACCAAAGCTGGTTTTTGGCAGTGTTCTGGCTGATAAGTATAAAGGATAATCTAAATAAAACAGTAATTCTTCTACACAAAGACATCTATAGACATCTGCTTGAACAGCAGCCTCACAGAGAGCCTAAAACCTCCCGATGCTTTTCAGTATTTCAGTACGCAAAAAAAATCCCGTGAGTTTAATTTTTGCATGACAAAGATAATCATCCAAAGCAGATCACTGAAAACACCTCACAAGAAATTCTCTGGATCCACAGAAGCAGCACTGGGGACAAAAAAGAGCTTTCAAAGCAGCGGTCATCTCACCTTGGGGGTGTCAACCTGAACAACAAGGGAACCAAGAACAACAACCATTCAGCTGAAGCCCAATTATTTTCTCAGCTATCATTTTCCACTTAACTTCAGCTAAATCTTATTTCTACAATCCTATAAGCAAAGGCTGAACTCTGTGCAAACTCATCACAGTGTCTTCGGGTTCCTGCCTCTCCACTTGTTTCACATCACCCAGGAAAAGGACATTTAGAATATAACCCTGGCTTGCCAAAGCTGCAGACCAGAATAAAAGTGGAGGAGGGTAGTGTTTGGTTTTGTTAGTTGTTGGGGGTTTTTTTATTTAAAAAAAAAAAAAAAATAATGTCTTATCCTGATCCTCCTTTGAGATTTTGCTGTTGTCTGTCCCATTCCATAAGCTGCCTTACCCACCGAGTCTTGAGAACAACTGGTTGGCTTCATCATTTCAACAACAAAAAAGGCATTTTTGCTACACATGCTGCATCAAATGCTACATTTCCCAAGGCGGACTCGACTGTTATTGCTACAACACCCGGGCGCTCCCTTGGCTTTCACGTGCAGAGACAGTTACAGCCCTGAGAAGTTTCAAAGTTCCTCCTTGACCCGGTGCCGTTCACTTGGCTGCCGATATTGCAACACCCGAGCGGCATCTTTTCCCACAGCCATGGGGACGAGGCAGAGAGGGGCCAGGGGCAGATAGGGGCCAGGGGCAGGGAGGGGCTGGTGGCAGAGCGGTGCCAGGGGCAGAGCCAGGGGTGTGAGAAAGCTGGTGATGTGCTTGCTGCCCGCTGCCGTGGCCAGAGGCAGGGCCCCAGGCTCCTGTGCAATCTCTCCAGGTACCCCCAGGAACACAGATCCCTATTAGGAGAGAATCATTTGGCAAAGTCTTGCTAGGTGCCAGTGGATGAGTCCCTGCAAACTCAGCACCATTGGGAAGCCCTCAGAACTCTTTCCCAGGGCGTCTCTCTTACATTAGTTCCATGAGTATCAATTAGTCTTTAATTTTTGTGGTTCCTGTACAGGAATGCACAGTTGCAGACCAAAATCTCAGAAGGACATGCCAACCTTCCCTCGATCTCTACTGGCACGCAGTGGGACGCATGCTTTAGAGCTTCCCTTGTGCAGGTTTGCTGCGGGACCAGCTCCAAACGGATGAGAACCGTTCGGGAGCGAGCAACGCACATTGCGTCTTTTACTTCCTCAGGGTACCACCAGCAGAGAAGTTACGAGGCCAAACAAGCACTTAAGCTTTCTTATTTTTGTGCAAAACCTCACTTGATTTGTTCCCGTGTCCTTCATTCTTTGTATTTTATACATCCCTAGACAGATAGATTACGCTCTAGAAAACTGGCTGGGAAAGAAGGGAAGACGGACCTGCACTATGAGGTTAGGAATTAACCCTTTGAAAGCAGCACAGTTTCTTCCGTGCTGCTGCCCAAACATTAACAGGGACAGCAAAACTAACAGGCAATTAAAGTAGAAATAAACCCAGAGCACAGACACCTCCTCGCCCATTACCAACAGGCACTGGAGCAGTCCTGAGCCGCCTTGCCCTGTTCCCTCCTCACCCCGTGTAGAAGCTGTTTAGGGAAATGAGGCAGAGACCTTTTCTTCTCTCGCTCCTCCCGCAGCGTACCCTAATCTTGGGCTTTAATCCGGCCCTTTGTGGCTGAGGAATAAGCCTGCTCCTGCATTTTCACACTGACTGTACACATCAGGCCAAGTTCGGCTTCAAAAACCTTTATACAAAGTGCCCTAAATATTCAGCCAAAAAAAAAAAAGAACGACAAAATTGCACATGACTTTTGTTGCTATACGCTCTGCTTCAGCATATGTCTAAGGTAAGCAGAATGCTATGTACATAATGGATTGAGCCCTGGAGTCAGTCTGGACTGCCCAGGCTAGTGAACCTGAGGTAACACTCCATCACTTATTTACTGCATCTCTAAAGCATTTCAGCTTCTAAGCTGAATATATATTTCACACAGTACCAAAACTTTTAAATATCCACAGGAAGATTTCGTTTTTATAGGCAATAAACATTAAATCTAAAGGACTGGAACATAAAAAGTGTTTTAATACCATATAAATCACCTTTCCCTAGACAGAATAAATCTCTGAAGGTTTTAAGGACTGCAATATAAATTTTTATGGCAAATTATCTACATACAAATTACTTGCATGAGATGCACTTTCACTTCTCTTTCTCATTTGCATAGTGCTGACAATCTTTTCAATCACAACGTTCAATCCAATTTGGAAAGTCCAGAACACAATGTGCAGGAACGCTGGGCTAAATGCTGGGTGCTTCCTCCTGCTCTTCATCAAGAGTTTTTTGCCTGCTGCTCTCTCTCATCAAATGCAGAGGTAACAACACTAAGAGGTAAAAATTAAGGCTCAGATGAGTAGCTCCATCCGCTTCCAAAAGAATTTGTTGGCCTTTCTATCACCGAAGCCCTTCTACTAGCCCTGACAACTAAGCAGAGCTCATGCTGCGAGCAACAGTCCTCTGAAGCAAAAGAGTAGTGACCGTCTTACTTGGGAGAGTCTGAATCAAGGAGCAACAGCCAAAACTGTTCTTTGGGATGCTCAGAAGGGACGTTTCCATTGTAAAGGTGCTACAGCACCGAGGGATCGTGACAGGGAGGATCTCCATCCGTGGGGGATCCCAATGCTCTGCTAGGACACAGCCCCAGCAGAGCAGACCCAGTATGGGTGACATCCCTTCCCAAGCAGGACATCCAGCTAGAGCCATGCTGGAGATCCCCCCCACCCAGCGCGTCTGCGCTGCTAGGATCCTTCCTCGGGATGCCTACAAAGGAGACCGATTAGAATGAGATGAGAACCTCAGTCAAGATTTCTACAGGGCCCTGACTTTCAACTAAAGAGTTAATAACCACAAAAGGTGAGAGGCCGGTGATTATCCCCAGTGAAATACTAAGCAATCGCTCCGGAGAGCTTCTGTTCCAGCCTGTCGGCATAAACACTTCCTCATAGCTAGAGCAGAAACATGCACAAGATGTGTCATTCCCCAGCCTGCGAAGCACGCGCATCCTCAAAGGACAGGCACCGTAGAGGTGTGGTGCAGCACTGCTACCGAAAATACCTGGGTTTATTCACCATTTCATTACAGAGAAAATGTGCTGACAAGGATTCTCATCGAAAAGACCAGAATTAGTTCTTGGAAATGCTCCTGTTGCCTTGGAATCGGGTCTGAAATGTGCTCAGTGCTTCACCGAATCGTCCCCTCAGGGGAAATCAGAGTCAATACAAAGTTAAGGCACCTGAAGAACAGCAGAGTCCCAAGAGGGGAAAAAAAAAAAGGGGGGTAGGGGGGTGGGCGGGGGGGGGGGTGGAGAGAGAAAGAATAAAAAAAGAGGAAAACAAAAAAAGGAAGGAAAAAGAGCTAAGAATAGCACTGTATTATTTCTAATGTATATTCCCTTTAAAAAAATATATTTGGGACTTCTGTGCCACCAGTCAAATGAAGATAACACAGCAGAGGAAGAAACACAAGTCGGTTCCCAGACAGTTTCCTACGCTTCAAAGGTATTTACCTACTAAGTACCACGTATGGATAAAATGAGATCATCAACCCAGTCATAAGATGGTTCTCCAAATTTTTAATGAAATCCTACACCGTCTGATCTCAGGAGTGATCATTAGTGCACGCTGACTGCAGGAGGCACACGCAGCAAGCTCCACTGCCAGAACGCCCCAAGATGTTGGGGGCTGTAAGATCACTGCTTGAGAAGGGGAGAGAAAAGGCCACTGACCTACATGAAACTCAGGGACTTACAAACTAAATAAATCAACAGATGACAGGGCCATTTCCAAAACACAGAGTTTTGGCCAATGAAATGAGGTATTTCCTTGCTATCTGATGGAGGAGTGAAGTGACATAAAGCTTTCTTCCCTCTGATTTCACAAGCTTTTATTACTTTCCTGAATTATCTTCGAATCTAGAGGATGGGATATTATTTTCTTTTGAAATACCAGGTTGTTACTAGTCTTCCCACTTGTACAACCCACAAAACCTATTACCATTTTCAGTAATTAATGCTAATACTTGAGAAAAAAGCCATTGTGTTAAGAAATGCTTTAACAAGATCAAGGGAGAAAACAAGTGCTTCTCAGACTGTACATAATTTATTTTGCTACATGGTATTTATTATTTTTCCACAGAAAACCAAGCAGTGATTCCGTATCATTGTATTCCAGCACCCATCTTCATGCTTCTCTTCTCCCTCTTTCTGCACAATACTGTGCAAATTTAACACAAATGTTTAATTCTTTCACCACAAAAAACTAAACATTTTCTTAGACCATCTCCCCTCTGAACTTCCCTTTATTCTGGGGGGTAGGAAAGGGGAAAGCTTTCGGGCTTTTCTCCACCCACCGTCTTCAGGAGTTTGATAGACTGGAGGTGTCTTGGCTTTTTCTTTATACGACCTTGAATCTAAGGTTATTTTTAATGAACTGATCCCCAGTTTCAAATGAGGTTCAAATGCTCCAGGACCACATATACTGCTGCCTGAGAGCCAGAACGATGCAGCTTTGCAAGGGGGATGTCCAGGCTGGCTCACGGGGCTCGGCACGTGGAGTGGGAGCACACACATGAGGAGTCCAATGCATGGCAGAAAGAACCAGGATTTTCCTTTAAGTCAGGCTGATGAACTTCATACTACTGGAACCAAGACATACTGAACTGGAAAGTTTGAGTCAAGCTGTGGCTGTTTTCCCAAACAGATCATGAAAGTACATTCAGCCCTAAACTCAGAGCAGCCCAACTACGCATTTTATAGGATACTTATCTATGAATCAGCAGATCACAGACTCAAAGGCCAGACATTCTTCCCACTCCAGCCTTTAGTCATTTGATCAGGAGAGACAAGAAAGAATTCACTGAATAATTTTTTACTGGTACTTTTCAGGAAAAAAGCAAGGGTTAAAAAAATACATATATATTAAAAAAGAAGAAGAAGAAACAAGGAAAACAGCAACCCTGAAGGCAGCAAATAGAGAAATGCCAAGGCAAACCACACTTACTGCTTTGGGGTGGGGTGGAAGGCATCCTCAAAATAACTACCTCTTCAGGAGCCTGAGCTTACAGTCAACCCCCCCAGCCCAACGCATCCAACCAAAGGGTAAGTAAATTCCCTGGAAAAATGAGTATTTTGAAAGATTCAATGAAAGTTGAAGAAAGATTTGGTACATGAGTCAAAAGGAGCCCTTCAAGCCCACAAAAGTCAGGAAGAATCACGGAGCAGAAGCTGCACTTGGCAGTTGTGACTCCACTCCAGCAGCCCCTCTCCTCACACCAACCCACGCTACGTTCCTTCAACGTAACAAAACCCGCCTAGGAAAACCTCCTCATTCAGGAGAAAAGAAGTAAAAGCCCATTGTAGATCCTGCTATAATTTGGTGACAGAAAGCGGCAGAGAGTGCTCAGAACTTTGGGCAATAAATTGTTACTGTTTACTAAATCATGGCTTGGCTATTATGAGTTATAGTCGTTTGAACTTAAATATTACTGAAAAATAATGCAAACCCACGGCTGCCCACAGGCACCAACCAGCAGCTGGGAGTTGGCTCCTGAGCTTGCCTGAAGACTGGCTGCCCTGTGTGTGCCAAGGGCACGGGGACAGATGGGGGGGGGTTAGAGGGACCAGGCCTTGGGCTTGGTTTGCTCTGCACAGTTCTGTGCAAAGGCTACGCTGAAGTGTCCCCAGCAATTACCATTACTGCAGCGTGGGCCCCAGACTGGGCAATGTGGGCACAGAAGGATATGACAGAACTTCAACGTTGGTACCTTCTTCAGTTACTTAGCCTAAAATAATGTGGTTCTTTGTGGAAAACTGCAATCCAAAGCCTAAACCACAAGGTCTTTCTGGATGGTACTAACAAGACCGTAGCATCTGCTGTCAAGTTTAACGAGTTCCCCCAAAGCTACACACAAATCTTGGATAAATCTGTAAAACAGAATCTTTTCCTTCTGGGTATAGGTCAGTTCTAGAGTTAATTGACTTCTTCAGACTTTGCCCCTCAGGGGTGCCTCAGCTACAAAGCAGAAGAAATGGAGATATATGGCATATGTATGAACGTGTTGTCAGAAGACTCTGCTCCTCAGAACTTCAAACACATTGCCCCACGGAACAGATGAAATTTTTATTTCAACCCCCCACCCCCCAAAAAAAAAAACCAACCAGAAAAAAGGCTTGCAGTGACAAATATCCAGCCAGGATACCCAGTTACTTCTAGGCAACCTGTCTGGCTTGGGCTGGTTTGCTCAACCATATGATCAAACTACATTATTTCCCTTCAAATATATGCAGCAACTTTTCCTCAAGTAAACGTTCCCCTGCACGCATCGGCTAAAAGGCAGCGTCCTCTGCTTCTGAAGAACAGGACTTTTAAAATACATATTATAAGAGTAATAATGTGGTCTGTACTCGGAACCCTTCCACTGCTGGGCTGGGGCTGACTGCTTAGACAGGACTCTCAGGATGGAAGTCCTAGGCCAGGCTCAACCCTAGATGGCACTGCTTATCGCTCAGTGGTACGCTCCTCGCTCGCTGCAGGAACCATGCCAATGAACCTACTCATCAGATCACACACTATACACTCAAAGCAGACGCTGAAACCTCAGCCACCCTGGAGCAGAGGACCCACATGGCTGCCATGCCCCTCTACAGCCACCACGGGCAGAGCAGCAGCCCCTCTTCCAGAGACACCACCTCTTCCACATGTCCCAGGACCATCATCACCTTCTCCTGAGGGACAACCACTCTTCAGCCCACCTGGTCTGAGTATAGACATCTGCTCCTGAAGAGAGAGTTGATAGCTGCACTTTGATTTGACTGTCAGTGGGAACACCTTGCTCTACAAAGTTGAGGAATAAACTCCCAAACAGTTTTCTTTAATAATTTACTGAACGAGATTCCACCACAGAAGAAAAATACCCTAGAAACCAGTGTTAGGGATACCACAAACACAGCTCTGTTCTGTGCTGCACAAGGTGTCAGGTAGTATTTTTTTAACATTATTTCTCAAATACAAGCAAGAATCACACCCCTAAATCACTGCCAAAGAGTTAAACACGATCTGATCACGGGTATTTTTGGGATTCCCCAGGACTGGCTAGCGCTTTTCAGGTAACACAGGCAATGTTCTCACACACACACACACACACACACACACTCTCCTCTTTTTTTTTATTTTTTTTCCTACAGAAGCAAAAGACTTTATAATTTCAGGACAGACTCTAAAGTTCTCACTATCTTGTAGAGAAAACTGGTTCAGGAACAAATGAAGGCTCTGCCGTTGCCGTTGCTGCCCTGACGGGACCTGACTCCAGTGACAGCTCCCGGTGACAGCACCGCGCTCTCTTCGCTGCTTTTAAGAGGTCCCCGTGTACCTGCGAGTGGATCAGCAGAGCAAGAGAGAGCATCTCAGGGCACCATTTCAGAAGAGGGACTTTGCTGTTCCCCCACTGCATGCGAAAATTAAGAAAATTAATTTATCACTCTGCTTTTTATAACCTGGGATGCTGTTAAACTGTCACAGATTATTATCATTGCAGGTAGGTTTGGTAATAGTTTTGACATAAAAACACAGGTACTTTTTTGTTTTCGGGAGACTGGAAATGACAAATCAACCCCCTGTCAGCTCACAGTCTTGCCTACCTGCTCTGATTTATTTACTGATTTCTACTGTCAGTGAGCCAAAACCTGGGGAACAATACCTGTAAGGGTGACCCAGTAAATAGGAGGGACTGGCATCTTGCTGGAAAGCAAAGCAGGAATGCTCTTGTGGTATGTTCTCCACCCATCCTTCCCCCTGCACTTCACTATTACTCTGTATCAAGGAGGGTTCTGCTGCCAAAAGAAACTGGTAAGGAAAAGGTGCTCATTACCACTGTTCCTGAACCAGGTTTAGCACCCTGAGGTGTCGACAAGGGACTCTGGATTAGATGGCAAGTATGAGAGTTCAGAGTTCTGGTCCTTTTAAACCTTCAGACTTGCTAAAGGCGGGCATCAAATAATTAAAAGAGTACTCAAATCTGGCAGAGAAATGACCAAGGCTGGTAACAGACATGCCATGTAAGACGGGCAGTTGGAAAATTACAGTGAAGTTTTAAGAAGCTGAGCTCAGTCTTCTCTATATGAACATGAAGCGGATCAAGTTCAAGTCCTTCCCGAGTACACGGTGCATCCACAACCGAGTCAATATTCCTAGTCCACAGAAAAACTAATTAAACAACAAATCACCACTACTGAACTCTGGGGAGAGATTTAATGATCCAACCTAAAGTGTCAGGTTAAAGGAGGTATTTTGTTGACAGAAAGATCCCACAGCTTCTTGTTATGTCTTTTTTTTTTTAGAAGTCTCTACATTAAAACATGAAACATGACATGATCTCCCTTCATGAGTAACATTGGAGAGACTAGGAATTCACTTGGTACGAAGCATGTGCTATTTTTTAAACAGTGTTTACAAGGAAGGTCATCAGATTTATTAGATATGTTGCCCAAGTGACCCAGACCCTTCCAATACTTCTTAGGAACTGATGTCCAAATATAAATGGAAGTACGAAAGAACACGGAGTATCTTGTACTGCTTCTATCTGACTCATGGGGGACAGGAAAGTCAAGCAGCAAAGGACAAGTTTTCAGTTTGACTAGATGGAGCACACACAAAAAAAAGGCATCTTTAAACCAAAAGAAAGAAAAAGAAAAAAGATGGCACTAGGTGCACAGCACCTTGCAGGAAATCCCGCCAGATAACATCTGCTGTATAAAACTGGGATTATTTTTTTTTTACTGTAATGACATCATTTGCATAGGTTGTCTTAAAAAAAAGAGAATCTTTGAAGAAAAATGATGTCCTTCTGCCTACCCCACTGCCGTGCACATTCCAGGGCAGAGAAAGAAAAAAGGAAAGGATTGCTGTGACAATTAAAGAGGGGTTTTTTTATACCTAGTGCTTCGTGTTGCAGTGCAAGAAGGCGTTCAGTTTAAGCTACAGAAGATAAAGAGAAGTTGGGAAACCTGTTTACATTTTTGTCTTTGCACAATCTTGTGCATTAGCAGGCCAGCAATAGTAACGAAAGTAACTCGTCACAAACAGCTCGAGCCTGCCAGCAACGAAAATTAATGGGAAGGCAAGGATTTTCTTTTGATGTTGGAAAGACTCCAGTAAAAACTGGTTTGTACATGGGAACATGGTGTCAGACGAGAAGAGAATCAGCTTGTCTGACTTGTGGTTTTCTTGACAACATTCATCTTCTCTTGGCCTGATAGAGAGCAATTAGTGCTTGTCAGTTGAATCATGTGTTATTAAGATCATTCAGGCATTTTTTAATTATGATTACCTAAACAGACAGCAAAAGAAATTCCCAAGCAACTTTTAACAATCCACTTCCTTTTCAGCTGCTTCCAAGTCTTTCCTCCTTTAATGTTTTAAAAGTAAGGTGTAGTATTTTACCTGCAAAAACCTGAGTACCTTTTCCAGTTTAAACACACTTAAAAAAAAAAGGAAGAAAAAAAGCCAAGCACTGTGGCCTAAACTCTCTGCACTATCACTACCATCAGATGCTGCCCGAGTAATGACTTTTTGTTTTTGCAGTTAAAAAGTAGATCAGTCTTCTGCAAACCCAGTAAGCCTTTCTCTGTGCCAAGGCTTGTTTTAAACCATCTAAACCAATGCCTAATAGGTTTATAATGTTACAGCATTCCTTATACATACTTCTTGCTTTCACCATCACAGATTTAGTATCAGGATATGAACAGTGTCAGGAATGACATCACCCTTGGGTGGTGTTTAAAACTCCTCCCCAAGTAAAATGGTTTCTTATCACTGACTTGGACAGTTTTTCCCACTGAAAAGAAAGCTAAAAGCAAGACAAGACTAGACATAAAGTTTCCAGCTATTTAATTTCTAGATATCAGAGTAATTGAATTTTATAGACCTTGCACGGATGAGCTCAGGACAGCTCTAGTTTAACGTTTCAGCTTAGAACACCACTTTGAGAGCAACACTACTGTTTCTACCCTTTGGCATTTCTCCCTTCTCTTTAGCAGGGGATTTTTCAAGTTTCTATATTAACATTTCCCTTTTTTCTGCTCGCCGTAAACCCTGGACCACAGAACTTGCAAGCTCTTCTTGCTACATCATCTGCTCCTGCACAAGGCCAGCACGGCTTCTATCAGGAACTGGAAAGTGAAGTCCCACTCAGTGAAAGCACTGCTGTCCCTGGGAGCACATCAACCACCAGCTCTCAGGGCATCAGTGAGCTGTGCATTTACAGTGCAGATGTAAAAGAAGCTGGTTTAAAAGGAACACACATTACAAAACAGAGTAAATATTTAGCATGCACATTGATTTTAATAGGCATCAAAATCTTGCTCCTAAGATGAATGATATTCAAGTATCTATTACCAATTCCCAGGAGTACATCTAATGAAGGATCCTTGAGGATTTTTCTTTTTGGAAAGATTCTTAATATTTGTTTGCAGCAACAGCAGGAAAACACAACAGTCATAAGATGACTTTTCCTACCATCAGTACTGTATTTAATACCATATGTAAGGGGGTAAAGCCTCATACAGGGAATATCAAGTATTTTAGGAAGAAAACAGACGATAACTGCCAATTTCCTGGAGTAGAAGAGATGAAAGCTAATGGCACACTTTCCAATAAACACCTAAAACATTATTAAAATGTCAGCCAGGTGGATGAAGAGACTGCTTGGTACATACAGATACACAGTAAAGGGGAAAAAAATTTAAAAAAGGATTAGTATTATTTTAAATTTGGATCTCCTTGAGGCCCTGGTTCCAGTATGTGACGTGCCTCATTCTTCCACGGGGAAGAATCTTACAGAGTAGTTCCGAAGCACAGCGAAGGAAAGGAAATTACTCATTTTTGGCTGAGTTCTGAGCAGAACATTATTTGCAGGTTTATGATCTATGATGGAAATACAAAGGCTGAAGAAGGCAATACTGCCCAAACCAGTTTAATGTCTCTGTACTGCTGCTGGTGCCTGAGAAAGCAGACAGAAGACTCAAGTGACACGCAGGACTCTACCCCCTTCTGAGGAAACAGTTTGCTGTTTGATGGTCAGGATGATTTTTAAAAAAATAAAATAAAAAATTAGCATTCTGTTTCCTAAATTAAAAAATCTGTGTGAATCCTTTTGCTGCAACAGCTGATCATTATCCAAAGCAACCACCACCACCACCACCAGACTGGATATATTCACGGCATAATTAAATAGGTCTGAAAAAAGAAATGAGAAGAAACAGGAGTTCTTTTATCTCGGATTCAACATCCCTTAGTAACACACTATTCTAAGGAAATCTAATGCTGCCATTTCATTACTCAGTCTGTGCCTACCTTTAATAACTTTTCTTACTCATGGGCAATATAGTATTTTAATACAAGGTTTGTCTTTTGTATAGACTTGAAATATTTATAAGTTTAAAAAAAAAAAAAGATCAGAAATAGGAATTTCTTGCAAGATGCTGCTTTCTGTTTAAATAATTTAGGCCTATGATAAATACAGATAGAAACTCTGCACACATGAAAGTTTCTAAATAAAAAAAAAAAAAGATTTTGTAAGAAACTACTCTTGGAATCCTGCCTTCTATCCAAGTCAGCAAAAACGTACTCGGAATACTAAAACCACTTAGATTCTTATTTCTAGACACCAAGGATTCTAGCAGGTAGGAAGAAGCAGCCAACAATTCAGCCACTGTAGGCAGTTTCTGGTCAGAACGTCTTCTGATTTTCGCTCCAGATCCCTCTGCTTTCTGGAAGAGGCCCCGTGCCCAGGGAACACGCTCCCCTCGATCAACCCGCGCTTGGCACCGTCAAACAGACGAGGCTCTTGCCTTGCGCTGCCCAACGCGCCGCGAGGCAAAGCCTCGGGCTTACCGAGAGCCGGGGCAGTAATAGCACCTTCTGAGCAGCCTGGGGTTTAATGCAGCGCTGGATTTTGATTACAGGAATAGAAGTCCTCCCCCTCCCACCCCCACCCCTCCTTTTTTTTTGGTTTTTTTTTTAAACTCCCTTTGGCCACCAGTAAAAACCACTTGAGCAAACCAGTTCTTGCCGAAGAGAATTCTCCCTCTGCAAGCTCTAAACAGCTACGTCTGACGTTAACCCCCCCAAATGGCAAACACAACTCACCTTCTCTTGACTTCAAACAGTCCTACCTAAGACCGCAACTCCCTGCTCAGGACAATTCCTATTGCTCAGGAAATTGCCTAACATTTGCTGCTGCCCCTCCAGTAGATTTTTCCAATCTTTCTTCCAGAAATTAGCAAAACAATGTCAAGTATAAACCAACTGTAAATCCTCCAGTCCGTAATTCTGCTACTTTCCTGTCCATCAGTCACTTTTAGTTAGTTATTTAGTATATTATTCATTCTTGTTTCTAATACTCCTCCCTCCTCCTCCTGCAGATAATCCACTGATGTTGATATAATCCACAAATACCATCAGTCACATCAGTTTGTGCTGCTGCCTTGAATGCTACTGCAAAAAACCTCCAGCATGCCACTTAGATTAGAGCAGAGCGTTCAGGCGATGACTTAAGGGCAGCCACCTCGCTGCTCATTTAGGGGAGTAAAATACAAGCCCCATTAGCAGGTTTCTTACCAGTTTATTGGCCTTGCTGTCAGGGTATCTGAATACAGAAGAACCAGCAGCTCCCCCCCCCCCAGAGTACCAACGGAGGTGACCGCTCGCTTTTCCTTATTTTAAATACACAAAAGATAATCCCTGATTTTAAGAAAATTCTGCAAAAGTCTCTAAAGCCACACCCATGCCACAATACTTGCAATAAAGAGCACTCTAAGAACAGTGAAGTTAACTTGGTACTAACTTGGTATGTGCTGATTTTATCTGGGACAAAACAGGACCTTAAGAGTACGGCTAAATATTTTCATTTACAAGCGAAACAAATCCCCGTGAAGCCTCCAGCACCATTTCTGCCATTTTCAATAGATTCATTTTGCAGCAATGTGTTCTGAAGGTGGAAACCAACCCTCAAGAAAGGAAGGTAAGCAGAGATAACGGAAAAAGATAAGAGGCATTCTTCTCCTCTTAGTTTAGGCGCTCCAGCCCAACACCAAGCACTGCACACGCACAGCTCCCTTCCTTGAAACTCGGCTGCACCACAACAGTGAAGAGAACTGCATGGAAGAAAGTGCAATTACGAGACCACAAAGAACAAAAGACCTGACTAGAAGGCAGAACTCTTAAATGTCTGTATCCGTTACGTGAAAAGGTTTCTGTTTGTCTCTTAGGTCAGAACAGACGCCGGAGCAGAACTGAATGTAAAGTAAAAGCTTTATTGGTAGAGCCATGACTGCCACCAGCACACATGGTCCGCTGCATAACCATGCAAAAGCATCTGATAATTCCATATTGATTAAAAATATATATATTAAAATGACTTCAAATTGTGAGTAGACATTTGTTACATATTTCATTAAAATCAGCGTTCTGTAAAAGTCCAGACAGATTCTTCTTATTAGTCATTATGCTTCAAAAGGCAAAATTAGTCTAGCTGTCCTCAAGTTCTGCTGGTTTTAAAGCAGTTTCATAGGGGAAAGAGAAAAAGAAAACAAAAAAAAAAAAAGGAATTTTATAGGAGCAAACTTCTGAGAAAGTACTGAAATAGATTTGGGTTTTTTTCCCCTCTTCCTTCCTCTTTGTCGAGACAGAAGAAGGAGAATTTGTGTATTGTGTTTGTCTGATAATTTGAACTCGAATCCACAAAAGGTATTCCTGTTCAGACTCCCCTGTTAACCAGCTACAGCAAAGGATGCATCAACACACACAGAAGCACCGTCCCAATCTGAAAACTACTGCTTTCAAAATAATTTGCTTACATATACAATTTATTTGCAGCACCATCAAGAGCAGCTAGAGCTCAGGCAGGCACCTCCTAGGTATAATTTAGCAGTTTGAAAGGAGTCCTCCAGCTCATTTTGAAATGTTAAGCACAACCTCTTGAAATCTGAGGAAAACAGTGAGGCAAAGATAATCAACCCAAGTATTTCTTCCACAGCTGAAAATCATCCAACTCCTAAATCATCCCCACAAGAAAACTCGACTGTATTTTACAGAAAACCCAGAAATTCGAGCAGACCAGAAACAAATGGATGGTCTTACTCTCTAAAATGAGTGACACTCTAAACATACCCACTAGCTAAAAATACAGTAAGTCTTCTGAAAATACATGTCAGGCGTCTTCACAGCACCCTGCCCTCCACCCTAATCCTTCCCCTCCTCCCACACTACTGTAAAAATTTAGGCAGCCTTCAGGGGCTGAGAGTCTCACTGACTTCATTAGGATCCACAGATGTTCTTAAAATCTGTTAAAAGGAGAAAATCAAGTCATTAAATATCTGAGTCTCTGTTTTCCTTTAATAACAAATGCTTCCACTGAAATCTGAATTTTAGGGATGACTACAAGCCCTGAAAACTAAGGGCATGAATCCTGTCACTTTACTGTAGTTATACTAAAGACTGAATCACCCAACTTAAAAGTTTATTGAGTTTATGGGAAGAAACTATTACTTACTCTCACCTAGAAAATATCAACTAACAAACCCAAGCCTCCTGCTGTCAAAGAAGAGCCATCCTAAACCTTTTACATAAGGGCTCTGCAATATAAAAAAGTAATCTAAGCACGCAGCACACGAGCAGCAAGAACAGGCATGAAGGATTGGTAATTTTATTCCTTGGTGCAGGAGAATTCATGAACAGTTGGGCAGAAATGCAACAGTTAGATCAGTTCTACAATGTATTTTTATGAAGGAAGACAAATAAATAGCAAGACAGAGGGGGAAAGAAAAAAAACTGTTTCAGGGCTTTGCTTCAGAAGCAGCAAAGAGCACAACCGGAGAAGTATGAAGTCTGGCAGGGAGAAGGGGCCAGGTGGCAGGACACGCAGTGCAGGAGACACACGGGCATTAAAGGGCCTCAGTGGCACAAACAATCTTCTAGCAGATAAAGGGACAGCAGGAGAAACAACTGTGATTTCCAACCAAAGGAATAACAGGTGAAAAATGCGTGGTGACCGGGGCGAGCTTAAAACTAATGCCCAGTTCCCATGAATAGTACAGATTTCCAGAACAGATCACTTTTATGTAAACAAGTGGCTCATATAAAAGTCTAAGTTGACCTGCATCACCATTACTCATTTCCACTGTAGGAAACTATTTTCCTTACACAAGACCAAAAAAAAAAAAACAGAAAAATAATAAAATAATAATTAAAAAAAGGGACACTGAAGTTATTCTTTTTTTTTTTTCCCCCCCTCAGGGAAAAAGGGCACCTCTTGTTCTAAGTATTATTAGAAAATAGATAATCACTAGAGTAAAGTGAATGACAGTTTGACTGGCTAAGCAAAGAACACCTTTAAAAGGCAGCACAACCTCAGAATACTACAAAAGAGTAATGAGAAAGAAATAGCCAATTCCTGCAAAATAGGCAGTTGTTCTCACTAGTCCACTTTGGGGGTTTTGTTCCCCACTCCCAAGCATGGTTCCGATCACTCAAACTCCCAGATCATTCACTACTTCTTTCAGAAGTGGTTTGCTGTAAGAATCATTCATCTTAATACTTAACACTATTCCTGCATCATGAGAACCACAGCAGTGAGATACGTCAGAATAAGGCAGCTGGAACTGGAAACAATCAGGCGGGAGCAGAGGCCAGATACCTGTGGGATGGGATGCAAACCTGCCCGTCCCTGGCAGCTGGAAAGCAGCCGCCGGCTTCTCGGGGCCGCGGCGTTGGCAGCTCGATGCCATTTAGAACCTGCCCTGCGACTGAAGCTATCCGGGGAGCCTCTCTCCTCCTTAATGCTAATCGATTCGCAGGCATTAGGACAGAGAGAGCGTCCACGTCTGCGCAGCTCCAACACATCATTACCCGAGACAGAAGCATGGGAGGGATGAAAGCGAGGTGAGCAGAGCCCTCTTCCCAGGCTGGCTGCCGGCAGCGGGTGCGGGCGAGCCGAGGGGGAAAGCTGCACCATGGGGGAGAAGCTCAGCACTGGCCAAGGTGAGCACGGCCTTTCCTCGGGCTGGGCCCACGAAGCATCGTCCTCGCAGGGACCCGGCAGCAGCACACCCACCGAGACACTCCCAGCACCCCAGGGTCCGGAGAAGGCTCCTGTGGCCCCAAAGCCATCAGCAGCATTATGCCATTTCTTAATCGAAAGCACACTGTTACTGCAGCGGGTACCCACGGGTCACTAACACCCGTCAGCTAGGAGAAGGAGGTAGCTCGGAGTACTTCCCATGCTTTTGTTTTGTCAAAGAGTAACTTTTTCCAGGGCCATGAATAATACTGGGTGCTGTATGACTGCAACCGGTGAATAATCACACAAAAAAAGGAACCCTTCCATGTTGTAGCGAAGAGCCCGCCTGCCAAAACAAACATATTATGGCTGCAAAGGAAAGTAATGTGTCTGTAATTTTAAACTCTGTCCACTTTAGTAGTTCAACAAGTTTTTATCTCACCCAAACAAGCAAAGCAGCAACATGCAGCACGAAACCTGCGTGAGCCGACCCACAAGGTGTACGTGTGTGGTGTGGGGAGCAGGAGGCAATTCAAAGGGAAGGACACCTCTGAAACTTGGTGATAAATCTGCCTTCAAAGCTCCGCACAGTTCTGCTAAACAAGCAGGATACTATTTCTAAGCAACGAAAAAATTTAGAAGAAAAAATTAATAGGATGCTACCAAGTCCTTTATACTCACAAGCAGCCCCAGAACTCACCAGCAAGCCCCCCCTCAAAAAAAGGAAAAGAAAATGTTTACTGAGAAAAATATTAAAAAATAATATTAGAATCCAGTGCCAATGTTTGAGGATTGCATTTACATCAATAAAAGGGAAGAAGCGTTAAGTATTCCTCAGCATCAGAACAAACAATTTTAAAAGCTTATTTTAGAAGAAAATAATTGTGGAAAATATCTTCATTTCAGAATTTAAATATATTCACTGCAAGTTTTTAAAAAAAAAACAAAAAACAAGAGCCTAATCAGCATACAGGGCCCTGGGCTTGAGCAGGCTGATTTTGGACTGATTTGGCAGGTGCTTTTCAGTAGCCCCATGTGAGCAGCCACCCTGATTTACCGAGTTCATTAAGCTCATGGGGGGGGGATAAAAAGGCAGTGCTGTCTGTCAGGGGGGGTGCTTTTAAACACGCTCCCCACTGCTGCCCACACCCAGGCAATTCACAGCTTTTGCCCTCCTTATTTCAGGACAGCGAAGCACCCCCAGGCAGGAGCCCAACGCAGTGGGGACTGAAAGGAATGAGACAGCAAAACAGGGAAAGGGAATTTCTTAAACGGACACATCTCCGTTCTGCGGGTGACACCTCACAGATAGAGGGGTGCATTGATCTCTTATTCTGAAAGATCTGGCAGACTGTATACTGAAGAGAAGAGGAAGGGAGTACCGTGACCCCCACTCCCCCTGCTACCCCAGCTCCAAGCCCGGGGCCAAGCGGCAGGTCACCTCTTGCTCGGCAGCTGCACCAGCGCCAAGAAGCAGCCGCAGCCCCAGGGCAGCCCCTTCCTGGCACTTCATGCTTCCACCTTACCTGCTCCCTGGCCAGGGCTGCGAGCCAGGGAGCGCTCCCGAGCCACAACAGGCACCTAGGGAGAGACCCAGCACCCTGCCCAGGATGGGATACGGCCCCCAGCCCAGCCCGGCCCGATGCGGCAGGGGGACGGTGACCGGGGTAGCAGGGGGTGGCCGCACGGGCACCCCCTGGGTTTTCCACGCTGCCAACGCCTTGCACGGGGATGATCTGACCCAGCCACCAACAAGCCACGAAGCGCTGAGCAAAGGTGGTCAAAAGGCTGTCAGCTGCCAAGCGCCGCTGTCCGCGTGGAGCCTGCAGAGACACCGAGGTTAGCGGGCAGATCTAGACAGGTTCGGAAGGTTTGGAGGAGCGTCCCAGGGTTTTCAACACCGACATGACAAGCTGGCTGGGCGCCACGAACGACAGCGCACGCCGGGGATCGCACGGCACGGGAGAGCTCAGGGTGCCGGGGAGAGAGGTCCCAGCCACCCGCCAGGGACAACCATCTCCAGAGCCTCCACCGCCGTCCCCGGGCTGCCACCCGCCCCCAGTACGCCCAGCAGCACCACACCAGCAGCCCGCTTCCCTGAGGCAGTCCCCGGTGAGATACCCGTGTTCAAAACCACCCCAAACGAGCCCTTCCTTTTAAAGATCTTGTCCCTAGAGCCTGATCCAGGCTAAGTAGGTTGATTTTCAAGTATTTAACATCTAGTCGGATATTCAGCTGTCTGGATGGGAAGATGGGGGGGGAGGAGGATGAAAATCAGCCTCTGTCATCGCTACCAAGAGCCGACTCTTATACCCACACAGCCAGTTGGCACCAGCCAACCATATCTCCATTCATCTGAACGTATGCTAATTCTGTCACTCATCATTACCAGCCAGTCACTCCTAAACCAGCTCTCTGGGAAACACCCCAATTAAGCTCTATCCTTACTAAGGAAGGATGAAGATAAATTTCAAAAACTACTTTTTCTTAAACAAGGCTGAACTAGAACCAAAGTTCATGAGGCTGTTTGAATAAACATACTACGCAAGCATTCGGTTTATTCCAAGCTGAGCTATCTATACAAAACCAACTGAAACATTTGCAATGCCCATAAGGTAAGGCGAGTTTTAGCGAGCACGCTGCTCCCAGCCCCCCTGATGAAAGACGTGTCTCCTCCTAGTGTCAAACCACCTCCGCCTGCTCCACCGAGAACAACACTAATCCTGGCGTTGGACTGGACTCCACAGTCAAATAATGGCACTGCATCATCCACGTATGCTTTAGGTAACTGTTTTCACACTACCAACGATCCTTCCACTAAGGCTCTCGCAAAGTTACACTCAATTTTAGATTCACGTTTCCCTTTACTCTACACACAGCTCCAGTGAGTTCATTCTCAGGGCACGAGCATCCCACTGCACTCACCACATGACAACACCTTCCAGGACACCCCACCTACCCTGAACACCTTTATTTGACCAGCAAGGAACAGTTATGTGCCCCTTTACTCTTGGTATGTTTACAAACACAGATAATCAACATCTCTTTTCATCAGCAAAGGTGGAACTACTACTCCAAAGCAACCCTGAAAGGGGCCAGGCCTCCCATGCCTAACAGGAAAAGACTTGTGCTGCCTCACTGCAGTGCTGGTGGTGATGGATCTGCTTCATCTCAAGAGTACTCGTATGAAACTTTCCTTCCTCTTTGGTAAAATCTGAACTTCTTGGTATTAAAAATATGAATTAAGAATATTAACTGAAGCATTAATAAAACTTATAGGGGAAAAAAGCCTGCAACACATGAAGCTTTTACATACACAAAAACTAAGTGACTATCTGGATAAAATGCTAATGTCTCCGTGCAGCTGGAAGAGAAAGCATTCAGAGGTGCATAAATCTATTTTATGTCTCATCTCTGGAATTATCATTATGTCAGTATCTGCAGTGGAACTGAAATGAACTCAAGAGACACACCATGTATTGAAGTCACCAGCAGCACTCCCATAGCAGTGAAATATTCATTACAGGTTTGACATCTAAATTCTGACTTGCAGTGATCACGCTTAACTTGTCAGGTGTCTGATGATCCCAGAACAAGGCAATATATCCATAATCACTCATTTCAGTGGTCCATAAGTTTTGGATTCAAAATACCAAGTACTAGGGCATATTTTATTTATCCACTCAATGCCTATAGAGCGTAGTCTTGTCATTGTTCAAACTGCTTCATCTGTCTCAGCATTTAAAATGAAGTTGAAAAGAACCACTAGTGCTTTTAACTGCCTTTAAATTACATTAATTGCTTTGTTAAGCACTTTAACAACCTTATGAAGGAAGCTAAGTAAATCACTGCTCAGAAGTAAGCCAATATAGCCACCTCCAAACCTCCACGCACAGAACAGAGCGGTCGAGAACCCCCAACCGCAGACCCAGGATCTCCCCTCCGTGATGAGATCAGGAGCAGACCAAAGCAGAGGCTACTTTCACCTTTTGCCCAGGCAATGAGCTACGCCAACATCAGCTACTGCACCGTCCATATCCTGTAAGCAGGGAGAAGCGTGGAGAGCACAGCAGTTATGCTGTCATGATTCTATTTAGGCCCTGTCCTGCTAGCAGGCAACTGATGTCATACGCCTGTATACAACAGAAACAAATTCACAACCTAGAAATTTCTGCTGGCAAGAGCTCAACAGGCTGTAATGAGCACTGAAAACAAACTATCCAGCCTTTAGTCAGAGCTCACTGATCTTTGCTTGAGCTATTTGCACCGGGCTACAGCTTCGCTGCTTCCACGGCAGAGATGACGTGCCCGGTGCCGGCAACCATCCGAAGCGAAGCCGGTGCCGGTGAGCACAGCCCTCAGATTTGAGATCTACACACTCACTTTATGGGACCTGCGTCCTACATCCTACGGAACAACTGAAGACCCTTTACAGGTGTGGTGGTCAAGCAGTTTGACACCAGTATCTTGTGCTGTCTACGTTAACCCTGCCTGCAGCGACTCGCAGAACATCCGACCTTGCGTGGAACAGCAGCCTCTTGCTGACAAATTCTTCGAGCAACAACAGGCACAAGTTGAACCAAACCCAGTTCAGATTGTTTTAAGAATAGCAATTATACATCCAGAGATACTTGATATACCGAGAAGAAACAATGGAACGAAATGAAGAAACTCCAAAGTTTCAAGCCATCTGTATATACCCGTGCTGAGTAGCAAACCATCTGTATTATATTCTTAGATCAGCTAAAGCAAACCACTGGCACCAGTGCCAAGTTTGGCAGCAGAGACGATTTGGATCGCCACCAACGAGAATGAGCTACCATGCCTTTTAGAATAAATTTTGTAGCAAACACCAAAAGGGTTGATCAACACAGATTATCACAGCTACAACAAGCCAACTAGTTTAAAAAACAGTATTTGCCATCCCACAGTATTTGATTTTATACTTGCGTGATACACTCTGCGCCGAAAAAAAGAAATGAAACTTTTCACTATCCCCGTCCCCCAGGGAAATGGCCAAAACCTCTCCAGCAGGTTTAGGAGAACAGCACGAAGCAGCTGGACACGGTGTCACCAAGCCTGGTGCCTCCCGTCAGCCGAGGCAGGAGTTCACGGCCGTGCTCCGGCACATCAAAACCCTGGAGCAGACGGGTGACGTGGGCAACCGCACCACAAACCAAACAGTAGCATCTTCTGAGGCAGGGGTACGTGCTGGGAAGGTCTCCCACTTCACTGGGGGATAAGTCTTGGCTCGAGACACGCAACAGGCCAGCAGTACCAGCTGTCCGGCGCTCACCGACATCGTCTTCTCCAACTCCAGCCTCTACCATTCTACAGCACCCTGCTTCTCCTGGGAAATTCCACCTATCACTTGAAGTCTAGCCTAAATTTCAAAGGCAAAAAAACCAAAATATCCTTGAGGATAAAGGTGCTGATGTAAAGAACACTGACTCCGGTAATTTTATTTTCATATTTTAAAAGGGTCCAAAAATAACTTATTCACCACCTTTTCCTTTGCTCGAGATTTTGCGAACAGCCCGCCTACCTCAAAGTCTAATTCTCTTCGCGCTAAGAGTTTTGCATGGGTGGAACTCCTTGGCTAAAAGTGATGATAAATAACACCTCCTCAGTCCTGCAATCTCTAGAAACAGATTACAAAAGTTAATATACTGACTTGATTTGCAATGTTAAAGCAGCGTTTCCCAACCCTCTCATGTCCAGCTGCAGCACACCAGGTGAGACATCAAGATCAAGGTAGCACAACACAAGGTTCAACCGTCTCGGCCATTTCCTACCCTCTCTACCTTCACTGGTGTGCCCATCACATTGCCAAGTGTAACGTCTCGCCGTGACCAAACGTACCCACAGCTCATCCATCACACCCCACAAGCAGCTTCACGGGACCCTCCACTGCACCAGCAAGTACAAGATCAGCCCCACGTTGAAGGAACAAGCATCCGATGACAGAGTTCTTTTTTTTGCAGTATTCACACAGCACACGGGTGTTAAATCAGCAACATTAAGAAGAGTTTTTTCAACCTTTGGTACAGCTTTTTCAACCTTTAGTACAGTTTATCTACAAACTATGCTAATCGATAAAAAACAGTGTCTAGAAGTTCAAGAACTTGCCAGCACATTCTTCTTGACTACAAACAAGAGGCCCCCCACTTATGTTCCATCAATGAAATGGTAGAACACACTTTTTTTTTTTAAACTTATGCATGTACTTAATGCAGAGCACCTTCTAAAGTCTCAAAGGTATCGAAGAACAGGAGAATAATCTGCTGCCCCCAATAAAACACACGTGCACTTTACAGATATCGTTTGACTCGGTTCGGAATCCTGTTATGAGAAACTTATCCTAGGAGTCTGCCAGAAAGGACCGTTACCAGCAGCGTAATCCCAGTGCGCTGGAAAGGCTGACAGGGAGCGTATTTTTTAAGCAATCATAGCAAATGTTTTAAAGGCATAAAGCTACAGAGTTATAAATCCATTTAGAGTCACGGACATGGAAAAATGAGAAGGCTAGCAGAAGGTTCAAGCCCTCGCAGCAGTCAAACATTGCTCCTCTTCCCCTGCAGACCGCAGCAGCTACAGGACCAACTCCACTGGGAACTTCAGCACGTCAGAAGAACACGATGTGAAGCACCGAGGTGGGATGATCGGGGAAAAAGTGAAGAGCCTTCAAAGAAGGATGCAGCATATGTGTTTATATGTTCCAAAGCTCAGAACAGGATTATCACTTAAGGATTGCTAGAGCTGTTTTAAAATACTGTTTCTTTTCAATTGAATCAAGCAGGGCTGCATGTAATGGCTTAGGTTCTGTGAAGACACATTTAATAAGAGAGTCTAATATGGGGGTGGGGGAGGAGGTAAAGTACTCTGTGCAAATAAAACACTGTGGATGTGACAAGTTCTCTTCAGGTCTCACCAGAACTTGCACACACAACCTATCTCCAGCACCGAACTGACGGGGGAATTGAGGGGGAGCTGACTTGCCAACACAACACGTAACTTTACAGAACAATTGCCAGTTATCAAAATCGCTAAGCCAAGAGACAACACTAACTATAAATATGACTACCAGCTATTCCACACAACCCAAAAGCACCCTGCCAAGCCCTCCTTCATGTTCTCTCTCTCACACAGACAAAGGCCTCAAAGCCCTGGGACATCTGCCAGGGAAACAAATGAAGTTAAAAAACCAGAAGAACACGAACATGTACTAACCTAAACTTGCATGTTCTTTCTTCCCAATTCCTCCCCCAACACCTCCCCCTACAAAGAAGACGTCTCAGTTTACTGTACTCTCTTCCTTCTCCCAACCAGTCTCGTCTTAAGTCTTGGACCAATGTTTTAAAGTTTCCCTACCTTTGAAAAAATAATGCTCAGTTCTTAAATGTTTTGCCAGATCTGGACCACACCCTGCCCTCTCCCAGAATCTGGGTTGTTTGTCTCCTATTGCACATAATCAATTATAGCACTTTCAGGTTTGTATTTTGCATGGTGGGAGCTGATCCAGAAAGGAGATTGTGCTTGTGTGAGCTTGTGTGTTTACACAAACATACACACACAGCTCTATAAAATTGGTTTGTTCCTATAGAACTTTAGGGGATTTTCCCGAAACTGAGTTTTTTCACTTGTAAGCAGAGAGCACCTGATAGAAAAAATAGCTGAAAGTTTTCCACTTACCAGGTCATGCTAGCCACTTTAAATGCAAAAGCCAAAAGCACGATCCCTGTCACTCTACCACCACAGGAACCGAGTATCAATCATGAGCAGTGACTACAGGAAAACGCACCCAGACACCCAGCAGATCCCTTCAGCTCCACCGTACATTTCACTCGCCCTGTTCTTATTCCCGGCTTCAGTGTCAGACACCAACTCCGCCGTTTGACAAAAAAGGGATAGGGCAGCTTGCCCACCAGCCGCGGCGGGTGCTGCCAAGTGAGAAATACAAGCTTGGAACCAGTCCCGAGATTCCAGCCAGGACAGCAAGGCTCGGAGCATCACACAAGTGACATAACTGAGCATGGTGGGGAGAGGCTGGAGGGGACGTGGGAAGTTACTGCACGCAGTAACTCTGCAGGGCATGCAAAGGAGCTGTTTTCGGTACTGAGCAAGACAACTTAGTCGTTTAGGATCACCAAGAAGTAACTGCAGTTTTCTTCCTTCTGGTTTTCCCTTTTTAACTAACTCTAACTGTAAAATCCCCTTAACTACTTGAATCTGAATTTTCCAACATAATTTTACGTTCCTGTGAACGTTCCATACCTAATTTTTCTTTATCAGCTACTGCAAAGCAACACAGCAATCAGCTTTCAGCAGAACAAGGATCCCCTTGGGTCTAGTTCGCAACTTAGGACTCCTACAACATTTAAATAGAAAGTTTACATCCTATAAAAGACAAGAATCATCTTGTTAATTTGTTCAGCAACTAGCACAACAACAGTGTGAACACCACATGTAGACAAATACTCAATTTGTCTTCAGTTTTTAGAAGACAGACATTTTATCAGCATATCTGTTAACACTTGCCTTCGGAAAATATGCTTCGCCTGCCAGCAAACAAACAACCAAATAACGTGTCCTATCTGTACAACGGGGGAGAGAAATACTGGGGATTGATTAGCTTCAGAGAGCTGTGACAAGCTAAGGGGAACCAAAGGCTGGACCGTTCAGGTGACGGACGCTTCGGCCCTGCGCTCCCTCCAGTCACTCTGCGGCAGCTACGCACACGGTCCCGTTACGCACGGATTCTCTTTACGCTATTCAGCAATAACCAAAGAAATGAGACAGTCTGGAGCCCAGCTTGCAGGGGGGTAGATGGAGGAACACCAGGCACAGGCTGTGCTACAGCCAGACGATCCAAAAAGGCAAGTCAGCTACAAGCTGGGAAAGGAAACCGGAGCGCAAAGCGGAGAGGGTGCTACTTGTCCAAACCCTTCTCAAGTCAAGGAGCACCACTGCAACCGACTGACCCCCTCACTTAAATTACGAGTAAAAACTGCAAAATTCTGTTTTCTTTCTGTTTAACTTCACATAGCCACTGCTAGGTACGTTCTCTATTTCAAAACGGGAGCACAGGAGAAGAAACTTGAACCAGCAAACACTGTATGGGAGCGCTTTTGAGCGAGGCTTCCAAGGTCCTGAAAACTTTTTTACTAAGTTCCATAAATTGTATTGCTAATTAAGGATTAAATTTGGAGACTAAACACCTCTTTATTTGAGGGCAGGGAGGCTTAAATCTTTCTGTATTAATGCTGAGCTATATCATCTGATATTTTTGCTATGACCAACATATAAAACCTGTCAGCTTCACTCGGTTTACACGGGGCTCTAATTATGTTTAACTAGAATCTGAATGATCTAATTACTTAACATCTTACAGCACAAACGACTGAGGACATCTGGTTGAGCAACTGGCAAAGGAGCTGGAGAAATAAAACTACTGCTCTGTACCCTACTCAGGACCCCTGCGAACAGCTCTCCCACCAGACAGGTTCATGTTTCCATCCCACCTGAAATTTCTGCAGACTGAAAGCGGCCCCGCGAGAACCACTCATCCAGCAGTTCAAAGAGAGTAGGCTGGTGAAGCCAAACCTCCGAGTGCCACACACAGGCTGACGGGACTTTGAAGAAGTTTTTCACTTGGCTTTATTCTTCATCGGGTGAAAACCCAGCTCATTCTCGTACATCTCGAGGGCTCCTTCTGACACCATTCTTCAGAAATCAAGAAAGAGAGGATCACCGTGAGCTCTAGAACTGATGTCAGCTCAGCTACGTCAGTGCCAGCAGGAAGCTCCCACACCTGCAAGCCTTGAAAGATGTTGGCAGTTTTCAGCCATCCTGCCAGCTGAAGGGAACAGGTTTCAGCAAAACCAGGGGGAACTCCACTGGGGCACTGCAAAGTCATCCACACCGAGAGCGCTAAGGTTACACTGGAAAGGAGCAGCAAGAGGAGCTGAAGGATCCTCTCTGGGCACGAAGCACTTCGTTGAAATGGTTTTCATAATGTCAAGTCTTGGTCAGAGCCTTTCCCTTGGCCTGGCCACCTGCCAGGGTGATATCGTACTACAGACCTGAGGACTGTTCAAAGAAAAGGGTGCCCGAAACACAGGAAACTGTGATTGTGACCCATGCTGTGCAGACATGCTCCCACTTTGATCTCTTTTCCTTGAAACCACAGTGCACTGTACCCAAAAGATTAACCTGACATGGTCAAAGAAGAAATAAAACCTAAAAGTTCTGGTTAAAAGCCCAGTCAAAGCTGCTGTTTTCCGTCTGTACTTTTCCCTTAACAAACAGATGGAAACCAGCAATAACCATCTGTGTAAAGCAGCAATAACTGTAAAGCACAATAATGCCACAAAAGTAGACTAACAAGGTCAGTTAAGCATTTCTCTGATTGTCTATCGCCCGTGACCTTTTCCAAAGATCTCAGTCGAGAACCAAAACAACTTGTGAAAGATTCTTTGGCATCTCTGACAGGAGCACAGTTCGGTTCTGTATCCCGGGGTAATTCCAGCTTGGGAACAACGTTCTCCCTTCCCAGATTTCCCCCCCCCCCCTACTCCTCCTGACCTGCTCGGTAGCACATCCAGCTCCCGTGCTCCACGACAAACCTGATTATCCCTGAACGGGCAGGGGAACGAAACCGCTCCCGTACACGCAACGCAGCAAATGTTTTGGAACCCTTCAAGATCAAAGCCACTCTATTAATAAACTTATATTTTTAAATTCCTTGCAGCTGAAAAATCCAATTAAAACATTACAGTGACCTTTTACCAGAGAACTCACTACTGTCACGGTGAGGATAAAGTATCAGAAGACACCCTAAGCAGGGCTCCAGAATAAATGGGATAGAAAGTGAAAGATCCTGTTACAGTTGTTTTACTCCAGTCACTGGGGTGGTAAAGGATGGCCTAATTCAATAGGAAGATCTGAGAGGCTTTTATTAGGTCTCCAAACCCGTGTAACTGACAGTTAAACAAACAACATGTCAGACCTTAAGTCAGCATTTAGAAAGTAAATTTATAATGAAGAGCTGACAATCAAGAAACCGTACAAAGGGGCTGCTGCCAAACATCGACTTAAAAAAAAACAAACCAAAAAAACCCCTAGCTACAGAATGAAAACTTCTTACCACTGAAATTAACTTCACAGTTTGTTGGTAAAATAATTATAGCAAATAAATAGGGCGTAAAAACATTATGATATATGACTGCATTTTGCCACAACCTATCTAGAAACAAACAAGATAAAGAGCAACAAATGCCCCCGAACCAACAGAAGGAGGTGTTTTTTCAAACCAGGCATGCCTGCTTACCAGCTCCCAGCTCATCTGGCCGTACAAAGCAAAAGTTCACTTAAAAAAATGAAAAAAAAAATACATATATCCAACACTTCTCGATATCTGGAGCTTCCAGGTGTGCCTTCCAGAGAAAGCCCCCAATGCTGACGGCCTGCCTGCCGTCACCTTCCCCCAGCCGGGATCCCAAAGGGCATCAGAAGCTGCAAGCCCCCGAGCTGGAGACACAACCACCTTTGGCACAGGAGGCAGCACCCCAGCGCAGGAAGCACCTTTTACAGCACTGGGAGAGCCTGCCCCGAGTGCCCAAGTCGAGCACGTGGCAGCCCCCAAGGAGCTTTTCAGCCCTCGCAGTGAAGTTGTCAGAAAGCTGGCACGGCCAACAGCTCTGGGGCACAGCGACCACCTCCCAGGATGCTGAACACGGTCTGAACTACTCAGTCCTTCTAATCCTGGTTAAAGGGGGGTTTCACAGTTCCAATCTTAGACTTCAAGTCCTATTTACAGGACAGAAAAGCCCAGATAGTGACATCAATCAAGTTTTACGTAGCTTGGCAGGTTAAAGAGCTAACTCTTCTCGGGATATGCTGGGACATCTCAGATACTAATGGATTTTAATTTCTTATCCAAAACAAGCTGATCACAGCACACTGTGCACACTGTTTAACATAACATCCTAAGAAGAAGGCCCACACAGTTCCAGTTTCATGAGTTGATGGCATGGTGCACAGCAAAGGACTCAGACACAAACATGTTTCAGAAGTTGCACAGAAGAAAGCAACTTTGCAATCATGGGACTGACCAAAGTTCTGCCCACACGTAAATAAAGCCCCTGCAACCAGCTCCTCCTCACCAGCGTGGAAACAGCAAATGATTTAGACATAAAACTGACAGCATGCCTTTGTAAGACAACTTTACTTGACTCAAATCCTGCCCTAAACCAGGGAAACAATCCCCATTGGTACCACTGGCAACACAGATGGCACCCGCACTCTCCCAGGACCAAGACTCACACTAGGAAAATTTTCTTCGTTAGGAAAATATACAAAATAAATACTCATAGACCAGTTCTCTCTCCTCACTATCTGCTTCACCATGCACCTAATGCTTCTTGCAGCCTGGGCAGCAATAGCACAGCAGCCCCCTGAGTTCAGCCCTACAAACCAACAAACACCGACTCACTTGTGAAAGGAGTGGAAAAGAAGATACTCTGCTTTCAAGCAGTAATTACGAGTACAAAGAACGTTTGCCGTAGAAAACAGGCAGCGTGTTGTGAACAGCAGCGGAGAGATGAGCTGAAGACACAGTATTAGCAAGCTGCCCTTTTCCAACATCCGAAGAATCTGGATAGCAAGAATCCATGCCAAAGAAAACGTGCAGAAACCTATAAGCAAAAGAAAACTGGGGCTCCTGGAAGAGACAGGACAGAGCTGGAAGAAGGGAAGGGAGGAGTAGCCGATGTCTTCACGACTTTTCTCTTTTTTATTTTTTAAATATATCAAACGCTTCTTGAACTCACATGAAAGAAACTAAGGTTACAGTTGTGTAAGCAACTCTGTACAGAGGTCTCTCCACAGAAAATCAATTGCAAGACTACCGGCTCCTTGTTTTTAAATGTTTAATATTATCCCATCTCCACAATTAATATCAGACAGGCAGCTACGCTCGTACCAGACATGCCAAACCGAAGCTGAGTGCTGTCAATATGAACAAGCACATACAAAAGTGGCAGCTGAAATATAGATAAGTTTGCTGACAAAATTAACCACGTCGTATTTCGGATCATAGACGAGGGGTACACTTTATCTATGCCTGAAAACGAAGCAAACATTTCTAAGCGGTAACACGAGACAGATTTCCTTTGACGTGCGCGTGCAATGAAGTGTGTAAATACCCAATAAAGACACGATGAAAAATAACTACAAACAAATCACAAGTATAAATTTTATTGAGCTATTCTGACAACGTTTGCATTTCAGATGAAAGAAACAGCAAGAAAAAGAATTAAGTTGACTAGAAACATAAAACAAGGAAGAGACCGAGAAGCCACTGGACTAGCACGGAGAGATTCACCTCTCTTCACAACTTAACCACGGGCCAGGTTAGAAAAGGTTGCTCCTTCCCACCCGAGCTCAACGAGGAGAAGACGCCGACTACGCATGTGTTAAAAATGAAGCACATGCGGTTAGAGTTACTGGGTCAGGGCCTCTGTGTTGGGCTAAGTAGGGATAAAGCTTATTCCCCTTTGCAAAGTTCACAGGCTGAGCAGAGCAGAGCAGAGCGGGCGGCAGCGGCGGGGAGCGGGAGCGCGGCACCTCTCCGGCCTCAGCGCTGCTCAGGAAGCGAGCGCATGCGAAATGAGCAGGTGATCAATACTTCTGCTGGCACCAGCAGACAGCTAAATCACAACCTCTAACCCCGCTGACGGTCTTAGCAGGCTATCGATATTTCGACTATAAGACCTGAACAGTTGGCACGGAAGATAAAAGTTGGCGCAAGAAGTTTCAAGCTACCTCCTCACCCGTGAATCCTGCCTTCAGCTACGAACCTGAAGGAGCATGGCTTGGATAAGGGCCTGGCTGGCGACTGGGAGACCCTCCTCCACCTGAGCTGGTGGAGGCCGAGCTGTCCCTCCGAGGCACGGAGCTGTCACAGCCCTGCCTGCAGCCAGCCGAGCGCTGCAGGCCCCCACGGCCCATCCACCGACTGGGGAGTACCAAATTCAACATCTACATCACTGGGCACCTACAATGTACACTTTAAGCAGCCTTTAATGTACAGAGAAACCCGAAGGGAAACTTAATAAATTGCATACCTTGCCTTCCAACAGTATAGCAAAGGACAAGAAGGTATGGGGGGGTGTGTGGTACAAGTAACTCCAGGTGACACCTTGGTCACCATTTGCAGGAAAACACTTTCTCCCAGGGATGTGGCAACAGTCATCGACAATATTCTTTCAGGATACACAACTACTCAGTTCTTATTTCAGATTCATTTCTATAGACATTCCTTCCAGCAACAAGCCTGAAAAGTACCTACAAATCACCTGCAGCGCACCCTGTTTAATCCATTTTAAAAGAAAGCTAACAAAGGTGCAGGAAATGTGACAACAACCAAGTCTCGCTTATCCACAACAGAGTGACGTAGTAGCAAAAAGGAACAGTGAATGCTAACTCCCAGTTTTGTACCTTGCAGTGCTGGCAAAGAGGGGTCGGAAGCATTATCAATGTTTTCCAGATAGGGAAGTAAAGGGGCCGAGGCCGAGAGGCACACTCGGAGAGGCTGGGGCAGACCCACAGCAGGGACGGGAACTGGCACCAACTGCCACCAGCAAGACTGAAACTCCCAACTTGTTTCAAGTCACTGCTACCTACTGACTATTGCTGGACCTGAATCCGAACCAGCTCTGGACATTAGCACCAGTCTCCCTGACCATTACCGCCCAGTGTATAGATTTCTGATGGGCTGATGCATCCCAGCTGAAGTTCACTGTTCTGGTTAGAGAATTGTTTTCTTTAAACCAATGGAGCAGCAACACCGGGCAGCCTCGGACACCTAGCAGAGGTACCAGGGAGTGCAGAAGGAGTAACCCTTAACCCAGCAAACTTCTGCTGCCTTTCATCACCTGCAGCGCTACCTTTTTGCTTTGCAGTTTACTTTCTGTAGAAATAAGCCAGGACATTTCCATGCAAAACATACAAGCTTTTTGCAGCTAAGATACATCTACTCTGAGCATTCACTTAAAAAAATAAAAAATAAAAAAAAAAATAAAGTAGTCAAAAGCTGTTAAATTGCTTTCCACCCTTCTCCTCCCCTTTATTTAAGTAAGGACAATGAGAATGTTTCTACTGTCTGTAAGACCTGACAATACCATTCCAGTGGTTAAGAAGCTAACAGGGACGTAAGCCCCAGCTGTGCCAGGGCACTGTAAAAATCTATCCGTGTACTCTGCAGACGTATCAGCACCTGGGTATCTCATGCCCAGAGCTTCCCAGGACATCTCCACAGAACAGCTTGGTGCTAAACCCCAGGCTATCCTTTAATACAGTCAGCAAGGGCAGGTGAGCTGGGTTTGATTGCAACACTGCAGCCAGACATCTGCTGGGAGACCCTCTGTACTGCCCAGCTGCACTGCCCAATATTTATATAAATTCTAAAATAAGCTCTCCTCTTCTCCCAACTGCACTGCAATAGAGTTTCATTTCCAAGTCCCAGGCTTAAGCTCACTCCTTAACTCCTTCCTTTCTTCACCACTTCCCTCTATCCCACCCAGTCCTCTAAACAGAGTCATTTCCCCCGCTCTACTTGGTTTTATTTTTACTTCCCTACAACATTACTGCCCTCAGCTTGTCACGTGTGAGCCACAGACAGAAGCCAACATTTCTCAGCAAGGAAAGACCTCTACAGTGCAAGCACCAGAAGTGATTGGGGTTCCCTGCACACACACACCACCCCAAACCCCTAAAAGCAATCCCACGGCCACATGGTCAGGCAGCAGCACAGGATCACCCACCTCTGGAGCCGGAGGAACGCTACGCAGTGCCAGCAGGAGTCACACCACAGCCTGGTCTCACCCACTCGTGTGCAGTGCACGCCTGGCCTCCCCTGACCACTGCCCAAACGCAGCATCACGGGATCCAGCAGCAGACTAGTCCAGCCATTTACCAACACTTCAGCCTAATTCTCCTCCCGTTCGCAGCAAGCTCACGCTGGCACTGCCAGAAGCCATCATGTCCACGTTTGCTGCTTCTCTACGGTACGTTTCCACGCAGAAGACAAGAGCAACGGGATCAGCTCGGCTCTGATGTACGACCTCCTCTGAAAAGGCCTCGGAGACAGCCATGGCCTACATCCTTACAGGCCTTGAAAAGCTCACGGCCAGAAACACAAAGATACGGGGGAATTTAAAGCATCTGAATACAGCAGCTTAAATATTTTTGTGCATCTGCTTTTGAGCTTTCCCAAGAAAGGGTCATCTTTACCTCTGTCTTCCCAGGGCAGATCACTGTGGGTCCAGGATCCCACCTGGGAGGCAGACAAGCAGCACCCCAGCTCCCTTCCCTCCGCCCTGCGAAACAACAGCAGAACTCCAGCCCTCACAGAGACTTCCTTATTACCCCAACTGTCGACAAAAGCACTAAATTAGTGCAAGGCAAGTAAGCAAGTGAACTGCCGGCGAGGCAGAAAGCTATTAGACAACATTAGTCTGAAAGGCTCTAACTTCAAACCTATGTCTGCAGAGAGCCATCGGGCCATTCAGCTCCTCCGTAGGAGACAGGGCTTTAGTCATGCAAAATACTTGCTAAGTCACAGGAGTGACCAAGGAACGGTGTCGTAAGAACTTCTGCCTCTTGCTAGAGTCCAAACAGGAGCCCTATCATGGGACTGTGGTGGATCTAGTAAAAATTCGTCCCTGCCTACTGCTTTCCCAGAAATGCCAGTGCTGTTCAAAAGGGAAGTGCAGTTACACCCAACAGTCTACACCGAACATCTGCACGCTCCGTGTTTAATCTTTCTATAAAAACTGGCACTGTTAACATCCAGCTATCAGCCTGGATTTCCATGCTCTTCACAACCCAGGCCACTTTACATACTGCAATTTCTTCATTGTAACAATAAAAGCAGAAATCGCTAACTGATTTGCATTGTAAGTTCTCAGCTTGGTTTTGTTGTCTCCGGTTTGACATGTCACAAAACAAGGAAGGACATCAACTATTTGGATTGTGAGGTCTGAGTTTCCCTCACCTTTCCTGGCAAATCCAACAGCACACCTGCCATCGTGTACAGCACTCCAGTACAAACCCTCTCCCCCTGCACTGCCTGTCTTCTGCCAGCCACCCCATTTCAGCTCTCTCCCTCTCAGGTTCACATCTTCCCTCCTACTCGTACACAAAACGCTGCAACACTGTCGTTGTGTTCTCAACCCAGAAAACAGTGGATTTTCAACACCTTGCCCACGAGGTAGATGAGAAACAACCAACTGAAGAGCAGCAAAGAATAGAGTGTAACAAGTGCAACAGAAACCTGAATATACAAGAGGGTAACTCACTGCCCTGCTTACCTACGACCGACCTCCCTGGGCACTGCCCCCCAGGTGTCTTCAGAAATCCTAAGCACCCATAAATGTATCTGCTCTCTAGCAAATAAATAAACTGCCTTGATTTTCAGCCACAGCCTGATCAAACTGAAACTCTGGATTATGCATTTTTCTACATCCACTCTTTGCATTACAAATCAGCTTGCAAATAAAGAATAATTGTTCGCTGGAATTTTAGCCTGCGTGTAATTTCTTCTACAGCAAGTGTTTCACCCATTACTTATTTGGCGTTGCTCTACACAGCCAAGCACTGCAATCTTTCCACAAAAAAAAATCCTAACCATGACCATACCCCAAATCCTCACCACTGCGTTTCTCAATACGTTATCCCATTAACCACAAACCTGGCGTGAGAGCAGAGCGACTGAAACGCGGGGTAGTTCTGACGTGTCTCAGATGGGCATTATTTCATTTGAGGAACAGGAAAGAGGGCTGGAAAAGCTTTCAGAAATGTCTTTCCAAGGAGCAGGACGCAATGAATGGGATTCAAGGAATCCTCTGAAAGTCAGATTCTCCAGCCAGAAGTACATCAAGGGCCCTTCCTCTAGCATGTCCCACGTGTGGGATGTGCAGGGACAGCACCCTGGGCACCACAAAGCCAGAAGCAATGACAGCTAGCAGGGTGT